>JAWRVF010000178.1:0-514203 GCA_036785485.1 Physcomitrellopsis africana | reverse complement strand
GAGGACCAAAAGACAAAGGAATTGTAAAACAATGGGCAGGTTGAATAGAAAGAGAGGAACCTGGTTTTGATTTGTCCAGCCGCACGGTTCCTATTGTGGCTGGGCATCCTCGTTTTCCTAAATAAACGCACCTTTATTCTTGATCTTGCATCCATTTTGCTTTTTAGGACAGCTTCCAGCTCTATGGCCTTTTCCACTGCAATAAAAACACAAACATTTCTCTATACGCTGCTTCTTTTCTTCTGGAATAAGGGATTTGACACGTATCGCATCAACCTGCATATCCTCTGTCTCCGATTGTGAATTTAGGGTACTTGCCAATATAATTGCGCTGCAAAAATTTGTATATTGTCTGGAGCATTGGTCTTGGCGACACTGAAATAAGCGGTTATTGCACTTCTTAGCTTGGCTAATGGCTTTCTTGAGTGTTTGTGGATCAAGAAGAGATAACAACAAATCCTTCACGTTGTCGTGGTGAGATTCTTAGCCCTAAGAAACACTGGGTCTTTTGTGCCTCTCGTTTCTTAAGTGCAAGATGAGATTCATAAAGTTCATAAAATTGAAGAATTTACATAAAAACATACTTTATTAATCCTAACATATTCTGCCTTTAGAAACCCGCCCTCAAATTTGTCCATAAATCCTAGGATATCATATCAATTGAAGCAAAATTTGGACACAAAGTACTTAAGGAAGTAAGGAAGCAAACCCCATAATCCTTTTGACTATAGCTCTTGTGGTTAGAGAGAACCATGTTGTCAAAGAAACCCCTTCATGCTGCCTTTGATTCTGGACCCCCTTTGCTTCACACTTTCATTGCTCTTCATCATCAAAACTCCAAGTATTGAAATTTGGTAGGCTTGTTGCTTGCTTTATGCTGTAAACATCCTCCAATTTTTGCTCCAAAACTCCTCTTGGAAATAGAGTTATAGACTCTACCCTTCTCCATTAATTCTATCTTCTAACAACTCTAGATCCAACTACAAATTTCCTCATAATTCTTTAACCATAATTCCAATAGCAATCAGTTTTTTACACAACTTAATAGACTCATATATCTACAAATCCCAATAAATTTCACTCAAAATTCTACTTTGATCACAAAGATATGCTCCTCCAAACTTCACTAACTTAGAGATAGACCCCTATCACTTTGAAAGAGCATAACATTTTTTTTCATAAGATAAATGAGTATCAAACTTATTCTCATCTCTTTCTTAACTTTCTTAGATCACGTCTATCAAATTTCACACTCAAATTCACTCCCTAACTTCATTCATACCCAAAAAAACCCACACACACACTCTGCCCATACAAACCCCAATTCTGCTTTCAGTCTATTTCTCTTTTCACCTACATCCGGTTACAATTTCACTCATAACTCTTTGCTCAAAGATCATATTGACTTAAGATTTTGATTCAAAGTAATAAACTCAATAAGAAACACAACCCCAACAAATTTTGCCTCTAAAGTCCAAATGGTTCTCAAGAGCCGAGGGCCGAAATTTAGTAAACCTCACTGCCCTAGTCTTAAACACCTGCAACTTTGACGACTCATATCTCCCTTGATACTTAATCTAAAGACATGAAAATTATTTCTATATGTTCCTTATTTTGTCTATTACAAACCCACAAAAACAATTTCACTTAAAATCCTCTCTAAGCTTCTTCTACACACAAAAATATATACTGCCTATCAAAAAGAAACCCTATCTCGCCAAAAGAACCTCTCTCTCTCTCTTCTTCTTCACGACCCCTTCTTGTCCTCCCGGCCTGGTCTTCCTTCTTCCCTTGGTCAAAGAGACACCTCAGCCATATCTTTCCCCCTCTTCAATCCTTTCTTTTGGATTAATTTGAAGGAATCTCACTTTTTGAGGTAAATTTCTATTCTATCTTCTTACTACCATTTTTCTACCAACTTCTCTTCTAATTTCAGCCCACAACATTTAAGTTTAGATCTAAAATAGAAGAGAATAAAGGTAAAGTAGATCTAAGATAAAATAGAAAAAATCTAACAAGTAAAAACAAAAAATTAAGATTAGATTAGAGATAAAAAAGAAAGAACTATATCCTACACTGCCAAGTCAAAGAAGCTTGTGTGGTTAAGTTCTTAGCTACTTTGGAATTGACGTGGGTTCGAATCTACTTGACTTCACTGTAGAAATCCTTGGCTTCATGACTTGGTACTGCTAGTGGGAATTTTAGCAGGAAATTAGTAGTTTGGCCTACTTATCATCCCTGAGCTTGTGATAATCATTATAATTTCCAAGATAATGTGGTTATAACTACAACTCCTTCTCTTTTTCATCCTCTCTTCTTCTAATCTTAATCTTTTTATTTTAACACATTCCTTTATATCTTTCACACTATGTTTTAATTTACAACGTGATAACATTGTGTAGATCGTAGAATTGATTAATCAATGCTTCTTCATCGATTGATGTCATCTTTAATTCTTAATCCAGGTCGTAGGTTGTATAGTAGCTCCGAACTGTTTATGTGATCGAATTTTTAGGGATACATACGCTGACGTAAATGCTTGCCAAATGCTTCTGCAAATGCCTCCAAAAAAGTCTCAAAGTTGTTCAAAATTGGTGATCTTTTTTCAAATAGAGGAGCAAACCATGATAGAGCTTATCTCGTAAGCAAAGTTCCAACCAATCCAATGCGTGATTCCTCTGTCAGATAATGTTTGGATTGTAGAGCTGTTATTAACTTGATTTGATTGACGAAACCTCAAAACTTGGAGCATGTGCCATCAAACTTGTCTGGAAGGCTAATTCAAGGCTCTTTTCATTGTGGAAGCAATGGTTCTTGTTGAACCATAAGTAAAGTTGTTTCTTCTGGTGCAGAAGCTTGAGGCTGATGAAGCCCACGCTGTCTTATTAGGATCTTTCCATCATTATGAAGTCTTGCAAAGACTCCTTCCATTACCGTAGTTCTCTGTGATAATGTAGGAAGAGCATTCATAATGGCGTCCATCTTGGACTCCAAACTTTCATTCATATTAATGTCTTGACTTCCAATCATTCTAAGTGAAAAGAAATAATTGTTTCTACAAGGAGGAAATATTGGTTTAGAAGAATTGCTCCATATGGCACTCTAACAAAACCTTCAAACTCCGAGCGAAATAATCCGCTACTTTCGAAGACTATTGCTCGATATTATAAAAAAAGATATCGGTTTAGAGGAGGGTAATCCATAACATACTTAGCAGCTGAATGTCTTATTCAAGAGAGGATAAGCACTTTTTCCATGAAGGCCCAGCTCGATATCTCAAATGAGAGTAGTCTCAACAAACTGTCATGGATGTAGAACACGAACAAGAAATCCAAACAAAGAATTCAAGAAAAACTAATAAGAGCTAGATTATATCAGATGAGTACAAGAACAACACCAGAGAAGTGAACTAGAGCTCAAAGAAATGTGTTGTCGAGACATAAGAATTCTTCAGCCTCGACTCTAATATATACTCTTACTTAGGAAGCTTTTCAAGCAACTTCCACTAATTAGGAAGCTTCTCAAGCAACTTCTACCAACTAAGAAGGTTCTTAAGTTACTTCCACTAATTATTAAACTTTTGAAGCAACTTTTTCTATCTAGGAAGCTTCTTAAGTAGCTTCTTTTAATTAGTAAGCTTCTCTATTAACTTGAAAGATGCTAGAAGGTCTTGGAGAGTTCTAAGATCGTTCTAAAATATTCTAGAAGGTTCTAATAAGTATGTCCTTGACACCAATTCATCTTGTGATAAAGTGTAGATTGGTCCAAGTGGTGGCTGAGTTTCTTCCTCAAGGTCGATTGAACAATCATATCGACAATGTTCTAGAAGAATATCTGTATTTTTTTTTTTCAAAAACATCTTAATAATCTAGATATTGGCTTGAAATGCCACTTAAAGTCTTTCCACCATCAGAAATAGGTGTGGCATAAATATCAAAAGTTGATCTTTCTTTTGTTGCTTGTATAAAAGCTTTTGTACCTATAAGTACGGATTTTACTATACTAGACTTATAGCTTTTCTTTTGGTTGGCAGGATGTTTAATAACGTTCTGAGAAAAGTCAAGTCTACGAGAATTTTAATCTATTTGAAGATTATATTTTTTTAGCCATGATAAATCTAAAATAAATGGATTAGATGGAGATTTAATTATGTTAAAGGTTACGTAGCTATTATGACCATCAATTGTTACTTTTATAGGACGGATTTCATGAGTGACATCTCCAGAAGATAATGGATGACCATCTTTGACTTCTATATATACGGGTTTAGTTTTCTGTACTAAAGGTATTTTACGATTCTTAATAAATTATTCATCTAGAAAACATATTGAGGCTCCTGAATCTAATAAGATAGAGGCTCTGTAGTTTTTTGGTCCTAAATATATATCTATCATAAAATAAGGAAAGGATTGTGAAGAGAGAATAGGACCTTTATTAGGAATTGTATAAGGTTCCACATGCACGGTCTTTATTGTAGCTAGAAAAATTAATTTTCTGACATGTTGTCTTCTTTGACAGCCATACTCTTCATTTTATAGTTGTGTCATTTCTTCGAATAATGTTGAGCAGTATATTTAGATTCTCCACAATATAAATATAATCATCCTTGACAACGCTAAATCTTTTCTTATTCAATAAGAGGTTTAAAACGTACTGCATCAATTTACATGTCTTCTACTTCCGAATGTATATTTTGTGAGGACCTTGATGTAGCCATTGAATAATAACATTGAAGCTCTCTTGTACGACTCTCAGATCAAAACTCAAAAAATCGATTGTCACACTTCACAACAAAATCAATTGCTTGGTACAATGTCTAAGGATGGATAAAATTGGCGTTAATTTTTTATTACATATTATTAGTAGAAAAATGGGCTGATGAGTGCAGCATCATTCCACTTAATATCAATTATTAGTTGTCAAAATTATAAAGCGTATAATGACACTGATCGATTGCCTTGTCGTAGGATGCAAATCTTGTTGGTTGCAACACGGATTGCATCATGTTCTCCATACATAGATCAAAATTCTACTAAAAATGCCTCCAAATTATCCAATATTGGATCACGTTGTTTAAGAAAAGATGAAAAGCTAACTTGATAAAGCAGATCTTGAAAGTAACGTTCTAATAAACCTTACTTGAGATCCTTGCATAGGATAACTTTGAAGTTCAATCACCAGTTGTACTTGATTGACGAATCCTTGAAACTTAGATCTTATGCCATCAAACTTCTCAAGCAAACTAATTTTTAGTTCTGTAATATTTGAACGGTGCTCCATCATAAGTAAAGTAGTATGATTTGATATAGATATTGACGCAGCTCCAACCATCTCTATATCTTCACTTCCTGCTAATCTTGTTGCTCCTTGTGGTGGTGAATTGAGTTGATGCATTGTAAGCATTAGCTCTCTCATTTATTCTTGCATTTGTGCCATTGCACTCTTCATTTCCGCAAGTTTTGCCTTGATATTAAAATAGGAAGGAAGGTGTCTACTCTTACTTCAAGAAATGCAGAATAACATTCAAAAAAAAAAAAATTTAGAAACAATATCAATTTAGAAGTGGGTATTCCACAACTTCTAATATGCTTATGTCTTATCAAGAAAAAGGAGTAATCTACTCTTAATCAAGAAAAGACAAAATTTTGATATTGTATGTGTATTCTTGTCAATCTATCAAGGATAAGAACTTGATGAAATCAAATAAACATATGAAACTTCTATTAAGAAGTATAACAAAATAAAAGTAAGAAAGTATGTATATTATAAGAAATTAGAATGGCTATTGTCACAAGATAAGAAAATTATAGACTCTTGAATCTACACTAGAAGCAAGAAAGAAGTTGATAAGAGTGAAGAAGGCTTCACACTTGCCTCTATAAATACTATCTAATTAAGAGCTACATGGCGGTATTCTATAAGACCTCCTACACGTGTCTAATTTGTAAGACATGTGTCAAACTTGCACGACAAGTTTTTCACATGTGCGCCTCGTACTTGGCTTGTTCCGTAAACTAGCAACATGTGTGACACATGGCTAACTTGTTCCATAAGCTACCAACATGTGTGCCATGTGGCTAGCTTGTTGACCAAGTTTCTAATCTACCAATCACCTATAGACATGTATAAAGGTGATTCCGCATTTATGAAGCTTCTAGGAAGCTTTTCTATCAGATATTATCAAATCAACTTATTTTACCTACTTCTATTTTATATTAATTAGGTAATTACTAGAATAAATCTTATGTCCATGACAACTGCTCTCAAATACTTGTTGATGAAGTCATATCTTTTTTAGTTGGAGTTGCATAAATAACAAATAATGTACCTTCTTTGGTCAAATTTATAAAGGCTTTTGCTCTAATAAATAAAGGCGTATCAATTCATGATTTTTTATAAAGTTTTTTTAGAAGGATTTCTATTAAAAATGTCATTCTTTGTAACTTCCAATTTAAAGATGGATTATACTTTTTCAATCAAGAAAGTCTACAAATAAGAGGATTTGAGGGAGTCCTAATAGCATTGAATATAATTTGACTACTATGGTCTTCAAATACCACTTCTATAGGCATTGTTTTATAGATGGTATTATTAAAGGATAAAGGTTGTTTAATTATTATTTCTATATAGACAGGTTTGGATTTTTGTATTAAAAAAAAATTATAAAATTTAAGAAATAATTTATCTTAGAAACAAATAGATGTCTCTAAATCCAACAAGGCAATTGCTTGAAGCTTTTGAAGGCCAAAATACAAAAGAATTATAAAACATCAAGTTGGATAAGCAAAAAGAGAAGAACTTGAATAGTTTTGTAATGTTGAATTGTCTAAACCACGGTCCCTACTTTAGCTAAATGTCTTTGTTTTCCTAAATGATTACATTCTTGGTTTTGATGATGCGTTAATTTTATTTCTTTGAATAATTATCAACCTTGTGGTTTTTCTTACTACAATATAAATATAGACCTTCTTCTATCTAATGCTTCTTTTTTTTTTTTGTAGATTAAGAGGTTTAAAACATATCGCATTAAGTTGTATATCTTTTACTTTTAGATGTAAATTCAGACTACTTGCCAATATAATAAGAGTGTATTGGATTATGTATTGTCTTACTAAAGCCGAAGAACGTTAATCCTGATAGTGTTAGAATAATCAATTATTATATTTTATGGCTTAATTAATGGTTTTATTGAGCAACTATGAATTTAAAAGTAATAATAAAAAATCTTTCAGATTATTTCTTATTTCCTAATAGAATTGATTTATCAAAGCTTTTTCATTCCAATTGATGTTGCAAGTCAATTGCCTAAAATCAGATGCATAAATTGATGTAAAACTCACCTTTTGTTATAATTCTTAGATCTTAGCTATTGCCTAATAAGCCTTGTCATATTTTCCAAATACTTCTATAAATATTCTATGAAAGTTTTAAACTTACTTAAAATTAGTGATTTCTTTTCAAATAAAGAAGCAAACCATAATAATGCTTGCTCCATAAGCAAGGTGTCAATCAATCCAACCCGTGATTCTTCTATCAAATAAGTATCAAGTTATAGAATTATTATTAATTGAATTTGATTGATAAATCCTCAAAACTTCAAACATGTATCATCATATTTTTTCAAAAGATTAACTTGAAACTCTCTATATTATTAAATAAGTAGATTTTCTTTATACAATATAAGTAATAGTACATCTTCAAGCACAAAAATTGAAGGCAGGTGTAGTTTAGGTTGTGGTATTCCAAATATTACATCATTATGAAGTTTTGCAATAATTTCCTCAATCTTTGCAATTTTAAAAAATAAAATAGTAACAACGCTTATGATGGTGTCTAATTTAGACTCAAAAGATTTGATCATACTAATATCTAGACCTCAAGCTATTCTAAGAGAAAAAAAATAAATCTATAAGAAGAAAATATCAATTTAGAGGAGGATAATCCACAACCTCTAAAATGCCTTAAGACCTTTAAAGAAAGAGGTGATCACTCTCTTGTAAGAAAAATAAAACTCCAATATTATAGTGAAAGAAATATTAGTTTAGAAGAGGGTAATCCACAACCTCTAAAGTGCTAGTATATCTTCAATAAGAAGGATCCAACTCTAATATTTAAGATGAGATTAGTCTTGATAAATTATCAAAGATATGAAAATATAAGACAAGAGACTTGAACCAAAAAGAGGTTTTAAAAAGAAACCAACAAGGATTTGAATTATCTAGATGAGTATACAAACAACACCAAAAAAAAATGAGTTAGAATTCTTAGAGATGCATTGTCGAGATCAAAAAATTCTTCAGCCTTGATTCCAATGTATATTCATATCTAGGAAGCTTCTTGAGCGGCTTCCATCAAACTAGGAAGCTTCTCAAGCACCTTCTACCAACTTAGAAGCTTCTTGAATTCCTTCCACTAACTATGAAGCTTTTTCAACTATTTTCACTAACTAGAAAGCTTTTCAAGCAACTTCCACTAACTAAAAAATCTCTAGAATGTTTTAAAAGATTTTATGAACTTCCAAAGTATATGTTCCTAATAAAGATGATTTTTTTTTTTTTTTAAATCTTTAAATAAATAATGAAAGAGATGATGATACTGAAAATGATGATGATGAACAATATCAACCTTTAATTAAGAAAATACAAGCTTTAAGAAGAAAGAAACTTATAAGAGTGCATAGAGTGTATCAAAATGAATCTTCTTCAAATAAAAAAAAATATCATGTAAGAGAAAAAAGACCACTTAGTGAATGATAGAAAAACCACATTTTTTCTCAATTAAGTGAAGAACATGTTAATGTTGCACTTTTTGTTGATCCATTGATTTTATATAATACAATAAAATCCTTAAATGTTATAAAATAGAAAAAAGCTATGAAAGAAGAATACAAATTTTTCATGGATAATGGAGCATAGAAATTGACTCAACTTCCATCAAATAGATTTTTTATTAGTTATAAATAGATATTTAGAATCAAGAGGGATGAAATAGATAATATTATAAAATATAAGACAAGATTAATTGCCAAAAGATATTCACAAGTTGTTGGTGTTGATTTCAATGAGATATTTATTCCTATGGCCAAATTCAC
Organism: Physcomitrellopsis africana; assembly: GCA_036785485.1. NCBI lineage: Eukaryota > Viridiplantae > Streptophyta > Bryopsida > Funariales > Funariaceae > Physcomitrellopsis > Physcomitrellopsis africana. Next base: position 505,112 of record JAWRVF010000178.1, on the reverse strand, counting down.
CACGATTAAAACCATTGTGGCTATTAGGGTTGCAATGGACTTAGAAATGCATCAAATAGATGTGAAGATAGCTTTGCTAAATAGAAAGTTAAAAGAAGATATTTATATAGATCAACTTTAAGGATTTATTGAAGAAATTAAGCAATATTTTGTTTGTAAGTTGAAAAAATCTTTGTATTGACTCAAGCAATTATCAAGGATGTGATATCAATAGATTGATACATTCTTTACAAATGAAGGATTTGTAAGGAATGAGATTAATTATCCTATATATATATAATACAATCAAAAGAGTTCTTGTTGATTGTTATTTTTTATATTTATGATTTAATTATCTTAATTAATATATTGAAGATGATGGATTGATTTAAGGCAAAATTTAAAAAAGAATATGGAAAAACTTTATTATTATTTAAGAGTAGAATTTGTAAGAGATCATGCTAAAAAAACCATCATAATGAGCCAAATAAAATATATTGAAGAAGTATTAAAATAATTCAACATGGAGGATTGCAAATCTATTTGAATACCTTTGAAGACCAATTTAAAATTGATGAAGCTCACAAATGAAGAATTTATTAAAGTTAAAGGTGAAATATAAGGTGTTCTATACAAGGTAGCAATAGGCTCACTCATATATATAATGGTTGGCACAAGAATGGATCTTGCATATACAATGAATATTATGAGTCAACACATATCAAAAATTGAACCAATCTATTAGACAATCATCAAAAAAATTATGAAGTACTTGAAAGATATATTAGATTTCAAATTGTATCTTAGAGGTGATAGTATTGCATTACATGGTTATTGTAATGTAGATTGGACAAGAGATACAAGTAATAGAAGGTCTACAATAGGCTATGTAATTTTTATTGAAGTGGGAGGAATTTTATGGAATTTTAAGAAACAACCAACAATTGCAAGGTCCACAATAGAGGCACAGTACATGGCAATAAGCCATGGAATAATAGAGGTAGTCTAGTTAAAACAAATTTTAGAGGATATTAAACTTATATAATTGGAAGAAACTTCAATAAAGTATAACAATCAAAGGTGCCTTATTTTTATAAAGAATCCAAAATATCATTCAAAAACCAAGTATATTGACATTCAATATTAATTTGTAAGAAAGAAGATTGAAATAGAAGTGATTGACATGAAATGTTGTATTATAGAAGACATACTTGTTGATTTGTTGACAAAGGCATTAGTGAAGGATAGGCATCACATGTTGACAAAAGCATTAGATTTAAAAACCTTTGATTAATAGCAAAGTAAGAGTATTGAGATAAATAAGTAATAATAAAATAAAATAAATTATCAAATAAAAAATATTATCTTAAATAAGTTGCTAATAGTCCAAAGGTTGTCTCTTGGTTTATAAAAAAGCCACCTTATGAATAAGGGACAAGGTCAAGGGCCAAAAAATAAAGTCAAAAGGATAATGAATTTATTAAAAAATATTCAAAGACTAAGTAAGAATATAAAGTATATGCCATAAGATATACTTGAAATAGGTGAGATGCCAAAAGATCCTATAGATATATTAAATATGTTAAAAATATATCCTTATAGAAAATAAGAAATTAAAAAATATTTTTAATATATGCTTTGATGAATGTAAAAGTTCAAAGATGGAAGTTGTCATTATGGGCAACAACTACCACCTATAAGTATTAGATGTTAGAAATATTTCATTCCACACTTTTCTTGTATATAAGCTTATTGATTTCTATTTACTTGTATTATGCTTATTCTTCAATAGAATAAATCTAGTAATCTTTTAAGAATATTAAATAATTTATTTGAATTCTTCAAAAAACTTTTAAATGGTTAACTAAAATTTAATTATGATGTCAAAAAGGTATGGCTTAGTATTAGAAGATTGAATCCTATTAGATAATTATGTGATAGAATTAGTATGATGAAAAACCATCATCTATGTCTACTTAGAATTTTTTTTCTAAAAGTATTTAAATATTTTAGATGTTGTAGATTAGTTATGCACTAAGAATAAAATAGTAAAATCATTGAAGATATCTAAATAACTTAGTGTGTGGTGGAATATGGATTTGGCAGGAAAATGAGTATTAATGAATTTATTGACAATAAAAATAAAAATAATTATCAAGTGATAGTATATGCATATATAAAATTCACTACACAATATATTGAATCCATGAAATGAAAGTTCGATTAGGGGGAAGACAAATATTTATGAAAACTGCAACAATACATAATACTTACACAATTTTAGTTTACATTCATAACTATGCATTTTCATCTAAATTCGCCAAAAACTCTATCAACTAATGCATGCACAACCCAATCATGACCCAAGGTATTAAGAAAAGATGAACTGCCGTAATGTCTCTGTCAAGCATGACAACACACATGTCGTTCAAAAATCATCAATCTTTTTTTATTTTTTACTTTTTAATTTAATGCTCTGGTATGAGAGCACATGATGCACTTAATTACCCAATTATATCAAAATTCAATACGTCGAATTTGAAAACAGAATAATTCAGGGTACTTAATTCAGGGTTGTACGATAAGACATACGAGGCACGCCACACAGTCATGGTGGCATATTTGTTTATTTATGTATATATTTAATTTTACTTATAATTTATAATTTATCTAGTTTTCACTTTCTTTGATGTTTTTTTACTAAAGAACAGGGAGTACTTTTTGAAAAAGGCAATTGGTGATGGAAAGCAGCCATCAAGCCCCATGGAGTGTCAGTGAATGTTGGGGGAGCGGGGAGGGGGAGAGGGGGGGCACTAATGGGGCGGAACAGCACGAGGGCCGGGGCTGAATGTACACCGTGGCACACACTCGCACCCAACACGGCTTCGACTCGTGTCAGCCCCCGATATCCAGAGTCATTATCCTCATAATGGCCGGAGGCGGTAACAATATTCGGAGTAATCGACAGTGGGCACAGTCCCCACCCTTGCGACTGGACCTCTGGCCCGGAAGAAGGAAGGAAGGGAAGGGGAAGGGAAGGCAGTCAACAGCGAGAGAGCGAGAGAGTGCGGTGGCGGAGCGTGTGGGGGCAGCTGCTGCGGCAGTCTTGGTGTGCCTGCTTTGTGTTTTTTTTTTTTTTTGTTTATTTTGTTTTTGCCTTACATCTTCCAGCCCAGTCCAAAAGGAATTCGGTTCCAGCGGGATTGCGGGAAGTGCAGAGGCGGGGGTTGCTGCTGCTCTGGTCCTGCCCATGTGCAATCATCGCCTCCATCATGTCGTCATCCAGGCGATAAACTAGGCCGTGGAGATTGCTGCTGCAGCGTTATGAACTGCTGCTGGCTTCCCTCGACTTTCTTCTTCTTCTTGGTGCTTCTAGGGTTTTGGTGTTGATGAGCGCACGGCATTCTCAGCTGAAATTCGGGATTGGAGGGTATCGGTTCCGTTGGTAGGACCTGGTGGGCGGCGGATGCGAATTCCCAGGGCTCCGGAGGAGTGGCGGAGGTGGATTGGTACGCTGAGTGACGAGGATTGGTTGAGTAGTAGGAGTTTTTATCGGATGCACTCGAATGCTGGGTGTGGCTGGTGGCCGGTGAGGGTTGCATTGTGAGCTACCGTTCGGGGTGTGGAGGGGTGTTGGTGATTGGACTCGAAATATCGGGGGATTTGAGCTCTGGCGAGAGAGTGAGAGACGTGGAAGGGTTCGATGGTCACAAGGAAAAGGTTCAAGGTTTTATTAGCTTGGAAATACGTGTTTCAGGCTATGGATCATGTATGAAGGGCATGGTTGCGGAGTAAGTGGTACGTGAGTTTCCTGGTGGGAATCCTCGTTTCCAGGTGAATTAAGGTTGGACGAAAGCAAGAACTTTCTCGAGCCTTGTGGCTTCTTTCCTTTCAGGACAGGGTTGTGACACATCTTGGTGTTGCCCATGCTGCAAGTTTGCGCTGCGTGAAGACAATCTGCGTAGGTTGGTTCCAATACCCTGCTAGCATCGCCTTCATCTTCCCATGTAAACTTACACGCGTGCCATTTCTTGAGACAGCGTGGTCAATTCGTGCCGCCAGATGAATATTCCAGTTTGCTCTCGGGTTGATAACATGTGGAAGGTTGATAGGTCAAATGTCAACCCTCTTTTACCAAACAGCTTCCGCATCTGAATTTGAAACGCACTGGTGTAGAAGTCCAGTTCTGATTCCGAATCCAGACCATACTCTTTCTCTATTAATTCTTAGGGGTGCGATAATGTTGGTGTTAGCATATGTCCGCAATGAGTTGATTCTCAGCTTTGTAACGAACCGATTAATTTGGTATGCAATCACTTATTGGTCTATTGTTTTATTAGCCAGGGAACCGTTGTTATGGATAGCTTACGCTTTTGCATCTCAGTTGCAACCGAATTTTGTCTTTACAGATCATGTATCAGAATAAGAAGTTTTCAACTACCAGCTTAATGCCCCAGAGGTCTGCAAGTCAGGCACCAGAGCCTCGAGGATCAAGTGCAGCCGGAGCCTCCACCAATTCGGCCGGCAGTCCTGGTGGGGGCTCTGGAGGTGGTGGCTCAGCAGCCAAGCAGCGATTGCGCTGGACACCTGAGCTCCATGACCGGTTTGTGGATGCCGTCACCCAATTGGGCGGCCCCGATCGTAAGCTCTCTTTCAGCCTAGCAAACAGTTGGATTGATTCGGAGCGGAGGTGGAGAGGCAAATAGGTGTCGCGGCAATGTTGGTAGTATATGCTAGAATATCCCATTTTCAGTTTACTCCAGACTGGATTCTTACTACACGTAGTCCTGAAGCTCTGCACTTCCCGTAAGCTTCGTAATTTCACTTCTTTGCCTCCTGGCTGTTCATGTAGTAGAAGCCCAGCCCATGTGAATCCTTCTGCACAATATGAATCTCATCTAGTCGGATAATGAGCTGGCTTTTTATTCAGCTAATGCAATGTTTAAAATTTCCAACCATAGTGTTGTTTAGTGACTTTTCATTATCTTTCCGAGTCGGGTCCTCCCTGCTTATCTGGGAAAAGGGGCGAAGAATGCTAGCTGTTTTGTAGAAGAGCCATAACCTTTTGGGTATACATGAGTTTTTTTTTACCCTCCTACTGAGGCGTAGGCGCTTCTTGATCCCGGATGTATTCGAGTATAGTGTAGTATGCATCCCGTCTGTTGTGTTGCTATCACGTTTGTTTACCACTTCCTTTGCTTTCTATCATAGCAGTAATGTTCAAGTTTTTACAGAAGTGTCCAATTTGTCAGTGATTTCCATTTCTTTCTGAGATAAGATATCTTCTTCTTTTTTCTTTTTTCTATTTCTTTGTTTTTTTCCCTTTTTTAACTACTTACTCTATTGAAACATTCTGATTCTGCTTTATATCTGATCATTTCGAGGTGTGAATTATCTGTCAGGGGCTACTCCTAAAGGTGTCTTAAGAGTCATGGGAGTTCAAGGTCTTACAATTTATCACGTGAAAAGTCACTTGCAGGTATTGCTAATTTTTCTAGTTCTTACTGTTGGCTTTTGTGAATTTAAGCAAAAAAGATTTAAGCAGATTTATCTCACTGTACCGTGTGAGTTTTATTGTGATATTTATAGCTGCACCAGCTAGTTGAGAATGAACTGTTAGTGTGAACATGTGTATTTTTATCATGGCTGTTTCGACAGGGTGCTAATCTGATGTTTTGTGATCGACGATAACGTATGGATAGAAGTCAGTGTGAGATTGTAAAGATGGTTGGCGGCTTTATTATATTTGTTAATCGCTAGTGGTGTGAGATATGCTAAGTTTATGTGCATTTTTTTGTCTGCAGAAGTATCGTTTGGCAAAATATATTCCTGAGTCCTTGTCAGATGGTGAGTTTCATTCTCGTCTTTACTCTGTTGAAAATGAGCTTTTATGTTTATTGGATCAATTCTTATCAGCGAAACAAGTGCTGACTGATGATGGGAGATTCATGATTTTGAGGTCGATGTTGCATCGTGTTCAGCATGTGTGGCAAATTGGCAATGGTTGCAATCCAAATTTGGAAATCATTTTGATGGAATTGACAATGATGTAATTATGGGTGTTGAAGGGGGGAAGTCAGACAAGAAGAAAAATCAAGCAGATCTGCTGCCGGCCCTGGATGCAACCTCGTAAGATCTCGAAACTTTCTATTGTCATGTTAAGTCCAAGTATTGAGTGCAGTAAATGAGAGTGTTATACACATATTTTGGTATTTGATCATGTCTTGATGGATGACTAATCAAATTTTCTACTCTTTCAGGGGAATTCAAATCACCGAGGCCTTGCGTATGCAAATGGAAGTTCAGAAGCGGCTGCATGAGCAACTAGAGGTTTGTTTTTCACCCTAATCACTATCAGAAGTTGCACTGTGGGATGTTCCTTACTCCATGGAGTGGTAGATGTGGAATGATAGTATGCTAGGAATCACCTAGGATTCTGTTGACTGGCTTTAATTACTTGTATAGGTGCAACGACATCTGCAGCTACGAATTGAAGCACAAGGGAAGTATTTACAAAAGATCATTGAAGAGCAGCAAAGAGTTGGTGCTCTCAATAATGGTGCAAGTACTACTGCTGACACAACAACAGCGCCCACAACAATAGAGGCGACCCAAGGACAGGCTGGTTCGGTCGTTGAAACCAAGCCAGCGTTACCCTTAACAAATGAGACCCCTACTTCAAATAGTGTACCAACTGCGCCAGTGTCTAGCAGCAGTTTGGGACTAACTCAGGCGACCGTCCTTCCCTCTCAGCAGCCTTCCCAGACCCAGTATGGCTATGAGACTTTCACTAATCCGCCTGTGCTTGAAGGCTCGTCAGTTCAAGGTGCTTCCAAGCGGACTCGAATAGAGGATGGAGCAGGCCAACCTGTGACTGGACAATTAGAGACTCAACAGGTCTCAGGGGTTACTGAACCAGGAGGACCATTCATGCAACCAGGACATATCCAAGGAAGTGGTGGAGTGTTTCACTCCAATCAGTCCGACTTTGCCTCTGGTAGTACTTTTTCTCCTCGTCAGGGTGGAGGGTCGTTTACTCAGGCGCCTCCTCTAAGTCAGCAAGCCTATTCACAGCAGCAGCCTATTCAGGGGGTTTTTAATACCCAATCTTTTCTTCCAGCAAACGATGCAGATACTTCTATGCCTTCACAGGTACAAGGTACTGGAGCACAGCCTCCGCCTGACAGTTGTACATCTGGCAGTACACGTCAACCACCAAAGATTTCAGGTGAACTAGACGCAGGCGCATTTCTTACCAACGACAAAGAAGCCACGTTATCCACATCTGAGCGTGGCCGAGGAGATGGAGGCCCTGCGCCCTTGCCACAGGTTGGCATGTATGCACAGTGGGAGCACGTTGGCAGTGGAGGTCACTTATTCAACCAGGATGGTTAAGGGGAGCTGAGAAGCCCGGCAGGGAAATGGGACACTCAGAGGTTAAGCGGAATGGAGATGGACAGGGTTGTCTATTTTGAGCTTTATCTGCCCAAAGTACAGAGTAGCCGTAGGGTTCTTTTTCTTCTTCTTGTGTTGTGGGCGATTACCTGTTTGATTCTTGTACCTTTTATCTTCTCTGAACCCTTTTTAGTCATTGGAAGCGGCAGATCAAGTGAAGAAATCTGGAAGCAGATTCCTCACTTCCAAAAGATAATTTTCTAAATTGTACATGTCCTGGGAGCACCAAACGCTGGCTGGCTATGTGAGACGTATTTATAGGAATTATGTAACCTGATGTCGTATGACAAAAAATATCTTAGAGGCCCCCAAGTCTTCAATCCCCCAAATCCACAACGCAAATCCTCTTGAAGAGTTTGGTGAATGAGCAATTGATCCGTTTGGATTTCTACTCTTAGGTCACCCTCTTGCTTACTGGGTGTTGATGGCTACCTCAAAAGAGGGCAGATATGAACCATACTTGTGGGGTCCTGCTTGGCTGACGTAAACCTTACAGTTGCTTTTGGTGGTGCTCTTATGGTCGAAGTTTTTGAGAGTGTCAAAACAAGATGATTACTAGGGATGGAGCCCTAGACGCTAGGGCTGGTAACAAAAAGTCTTGTCTCGGTGGGAGCTCAGAAGTGGCTTTTCTGAGGTCAATTGTTGGTCAATGTAACCGCTCGAATTTAATGCATGGAACACGCAAGACCCTGGATGCATCCAAGTCTTTGTTCAGGCAGTGCAGAATCCTAGCCTGGTGATAAATGTAGGTTGAAAATAGATCGTCAAAGCAGTCAGATGCGTTCAATAAGACCGAAGCTACGAGTGGTGTCGCCACAGGGCATATTCCATTCAAGAGTTGAAAGGTCGTAGATTCATAGACAAGAAACATTAAGAATTAACCCAATTTCGATCCTTTCTATCTTGTCTAAGAGTACGGAAAGATGAGGAGTCTGTCTGCTACTGAATTTCAGAAGCCCTCCTAATTTCACTAGAACCTTGAGCAACTCGATCCACATCAATATGCCCAGAGCAGTCACTTCAAAATTTTCCACAGCTGATTGTGAAAGTTGTCGATTGGAAAGCCTGCTCTGGATCGTTTGAAGGGTAATATTTGTCTCCTGGGTTAAGGTCTTATTCGTGATTAAAGCTGACACAAGTGCCTGCTGGGCGTGTCCGTACACTGCCGGAATTGTTTGGGTGACTGGCTTTTGAAAAAATTAATTTAAGAAATTCAGTTGTTCCAGGATCCCCTGATGTTCTCCAAAGGGTTTGCAAAAATGTTGGCAAGTGTGCAGACGATGGATAGCGCATTCAAGTTGATAAAACACGAAAGTGTGTTCCGAAGCCATTTCAACAGACGCAGAAAAATGGCACTAAATGATAATGATCCTCCAATACAGAGAAGTAATGTAAAAATTATTATTTTAAGCATACTTAATTGACCAATTCTGCACAAACCTACACTGAGAAGTAGCTTCTTATTTCTATAAATAACGTAATCCCAGACCCTACTCAAATAGATTCATGCTACAAGCTATGGGTTGATGTCCTGGATTACTAAGACGGCATTCACTCCTGCATTCTCAAGTCAACATACGGAGGGGACATTGGCAGTTTGCAAACACACGTCTTCTGCAATCAACATACTCCTTGGCTGGATTCGCACAGCACCTTCCCCAACACAGGCTTGATCAATATTACTTTCTTCAAGTAATCATTTGCCCTACAGAAAAAGGTATCAAGGCTCCTGTATCTCCTTACAATTTCGTCAAGCCAAGATTAACCGTACACTCCTGGGGACCAATACAATAGCCTGACCTAGAATTAGCTGTTCTTCAGATTGATTGTCGAAAGCTCCGCTTCCACGTATTCACCGGCGTAAATTGGAGGGTACTTATCAGATGCAGCTTCCTTGGCGAAGTGACCAAGTGGTTTTAGAACTGCGTCTGAAGCAATGTGAGCGAACATCTGCACCATACACAATACTTGAACTTTTATCTCCGCTGTCAACATCCTAGCTAAAAGATTTGCAGTTATCTGATTCAAATCTCTAGGGATATTTTATCTATACATTTCGATATTGAACCAATGCAACTGTCACAAATCAAGAAAAGCCGCATTCTCGAAGTCAGGAGTTCTAAATAAGTATTCAATGGTGATGCTTACATTCTAATCAAAATGAAACTGAAGAAACGACGAAACCAGCACTTACCGTTGAAGACACCCTCCAGAGACTCTTACCAGCCTTCTGCAACGCTTCAACAGCCTTTAGAGTGCTCTCACTCACAACTACTTCATGCATGCCTGCTGCGCATTCGCCACCTGTCAACCACTCCAACTGTTCCACAGCACACGCCTCATAATAGGGTAGAAAATAGCAATAACAAGTTCAACTGAACTTTCATTCGAAGTAGGTGGTGTAATCCAGCATGCACTTATCCAAATCCACTAAATGGCCTAAACATATATGGTATGTAGAATGAATTCCTTAAAGCGAGGCCAGATTGCTAATCTTCAGTAAGCACAAACGATACTGCTATCCATCAATGAAAACTCCGTTAAAGCAAGTGAAATACAGACCTGCTTGCCAGCTTGAAGTAGAAGACAACCTTCTGGAACTTTGACCGGGACTTTGCGTCCATCTTTGAGCCAGATGAAAAGTCCAGGAAAACGGCTGCGCCCATGAATAGTTAAGAAATTGAGGTCGTAATGGTAACCCGCGAACACGTTGTTCAAATCAGCGTACTTGGATAGGTCACTTCCTGTTGGAGCTAGTAAATGGGGTCCCTGTAAAACAACCATCACGGCATTAATTTCAGTTAAAACATAAAATTTCTCAAACATCGTTTTAAAGTCGACGCAATGGACAGTAGAACCTATAAACAAACCCTAGATGGCAAAGTACCTGCTTCATAAGGGAAGTGAATGCTGTCTTCGGGAGACCAAAGCCAAGAGCAGCCATCTCCGCGACAACCTACAACCAAGAGGTAAACACCATACCCCAAAAAATCACATCCAGTCGTACCTAAAAGTGTGTTATCACCGAATATCCCAAAAACTGTAGATCGAACGAAGCCAAATAGACAGTTTTAGAATTGCGGAATAAACATACCTCAACAGCGGCGATCATTTTGTGACCCCAACCATCCATGACATCCACCCATTCAGGAAAGCCTTCAGGTATGACAGGCTCGGCATTCAATTCCTGAACACCACAACCAGATCAATAAAGCATACTGCGCCGCCTTAGAAATAATCAATTCAATTAGCAAGTTGAGATGCGCACGCGAAATCGGATTCCCCGTAATGAATATTACGCAGCATGGGTTCGACATAGAAACAACGATTTTTAGCAGCGTCAAGGACCTGAAACCGAGTTGTGGAAGGGCGCGGTCCGATGCGCCACATGTACCGCCATTTCCGATCAGGGCCAGCCGGTATCATAGGGCGGGCATGTTCAGGCAGGCTTTTCATATGCTCCTGCATCTTAAGGTCCACCGAACATCGAGGCACTTCAACACCTTCTGGAGTTACTCCTACCTGAATCAAAACACACCCTCAAAGTCACCAAAGAGCAATACCATCTCCAATTCAAAGAAAAAAACTTGATCACAAGCTCGCGACCTACGACCCACACCTGATAATGCAATTCAGGGCGCTCCTGCTTGCGCTTGAGGTCAGAAGCCTGGCCAAAATAGCGCTCCATCATGTCCAAGAACCGATCATTATCCTCGGTAGAACAGCAGGGATGACGAATGATGAGCGCTCCCGTTTCCCTCAAGCACGCGGCGACTCTGGCACAGCTCTCACGCAGCAGCAGCCCATCGCCTTCGCCCAATTCCAACTGCGGAGACCCAATTTCTGCATCCCCACCGCCATTCTCCACGAGCCCATTGTCGTATCCGCCCGAGAAGCTAATCGGCAGCTCACTCTCGCAACTCTGAGCCGCCCTCCACTTCAGAAACGGCTCCAAGTCTATCACTGGAAGCTCCATAGCTCCAACGCAACAACCCTCACAACACCACCACCACCATCACCAAACTAGGTCCCCTGCGTCGCCCTGCTGCTTCCCACCACCTCCCAACACCAGCACCGAAATTTGAAAACCCAAATCCGCAAACGACTCTCTGGTTACACACAATGCGAGGGAAGCATTGAATGCATAATCACGCAATTTATGCATCCACGTCCATGGAAGTAAATAAATCCAGCCAGCAGCGGGCGAGACATGCCGAGCCTACTCCCCCGAGCACGTCGTTGCTTCCCGACGACGACGACGACGACGACGACGCTAGTCCTTCTCGTCCACGTTTCGTCGTCTTCTGATCGTCCATGAATAGTAAAGCGTACGGGGTCGTCGTCCGTTACCGTCACGATTCGTCGTTGCTTTCTTCGATCCTCCGTCGTGACGTGTACGCATCCGTTGAGCCACGTCAGGGATGTGGGTAGCGCGGGGAAAGGGGTTCCAGGGCTTTTTATTACATGTAACGGTGCCCATGTGTTGCACCCCCTTCTTATCATGCTTTTAATGTCATGTTCAAATCTCATTCCATTGACCACAAATATATATATATATATATATATATATATTAAATTGAATTAAATCACGTTTTATTATTAATAAAAATTGAACAAGTTGTTCATTTAAGAACATTTTATAAATTAAATAATCATTAATATTCTAATTTTTATGCCTTTTTCATTGATTTTCGAATATTGTGGAAGTCAGGTGATTCTATGTGTATGTGTGTGTATATATATCCTTTCATAAATTTTTGCTGGTTTTCAACTCTCTATGCTATTACATCTATAACAGTGATAAACTGTCAGCCAACAAAGCATCATTTTATTTGTCACTAGATACTATATTTTTAACAGGAGAAGTGGTATATTCTAAATATTAGGGTCAGAACCTAAATTTAATTATTTAGCGACAAGGTTTACTTAATACAATATTTTGATGCTTTAAATTTCACACTTAAACTATTACAACTTGTAGGATTAACAGTGTATAGTTTGATGTGGATTGCTCAACTACTACCATAACTAAATCAAAACTACAAGCTGCAAATTAATATATGATACTTTTACACATGTAAATATTATAAAAATTCATTATATGAAAAGAGATAAATATTTTTTTGAACCATTTCTGTTAAAAATTGCATTTCTTATATATATATATATATATATATATATATTGAAAGTTTATTGCTATCAAAGTGAAAATAAAACTTAATAAAATTTGAGGAACTTATTAAAAATTGATCATGTTTAAAAATTCTAAGCAAGATGGTTTGAAAAATTTCTGCAAATATTTATTGTATGTTATTTATCAATCAATTAATCACATTTAAACCATGCACAATGACAATAATGTATTTTGTAAAATTCTATACAAAGAGTAGTTTCCTTTACCACTTTTTAAGCACTACATTTTTACTTTACTTAATTCTAAGGTTGTAGGTATACACGATCTATAATACTTTTGAACACTTATTAAAAACCATAAAAAACCAGAAAAATGTCTATTTTAAGAGTCATACCAAAATATTCATGAACAAAAAATATGTTATTTATGTTCAATACTTTTCTTATGATATAATTAATAAAATCTGTAATTTTATTAAAAATTTGTATAGAAAAACTATAAATATAACATTGTCAACATCTTTCTGTAACTAAAAATAATATTGACTTAAAAAAAAGGACAAACTCATTTAAGATTTGTTTATTGATTTATTTATTTTATTTTTTTTGATTCTAGTTCTAATTATACGCCTTGACATATATATGTAATTAGTTTGGATCCTGGAAAATAAACTACTTTGCAAAAATATTCTCAAGAAAACAGTCTAAACTCTTATTAAGTAAAGTAGTATAAATAACTTGACACATGAGTTTCAAATGTTACCAACAAAAAAAAATATTTTTACAGTTTGCAAACAGTTTTAAAAATAGTAATCATAATTATTAATCTTCAATAATTTTTTTAAAAACTATAAAGTGATAATCTTGTGTAACTTCAACATTAAAATTTTAAGTTTTGATCCACAAACAATAATACCAATATTTTTAAATAAGGAAATATAGAACTTATATTTTTTAGAAATATATATCATGTAATAAATAAAAATAAAAAACATTTCAATTAAAAAATTAAAATCTTAAATATGATTTTCTAAATATATACCTTTTAATTCCAGATATAAATGCATTACGATTTCTTCAGAAATAATATGTTCTAAAAACATTATAACACATTTTAAATATTGTTTTGAAGCAAAAAAATACCAATATTAACTAGCATTGTATTTAGAAGTAACTTTATGAACATTTTTTATATTACTTAAAATAATAAGTGAATTAATATCAAAATATGTTTTAAATTTACATAAATAAAAAAATAAATTAGTATCTTTATTATTATATTTAAATTTTATGATTTAAAAATTAAATTACAATTCATAATTCAAAAATTATGATTTTATAAATTATTTTTTAAAGAATTGAAAAGAAAGCATGTTTATACTTTTAAAACTAGTTTTGATCTCATTATAGCATAGTCTAAATTTAATTCCTTAACAAATAATAAATGATAATATAGAAAATATTACATGTATATGTTATTCTTAAATTAACATATATATATATATATATATATATATATATATACATAATTAAAATTATACAATTTTATTTAATTTTAAAGTGTTTATTATTTCGAGTTAATGAATTTTATTAAGAAATATATCTCAATACTTAAGTCTTTTTAAATTATATATATATATATATATATATATATATATATATATCACATGCATATATATATTTTAAAATTTTAATTTTACACATAAATATTTGTTAGAGCTATCTCAATCTTATTAAAATCCTACTTATGTATATTTAAAAAAAAAAAAATCTATAATTATATATATAGTAATTATATATCATTTATATAATTTTATTTCCTTTTTTAAAATAATATAATATTTATAATTATGGTTTTATTATACAACAAGATCAAGTATTGCATTTTAAATATCAATTAAGCTAGTCTATAACTTTTGTGTAAGTAAAGCATATACCAAATTTGCACAAAAATTCATATGTTTGATTTTGTAAAGTATGTTTTGCTAACAATATTATTTCTTATGTTAGAAAACTATTTTTTAATATGAAAATAATTGCTATAGCATACAAAGATTTTATTTGTGTAAATAAATTAAAATCAAATAGACTTTTTATTTTTCTATATATAAAATTAATTTTAAACATGAAATTTACTTATTATTGCTTGTATATTTTTGAATTAGACGTTTTATATTAAGTTGAATATTAAAAATTCTATTTAAAACCTTTAAAAATTATATAGTAGTTAGAAAATGATTGATATTTTTTACATTCAAATGATTATTCTAATTCAAAAATTTAATTAAGCTTCAAATTTTGGATTATTAGATTTGTGAAACTATACTCAAAATATTTAATAAGTTTGTGTAATATCTAATAAAATGATAGTTTATAAAAATAATATGGTAGCAAACAAAATAATTCTATTTGCATTTGTTCATGCATTATATTATGGTGCACTTCAAAATCAAATACAATAGATTCAAATAATTACATTCAATTTATAAAAGTAATTAAATTATATAATTATTTTATTATTTAATATATTTAAGCATTACTTTTATTAAAGCTATCATTTAATGTTGATTTAATATTTTTAATTTATTAATTATCTTTATCAATTTTATGTAATTTTATAAATTAAAATTATAGTAGTAATATATTTTGGTTTAATTAAAATATTAATATATATATATATATATATATATATATATAATCTAAACTCATTTATAATTTTTTATTTAATTGAACATCATTTTAATAAGAATTAAAACTACTTAAGATTTTTTTTTCTTTTTTCTTTTTTTTAATCTTTAATTAGTCTAGTTGTACATCATATTAAATTCAAAGTTACTTAATTTGAAAAAATATTAAAACATTAAATTTATTGTAATATTTATATAATAAAATTCAAATAGTCTATGTAATTAGAATATAAAATTTAAATTCTTGCAAATAAAATGTTTTTATATACTAAAGTTAAATATAATCTTAATATTATGTATAACTTTTAACATGTAATCCAATGAGTAAAAGAAACCAGAATTTAAACATAAGGTTGTAAAGTATCATTTTATATAGTTGAGTGAGAATTCAATTTTAAACATTACTATTTTGTGATCAATTTTATTGTTTACAAATAGTCTTAAGAAACTATTATGTGTTATTAGATTTTTATATGTTAGGGTTATACAAGAGAAGAAATGCTTAAATATTTTAACTTACTGGTTTTTAATATTATCTTGTTACTTTTGTCTTTTCAAAACTCTACTAACTTACATATTTAAGACAAATTTTATACATTTTTTTATTATCTAAAATAAAAGATAGTAATTTTTCTATTATTTAATATAATTGCACTTGATGTTATTTATATTCTAACAATGCTCATTTAAGGTGAATGCATAGATATACATAATGACATCAATGTCATAAATGGTGTAGAAGTTATAAAATATTAATATTTTATATTGACAGTGTCAATCTTTAATCTAAATTTAAGACACCTTTTAAATAAGAGTTTAACAATAATAGCATCCTATTGAGATTTTTTAATGTTTTAATGATTTTAAACTTAACTAAAACTCTGTTAAATAAAGAAATACAATTGTATTTATATTTTCTTATAAAACCTTTAATAAACTTCTTTCTTCTTCCTCTAATATATAAATTTATTTTTGGTAAGATTCTAATATATATATATATATATATATATACACACACACAAAGAAGATACTACTCAAGTTATTTAAATTATATTAGATTTTTTTTTGTAGATAAAATAATAGCTATATATATATATATATATATATATGTATATATATAACTTTTAAAAAGTAAAAACTTCTTTATAATTTTCTACAAAATAAATATCTTAATGATGAATTGTTTTCACAATCATCTTCTATTAAGGTCCTTTAATATGTTAGGTTCATGTTAGTATATTTATTTGTGCATAAATTTTCAAGACATTGCAAGTTCTATAAATTATTATAGAGTCATATTCATTTATTTATTTATACTTATTAATTACAAGCATCCTTAAAAAGGAGTTGAAATATATATATATATATATATATATATAGAGAGAGAGAGAGAGAGAGAGAGAAATATTATATTATAATAGTATTATTTAAGATAACTAATATATAATTTATTACATACATAATTATAATAGTATGATTATTTTATAATATTTAAATTAGTTATTAATTTATAAATATTCTTTAATTAGCATAAAATATATTTCAATTTCACTCCAATTATTAATATTATTTCAATTTCACTCCAATTATACTACCAATTAAAATAAAAATTTCTTGAGTATTTATTTTTATTGAATTTTTGATTATTAGTATTTTATTTAAAGAAATGTAAACTTTTAACAATGATATTAATTTGATCTACAGACAAAATTCAAAGTTAAAATATCCCAAACTTTAGTGAAATATATATATATATATATATATATATATATTACACTAATTACTTAATTAATGAATTGAGTAAATTTTTTTCTCTTCTGTAATTTCAATCTTTTCCTAAAAATTAATGATCTTAAGAACAAATTCACTTCAATCTTCCACCAATATTTTGGAATTTCTAAAATTTAAATGAAAACCATTAAAATTAGCATACATCATTAAAAAAAAAATCACATAGTCGTGTTATTTTAAAGGAAAAAAGAAAAAATAAAAAGAGGTTTTTTATTCTTATTATTTCCCTGCCTGACTATATGAAATAGCTACATCCATGCTATCGACTCTGTATGTGTTACAATGCCAACGAACGAACCCCAGGGCACCAAACGACGGCGACGAGGAGCGGGATGTGGACGAGAAGCGTTGGGAAAGTAACGGAAAGGTAGATAAGTAACGAGGAAAGTGAGGGGGCGTGGGAGTGTGAAGCCGTGGGGCGGGGTGGCAATGGGGGCCGATCCCTCACCACGGCCAACAGCCTCCCAGCGCCTGCCTGATCCATTGACCTGGGCCTGGTTCGCCAGGACGTTGCCCGCTGCCTGCTCATGCATCGCTGCTGCAAGCATTGTGGCATACATGGCGTAGCCATCTCTACCACCACCACCACCATCAGCACGCTGCCCCTCCAAAGCACACCACAGCACCTTCCAGCGGAACTGGTCGGCGAAGACGTTTCTCTGAGCCCCCCTGCGGTTGGCCACCTGTCATTCGCGAAGTTGTGATTCATGCGGGATTGGAGAGGTGAAGCATGATTGGAGTCGGGAAGTTTGGCAGGCCGTGTGCGACCGGTGTTGGTATGGATGCGGACTACGAGGCGGAGTGTAAGCGTGAAATCGCGAAATGGAGCGGTGGTTGCTGCTGGTGCGACGATGAGGGGGTTGTTTAAGGAGAAGAAGCGGACCACCGCGGACCTGGTGCGTGGGACCAGGGAGTCGTTGCTGTCGCTGAGCGCGGCGCGGGATTCGAAGCGGGAGGAGAGGATGCTGGAAGTGGCGAAGAACGTCAGAGACATGAAAATTGTGCTGTATGGGAATAGCGAGGTAGAGCCTGTGTCGGAGGCGTGCGCGCAGTTGACGCAGGAAATATTTCGGGAGGACACCGTGCGGTTGTTGATACAATGTTTGCCGAAGTTCGATTTGGAGGTGCGCAAGGATATCACTCAGGTGGTGGCCAATTTGCAGCGCCAGCAGGTGCAGTCGCGATTGATCGCGGCGGATCATTTGGACCGAAACAGTGACCTGCTCGATCTCCTTGTGGCGAGGTACGACCAGCCGGACTTGGCGTTGCATTACGGCGCCATGCTGAGGGAGTGCATCCGGCACCAGAGTGTCGCGCGACACGTTCTCGATTCGCTGCAAAACTTGTCGGAGTTCTTCAAGAGTTACCTAACTTTGAAGTTGCTTCGGATGCTGTTGCCACTTTCAAGAAGCTCTTGACGAGACACAAGTCCACGGTTGCGGACTACCTCAATAAGAATTATGACTGGTTTTTCCATGAGTTTAACACGAAGCTGTTAACATCCCCTAATTACATTACAAGACGGCAAATGGTGAAGCTGGTGGGAGACATTCTATTGGATCGTTCCAATGTCAATGTGATGATGCGGTATGTCAGTTCGATGCAGAACATGCGTATCCTTATGAACCTCCTCAAGGACTCGAGCAAGAGCATCCAGATAGAAGCATTTCACGTTTTCAAAGTGTTCGTGGCCAATGAAAACAAGCCACCTGACATCGTGAACGTGTTGGTGGTCAATCGAAGTAAGTTTCTCCGATTCTTTAGCGACTTTAAGAGTGAGAAGGATGATCCGCAGTTCGACCAGGACAAGGCCCAAGTCGTGAAAGAAATTGCGAGTTTGGAACAGGCGTAGCTCGCATCCTCCTCTTGTTGTATAGACCTGAAACCTTCCACCACGTTTTTCAGCTCCCGAATTCCAGAGAGGTACGCTTAACCAATGATGTAATCTATGTAATACGGTTTAAAGTAAGGTTACCTGTGTTGGAACGCAAACTGGGAGTCATTTTGATTCATAGGTGCTCTGATTGGCAGGAAGAGGTATAGTCACAGTATATTTATACATTCTGTACGTGTGCAAACATAACATATGCTGGCCGGTGCATTAGTTGGAATAGCCGGTACATTTCTTAGATTTTTCCTCTGTCTTGGGTGTAGTGTTTATCTAAGAGAGTGTGCTAAGGTTTCAGCATGTTGCAACTGAAATTATCTGTCATGTTGAGTCCATTGTATTTATATACAGCAGCAACCGTAGTGCTCGTTTCTATGAAGGTGCAAGCTCTCATGAGTGTTATGTGTTAAACTAATAAAGAGCTTGTTTCTGGTCCTTTTTGTGCTCATTTTGTAACATCGAAGGTCTACTCTTGAGATATCCTTGCAGTTGTGTTGTGATAGATAAGAATAAGAAACTGGAATTGTCTGATAGTAGCGTGAGCTGAGAGTCCTTGGCCTCCTCCCAAATAGTCACTTGAGAAATGTGCAGCATATGCTTTTCTACGGGCTGCGTGAGGAGTATTGCATAAGAGTTCGCAGAAAGCAGCTGAGTTCTTTTCCGTTGACTTGTTTTCTCCCCATTTTGGAGAAATCCATCGTGGATAGGAACAAGTGTTGAAGTGTAGATTCTGTGGAAAAGATGAGCCCCAGGACGGTATAGTTTAGGTTACTGATATCATGCTCTCGATTCATGAAGTTCCAGAATGCGTCTCTACTTCACAATGCAAGTTCCTCCTGCTTTAAGTGCAAGGGTGAAGCACTAGTGTGTGCACGCATCTCCGTACCTAAGCTGATATGTCAACCCAACATACAGGGATGTTCAAAAGTAAAAAAAATGCTTTCGACCAAGTGCTGAGTGTGCACTTCCAGTGAGACGGCACGGGAGTTCAACCTCGCACATCAGACCAACAAGGTTATGTTGGTCACAGTAGCGCACGCTCTCCATACGACCCCACAGCAATCATCAAACGTCGAGATTCTGAACTCCACTAAATTATCTACCTAATATACTTACTGTGAAATATGTGCTCGTGAAATTCAAGTGGATGTCATACGAAGTGGACCTACGGACCAACACTAACGGCACCTACACTGAGAAAAATGCATTTTATTATATAGTTTTGCTACAGAATTGCAGAACACCATGACACTTGACAAATCTGTCAAATGAACGACCTTTCTCATGCAAGAACAACACGCGATGCAGCCTGTGAGTTCTTTTCAGCGGTCATTGTGGAAGAAGCTATGTGATTTGTTTCAGGAATGACTATTCAAGAGCATTCCTATCTTTTTCATGGAATGGGAGCAATGGGCTTGAATGTGATACGTCGGTGCCTCGGCCATTTTCAGAAGACGGAGTCGTGCTAAGTAGACCCAACCTGCTGCCTGAATGTGTGGTTGTCATCTTTCGTACTATTTGTGCATGAACTTTGAATCCTTTTTCGATGCGCCTCTGTCCTTCAATTTCTCTCCGTTGTTTCTTCGGCTATGCATTTATGAAGGAAGGCTTCAAATGAAATGAACACAGTTTTAATAAAAAGAAAAAACCAAAAAAAGAATGGATGTTTTATTATCGCACTATGAATTATCAATGTGTGTAATAAAAAATATATTTTTATTCACAATAACATTTTTATTTTAATACGCATGATAATTGTGAAAATTATAAATGATAATTGCAATTTTTCATAATATTTTAGGTTTTGATATAATTTTTTGATATAATTTTAGAATTTATTTTAGGATTGATGAAATTATTCACATTTGTTGATAATATTTTAGGTTTTGATATAAAATATTTTTATTGACGTCATTAGCTAATTTTTTCTAATTATAATGTAAGAACTAGACATTATTAAAATTCTGCATTTAAAATCTAATTAACTAAAACCTGATTAACGTTTACAGTTGAAATTGAATAATTTCACTACAATCTTAGTCATGTTAATCAATTCAAATCTAAAATTCAATAATATCCACAGTTATTTCCTTGTTCATCTCCTCTTGTTTTCATTTGAAACCTCTAATAAACTTAAAAATCCATTTTCACTCACATGAAAACTCTTACATTTTGCCAATTCATGCCCTTGGTTTAGTGTTTGAGTGGGAAGGTTTCAAAAATTGGAAAAAATGGGAGCAAGCCGAATAAAATCATTCTACCACATGAATCCTCCGACGTCACATTGCACAAACCTGCAAATAAAAAATAGCCTGCACGATGCTTGCTTTGGTGGAAGTGGAATAGAATGTACATTTTCTAGGCACAATTTCATTGCAGCTTTGCATTACTAAGCTACTAAATTCAGTAAGTAATTAGAATATTGTTTGCATCGCATTTGAGAAGAATAAGTGAGTCATGTGCCACGAAGCTAACTGAAGTTGATGCTTATCATTTTATCTGTAGAGAAATACAGCATGCATAGTAGCCTAGTGAGAGAATTGATGCCCATGCAGGCCAGTGCAAAGAAAAAGCATCTCTAACGTCATGTAAAAATGATACGCTTGTGTGGTGCACATTGTATTCTAATATTGCCAAATCAGATATTTGTATCAATTCTGTTACAAAAAAGGAAGAATCAGTTGAAATGTGGAATGTTTGCTTGCTCTTAAAAGGCGCTGGAACCCACACCACTTGATGTCAGGTAAACTTCCAAAAAGAGAAGGAATTATAAATTAGTTCATTTGCACACACATACAAAAAAAAAGAAAAAAAAGAAAAAGGATCACCTACAATCTACTACTTGAAACTTCACATCTATTTAATTCCCAATAGATGTGTTATAGCTAAGAAATTGTAATCGTAACTTGAAATCAACCTCCAAAGAGGTCCAACCGTAGACGGCGCCAGAAAACAAGACTGAACGCACTTGAGGTCATCTTAGACACAGTCCTTGAGTAACTCCTCCATTTCTAGTGGCGGCTGAGGAAAGCGGATGCTCAAGTGAGGTCGTTCAGCGTTAAAAGGAAGACGAGAAAAAGAGCTCACTCTTCCTGAAGACATTCGGAATCAAAGGATACAAAATTTCCTCAACCATGCCAAATGTCTAATGTTTATCTGTTAATATGCCCACATGAAAGCTGGAACTTCGTAACCACAAATATTATGGATAAAGTGAAAGTAAGAACTGCTACAGAAATAAAACAACACGGTCCCTCTGTAGGTTTCCCAGTTGACATTCCCACCACAGTCTATACATAACCTTCAAAGCGCCTTGCAACGTAAAGAACTGTGTTATTTAGCAATGCATGTCTAGGCTTCATCTTCTTCAAACTACCATGAGGTCGTTGGGTCCGCCATGTTCTCTGAAGGATTCCATTCAGGTTGGGGACAGGGGAAACTCACCGCTAGTCCCAGAGAACAAATTGGTGTTATGCTGCTATGCTGAAAGAAGAATGAAACTGTGGAGTGAAAGAAACCTAAGAATTGTACCATGAAATATGTGAAGGTGTACCCCTCTAGATGTACATCAAAAGTGAAAATCCCTCTGGTGCTGCTATTAAACAACCGAACCCCACCGCCAACGCTGGGGTGCAACACTTGTAATTTAAACAATTCCTGTGCTCAAACATCTGCGGACCACACAGATGCTTCGAATATCAGCGCTAGAAACTTGGATATGTTAATGATAAAATTCTATTATCAGATTAACGAAAAAAAACTTCATTCACAGTTATATTCTAGTATTAAGACCATATCGTAGCAGAACGTGAAGTTCTTGCTTCCAGATACAAGGTACATCAAAAAGGAGCAAAAAGCGTAGAAGGCAAACAACAAAGAAAGCACACTAACCAAGACGAGTACTTCGCATAGGAATGTCTTTCAACTCCCGTCGCATGCACAGCCACTCTCCAAGAACAGCAGTGACCACCACACATAAGATGTACACAAACCACCATAAAAAGCTAGTCGGAAAGCCGTCGTAAAAAACACATAAAATGAGGTGAATAATGTACAGTGTCACAGTGAAATCTAGGCACTTCTTGGCCCTCTCTACCAATATAAACACATATGCCGCTCTGCATCACAAAACCAAAAAATTACCAATACAAACGATTAGATAGGGAGCGAAATATACACGTCGTCTCCCATGTACACTCCCGCCTCACGCATTTCCACGACCAAGGTTTCCACCATTATGTTCACCAAGCTCAGTCATAAAAGTTGAGATCGAACAAGCATGTCGGGGCATTGCATAAATCCACGCAATCCCACACTTCCTTCACAGTTCATCGAAGAGCAGACGCAAATCTAAACCCATGTGACCTATACCTGCTCACCACAATACACAGCAGGAAACATCCACTGGCCATGCACGAAAGCTGAGGCCAAGCAACTCTCCCAGCTGTAGCACATTCATTTGATTCACAAGGAAAAAGCAGGATCCTCACCCGCACAAAGCGTTGACGACGTAAGCAGCGATGATGCTCCACCCGACTACTGAAGCCCCCGTGACTAAGGTATGGTTGAAGAAATACTTGAGCGTGAGTTCTGATACTTGCGTACCCACAAACGTCCACAAGAAAATTCCTAAACTCATGTAGTACAGTGACTGAATACATACTATCTGTGAAAGTATCAGCCAAGGATCCCATATCATGGCACCATAAAACATGGTACCCTACCCCCTCCTCCCTTCAATTCCCTTCCTTCTCCCCTTCCACACAGCAGAGCACCCCCGGTGACGAAATCAAGCTACGACGTAAACCAGGTGCTCTATGACCATTCAGAAATCACAGCCCCAGCCTCCAGCCCTCCTTCCCGGCCGCGCATCGCAGACATGCTATGCGGGAGACGCTAATGAAGAAACCCTAAAAATATGAAATATGAAATCCCAAAAAAATCTTTTGTTCTCCTACCTCCTGAGATTCCCGCTGAACCTCTATGGAAATGAACAACCTCCAGAACGACAAGAAAAGCCTGTTTGCCCCGAGATTGCACCACCAGCTCACTCTACTTAGCAGCACCCCCTAAGATGAAAGCTTGATTGCGCAAGGCTCACCGCAGAGATTTGGCACACAATGAGCATCTCATGAGCACGACAAGTAGCGGAACAGCAAGCTGCCCATCGTGTGCTGACCCCTATCGCCTTCGCCCTGACGCATTCCTTACCACATTCTACAGGAATCGCGAGGTAACGGCCCTGCAAGCACTCTTCCTTCCGCACTCCCTCTCATCGACGAGCAAACTGGTCTATATTTGCACGTTTTCACACCGCGTGGGTTTGGAAAATTTGTTAGAAGAAATTTTTTGCACCGTTGGAATCGCAGTCCCCATATGGGAAGTGGGAGGTAGGCACGATAAAATAAAGAAAAAGAAAAAACGACCAAAAACAGTCCACTCTTCTGGTAGGTCCTTGTAACCCAAAAAGAAGTCATAATAAAACTTTATTTTTTAAGTGGTATCAAAATTAATATTTAAATTAGTATCTTATTTAATCTTACTTGTTAGATCAAAAGTCAACTATCAAAAAGTTAAATCATTTTTATTTTTCAATTGAAGATTTTATAGAGGAAAAAACTTGCACTATCACAAACATACAATGGAAGAAGATTTTAAAAAGTTCTACTTGATTGTAGAAAGTTCTAGAAGATTTCTAATGGTTTCAAGAAGGTCCTAGTAGGTTTTAAGAAGGTTTTGGAAGGTCTTAGAAGATTTAAGGGATTTTAAATGGTCTGAGAAGATTCTTAGAAGCTTAGATATTTCAAGAAGTCAAAGAAGGATCTTAGGCTTGCTTCACTTCTAAGCATCAAGGACACTCCTCAAGGAACTTTCTTGCACCTAATATATATAGGAATTGAGGTTGAGGGGATCTTTAGTCTTGAAAACACAATCCTTGTGGCTTAGCTTGGGCCTTTTGGTCTTATTGTTATGCCTTATCATAGTTCCTTACTTGTGATATAAAGTAAATATCTTTTATTTTAATTTTTTAAACTTTTAGAGTCTTGTTCTATTTAGAAGGTGTATTTGTAAAAATTTGTCAAGACTGATATAGCACAATATTGAAGCTTGGTCTTTTTAGATAAAGAATGGATTACCATTCTTCTTGGAAGTACTATACTGCTCTAGAGATTGCAAATTATCTTCCTCTAGACTACTATTATTTTTGATTTTTTGTATTTGTTTCTTCTTGTTTCATTTCTATAGCAAAAAATAAAGAGTTCAATATGATAGATATCAAAGAAGTTAAATTGGATTCAATTATAAATGCTCTTGAAGCATTAAAAATCAAGATAAAAATCTTATCAAAATAAAATGAAGAACTTTATATAACCATATATAATGGTTAAAGAGCAGAACCACCTCAGCCACTATCACAAGTTATCTTAGGAATCCCATCACCACAATTTACTTCACTTTGATAGAAAACACATTTTGCATTTGTTTATGCTTTTAAATTTTGGCAATTAGTATATAATATCAACTAAGGTAAAGACATATTAATAAGTGAGTTTTATTAAAAATAATAAAATAATATAAAGGATCTATTATTATTTGTGTTTAATCCTCAAATTCTTAATAAAACCATCAATCAAGTGATAAAATATAATAATTGGGTATTTCAACATCAAAAAAAAAAAAAAAAAAAAAAAAAAAAATTATATCCACTACATGTGCTACAAATTTATACCAATTACTTGGCATCTTCTACATCTTTCAATCTTATTAAATATTTGGAAGTAGAAGATATGCAAATTAATATGTTTTGCTTCAAATTCCTTTTTGAATAAGAAAATAAGCATAAAAAAAAATATGGCTCATGTTTATATTATAGGGAACTTTGCCACAAGGCTAATAATTGCCACAAGACTAATAATTGCTAAAAAAAGTATCAATATATATATCAAATAAAGAATGCAACAACATTATTAGATGCTCTACAAGAAAACAAAGGCATCTAACTACAATAAGGACCATGCAATTGGATTCTTCTATTCTAGAAAAAAAAAAAAAAAAAAAAAAAAAAAAAAAAACTTATATTATCATTAAATCCTTCTTAATGCTTTACCATATCAATATGTTTAGGTGCCAAAAAACTGAAAATCCTTATTTTAGTTGATTTAAGAGCCTTTGCTTCCTTTATTAATTTCAAAATTTTAAAAATCCATAAAATTTATATGGTCAAGAAATCTAAGGCCATTCATGCAAAGATCATAGATAATCAACCTTTATCCTTTAGAGATGTTACTCATGAAATTGATCCATTAGAAGTAACATTAGAGAATCATAGTAGTTAGATTGTATTTAATATCATTAAATCTTTATTTAATTTTATTATTTTAAGACTTTTTTAATTTAATATATATAATTCTTGTATAGATTTAATATTCCATAAAATAAATCTTTTTAGAATATCACAACTTATTCTTATTAAACTTGAGAGAAAATACCATACACCTCATAGATATAAAATCATAAAGCTTTTCTTAATTAGAAATAGAATTTTTATAAGAAAAATAAAAAAAAGCACTTCTTTTGCTGTTTATGCAATTCCAACATCTAACGCGGTAAGTATTCCAATAATCTTTTTAGAAGAATACTAAGATTTTTAAAATGAATTTGAAAAGAAAAACATAGATACCTTGTTAGAACATTGTCCATATAACTGTACTATTCATTTTTAAAATAGCAAAAAACTATCTTTTGGTCCAATTTATGACTTATCACAAAATGAGCTTACATCATTGAAGGAGTATATTGATAAGAATTTAACAAAGAATTTTATTTGACATTCAAGATCTCATGTTGGTGCACCTATACTCTTTGTGAAGAAAGAAGATGGATCTCTATGGATGTGCGTTAATTATTATGATCTCAACAAAGTGATAATAAAAAATTATTATCCTTTGCCATTGATATTTAGTCTCAATGATCAATTGAATTAAATTAAGATCTATATTAAAATAGATATTTATAAAGTTTATAATTTAATATGTATAAAAAAAAAGGGACAAATAGAAGATTGTTTTTTTTATATAAGATATGAATATTTTCAATATAATATCATGTTGTTTGGCCTTAAAAATATGCTAATTATTTTTTAATGTTTAGTAAATGATATATTTTATGAATTCTTTGATGATTTTATTATATGTTATTTGAACAATATCCTAATTTAATCTAAGACTTTAGAAGAGTATAAATGACATGTCTACCTTATCTTACAAAGATTATAAGATATTGAACTATATGCCAAATTAAAAAAATGCATATTTCATGAGCATCAAATGAAATTTTTTGGTTTTATTATTTCAAATGAAGGCTTAATAATAGATCCATAGAAGATTTAGACTATTTATAATTGAATGATTTTAAAATTGGTAGATGACTTCCAATACTTTTTTGAATTTGTAAACTTTTATGCAATCTTCATCAATAATTATTCTTAAATAGTTGCTCCGCTTATACAATTGACATGCAAGGATAAGTTCAAATAGAGATCAAAAACTAAAGAAGCCTATGAATAATTAAAGATATTATTTATTACAATTCTTCTTTTAATTTAGTGAGATTTTTATAAGCTCTTTTTTATAGAAATTAATGCTTTAGACTTTGCATTGAAAGCAATCTTATCATAATCTAGAAGTGAAAAGAGATTGCATATAATTGTGTTCTAGTTCAAAAAATTCTTAGTCTTAAAAATTAAAAATAAGATTCACAACAAGAAATCTTTTATTATTATAGATTATTTCTAAAAATAGTAATATTTGCTTTAAATTACTTTGTATCTAATAATTATGTATATAGATTATAAGAACCTTGAGAATTTCATGTTGGCTTGTATTTTAAATTGTCATTAAACTCATTGGAGTATGTTTCTATCTTGTTTTGACTTCAATATTATATATTGATCCAAAAAGCAATAAAGATTGTCAAATACTTTATTAAGATAATTATATCTTATGTCAAAAGAAAAAAAGGTACTATATCACTAAAAATAGATAATATTCTTAAAATCCAAGAAATTTTATATTTGAGCAATTACTATATCAATTCTAATAGATTCTTTTTTTTGTATTAAGTTTCTACCTTGGCTATGTACCTTCTTGTTTTTAATGTTAAATATTATTCTAGCAATATGTACAATGATTCAACTAAAATTAAATTTAAAGATAGTCTCTTTTATTTTAAAAAATATTTATATATCCCAAAAGAACTATTATGCCTTCTTATTTTTCAAATACATCATAACTTTTGAACTACAAGCTATTTTGGATTCAATAAGATATTGGAATTCATTTCTAAAGATGTTTGGTGGCCTCAAATATAAAAAAACTATTGAAAAATTTGTCTTCTCATGCGTCACATGTTTTAGATCAAAAAATCTTTAATATCACTTATATAGACTTCTTCAATTGCTACCAATTTTGAAACAATCATGGTCTTCTATCTCTGTGGACTTTTTTACAAAATTGCTACTATCAAATTTTTTGATATTTTATATAAAATTGTTGACTAATTCACAAAGATAGCATATTTTGTTTTTTTATAAAAAGACCATTATTAATATATATATATAAAAAAAAAAAAAAAAAAAAAAAACAATCAAATTTTTTATTAATAATGTCTATCAATACCATGGATTATTAAATGATATTATATCAAATCAAAGACAATAGTTTGTATCTAAGTTTTAAAAGTCACTTTTTAAAATTCTTCAAGTAGACATCAAACTTTCTTCAACATTTTATATACAAGCTAATGGCCAAATGGAGCAAATCAACCAAACCTTGAAGCAATACTTAAGGTGTTCCATTAATTATCAATAAGACAATTGAACATCTTATTTGTCTTTAGCTAAGTTTGCCTACAACAATAAAATTCATGCATCTATTCAATAAATTCTATTTTATTCTAATCATAGCCACTATCCAAAATTGGACATATTATTTGTTGGTAGATCTAAAAAAATCTAACAACATATGACTTTATAAGTCAAATTGCTAATTTCTAAGTTATCTTAAAACTTTAAGTACAAAAAATTCAAGTAGATTCCAAAGAATTAACTGACACGTAAAAAAAGAAACAACTTCTATTTTAAGTTGGCAATAAAGTATGATTACTTGGATGCAATATAATGACTATTTGATTATTTGACAAGTTAGACTACTAAAAATTGGGACCATTTTCTATTCAAAAATAATTAAACTTTATTGCTTATTGATTGAAACTACTAGCATTTATAAAGATATATCTTATTTTTTATACATCTCTTTTAGAATCTTATAAAAAATCAATCATATCAAAAAGAATACAATCACCATTGCTTTATATTAAAGTAGATAGCTATGAAGAATTTGAAATGGAAGAAATACTTGATTTAAAGCTAAGGTGAGGATAATTTGAATACATGGTATATTGAAGTAATTACAATATTATTGAATATATATGAGAGTTAGTTTTAGACTTAGTCAATGCATTGTAAAAAGTGTATGAATTTCATCAATAACATCCTTCTAGATCTAAAGTAGAAATATATGTTAAATAATACTTCTACTTAATATATTCAAATATAATAAATTTTATACTTTGCAATTTTTTATAAGAGAGATAGAAGTAGTTTCAAAATTTTTTAATGTCAAATTTTATATATATATATAAATTAACAAACCTAAAAATAATTCTATTCTACCTTAAAATTATAACATGTATTTGATTTAACTTAAATAGCTAAATATGGATAATCAAGAATATAATACTATGCCAATTAGGCCATTTCAATCAAACATTGCACATCATCAACCTTGAAATGAAAAATCACCTGAATTAAGAAGATATCAAAAAATATTTGGAAGTCGCTTTATTGCATTCATCATCAAAGTACAACCTTTTCATAAAAGATACATTGAAATAATTTTTGAAGGATGTTTTTACAATAAAGACACGGAAGTTTAAACTTGATCTATGATAGAAGGAATTAATTATTATTATTGATTACAAAAACTAATAAATCTTCTGACTTGTAAAAATTCACTTAAATATGTAACAAATATTATGTGATACATCTTTGGTTTCTATCTATTTAAGTTAAATCAAAGACATGTTATAATTTTAAGATAGAATAGAATTACTTTTAGATTAGTTAGTTTTTATATATATATATATATATATATATAAGTTGATATTAAAAAATTTTGAAACTACCTCTACCTCTCTTATAAAAAATTGCAAAGTGTAAAATGTATTATATTTGAATATATTAAGTAGAAGTATTATTTAACATATATTTCTACTTTAGATCTAGAAGGATGTTATTGATGAAATTCATACACTTTTTACAATGCATTGACTAAGTCTAAAACTAACTCTCATATATATTCAATAATATTGTAATTACTTCAATATACCATGTATTCAAATTATCCTCACCTTAGCTTTAAATCAAGTATTTCTTCCATTTCAAATTCTTCATAGCTATCTACTTTAATATAAAGCAATGGTGATTGTATTCTTTTTGATATGATTGATTTTTTATAAGATTCTAAAAGAGATGTATAAAAAATAAGATATATCTTTATAAATGCTAGTAGTTTCAATCAATAAGCAATAAAGTTTAATTATTTTTGAATAGAAAATGGTCCCAATTTTTAGTAGTCTAACTTGTCAAATAATCAAATAGTCATTATATTGCATCCAAGTAATCATACTTTATTGCCAACTTAAAATAGAAGTTGTTTCTTTTTTTACGTGTCAGTTAATTCTTTGGAATCTACTTGAATTTTTTGTACTTAAAGTTTTAAGATAACTTAGAAATTAGCAATTTGACTTATAAAGTCATATGTTGTTAGATTTTTTTAGATCTACCAACAAATAATATGTCCAATTTTGGATAGTGGCTATGATTAGAATAAAATAGAATTTATTGAATAGATGCATGAATTTTATTGTTGTAGGCAAACTTAGCTAAAGACAAATAAGATGTTCAATTGTCTTATTGATAATTAATGGAACACCTTAAGTATTGCTTCAAGGTTTGGTTGATTTGCTCCATTTGGCCATTAGCTTGTATATAAAATGTTAAAGAAAGTTTGATGTCTACTTGAAGAATTTTAAAAAGTGACTTTTAAAACTTAGATACAAACTATTGTCTTTGATTTGATATAATATCATTTAATAATCCATGGTATTGATAGACATTATTAATAAAAAATTTGATTGTTTTTTTTTTTTTTTTTTTTTTTTTTTTTATATATATATTAATAATGGTCTTTTTATAAAAAAACAAAATATGCTATCTTTGTGAATTAGTCAATAATTTTATATAAAATATCAAAAAATTTGATAGTAGCAATTTTGTAAAAAAGTCCACAGAGATAGAAGACCATGATTGTTTCAAAATTGGTAGCAATTGAAGAAGTCTATATAAGTGATGTTAAAGATTTTTTGATCTAAAACATGTGACGCATGAGAAGATAAATTTTTCAATAGTTTTTTTATATTTGAGGCCACCAAAAATCTTTAGAAATAAATTCTAATATTTGTCATAGATATAAGATTTACTTTAATAATTATCTAGATAATATGGATAGGTAGAAGTAGATAAAAGTAGATTAATTTGATAATATTATATAAAAAAGCTTCTTTTAAGCTTCATAGATACAATTTCTTCTTTATTTATATCTATAGGTGATTGGTAGGTTATAAACTTGGCCAACAAGTTAGTCATGTATTGTACATGTTGGTAGCTTGTGGAAGAAATTAATTATATGGAGCACATATAAAAAAATTGTATTGAAAATTTGACACATATCTTGCAAATTTGATACATGTGGAAGTCATACAGAACAATGCAACGTAGTTTTTAGATAGATAGTATATATAAATACAAGAGTGAAGCCTTCTTTATTCTTGTCAATGCCTTTTTTATTCTTAGTCTTATTTCAAGAATCTCTACTCTTCTTATCTTTGGTAATAGCCATTTTAAATTAATATTATACTATTTTTTAGTAATTTTTTATTCCTTTTGAGTGACATAAGAATATTTTGATATTTTGGTTGTTTGAATTTTATATCTTTGATAATTTGATAAGAGTATTAATTCATTATTCTTGTTTTATATTTTAGAAGTGAGTGGATTATTTCACTTTTATTTTTGTATTTGAAAGATGTAGATTATTCACTTTTAAATTAATATTCTTTATTTTCTAACCTTAAATTTTTTTTAAAAGAATAGATCACCTCTCTCTGTAGAAATTTTTATTTGGTATTAGAGGTTTTGAATTATCTTCTTCTAATTTGAATTGTAAATTTATTAAGTTATCTAAGATGGAAAAAAAATCATGGATACTACACTTAATAGAAGTAAAAATAGATTTATAACTATTATAGATCTTCAAGAGCTTGTTGATACTCTTAGAATGGAAATTTCATACATCACTAATGTCAACCATGGAAGTACTATTTCTATATCTATAGAAAAAGTCCAAAGCCTATGCCGAAAAGTTGCGGAGTTGAGGGAAGCAAATAGATCACCCTTACAATTAAATTCAAAAAATATTGCTTTTATAAATATGAAGGAGGCAAAAATTAATATGCTTGAGAAATTTAATGGAAAAAAATCAAAATTTTGAGGATTTCTACAAGTAAAATTTTATTTAAAATTACATCTTTTCTAATATCTTAATAAATTTATTCAAGTTAGATTCATAGGCACATTTTTATTTGGAAGTGCTCTTTTTTAGTTTATATCTTTGATAGAAAAAGATTCACTATTTTTTTATAATTTGAATTTATTCTTCAAAGTATTAAAAGCTACATTTGAAAAAAATAATTGAGAAAGGATAGTAAAAACCAAACTCTTATCTTTACAATAAGGATCATGGTCGATTATAATATATGTTACTGAATTCCAAAATCTCACTTATAATCTGGAGTGGAATGATAAAGCCTTTATCAATTAATTTTATTATGGATTGAAGAATAACATCAAAGATTTATTATTAACACTGCAAAAAGTAGATTTCTTGAAATAATTTATTGCTCAAGTAATTGTATGTAACAATCAATTATTTGAAAAATATGAAGATTATAAATTTGATTGAAAAAGAATAAATCAATTAATGATAATATATCCTAAGTTTTCAAAATTTTATTTGACTATGCCAAAACTAATATAAATTAATATTTTATATTTTAAACTTTTTATTGAGCAAAAAAAGATTCAATATTATTGTATTACGTGTTTATTTATTTGGAAATGCACCAAGTACCTGGATGTAGAGGATAAAATTGTGATTTATAAATATGCAAGAACCTTAATAGGTTTTATCTATGTAAAAAATATGTAATTTGAATTTCAATTCAAAATTGCTTAAAGCCAATATAAAGAGGTTAAAAATATTCTTTTTAATAACCTCAACTATACACAAACTTCAATTACCTTGTTACCTTTATAATTACGTAATTTTAATTTTTCTTTGTAAGCCCTAATCCTAGTCAGTGATCTTTAGCAAGTTGTAACTCTTAATCTAACCATCCACTTGATCCAAAATTTAGCACATAATAGTTACTATAAGTCTTTTATATGCTCAAAAAATTTCAATCCAATTCAATATATTGATTGTGAAAAAACATTCAAAACTTGTACTAATGTTACTTGGCTGCCAACTTGAAAGTTGATATAGATGTTCAAGCACTAATTTTTCCTTTTCCAATTGTTAACTTTAGTTCAAAATTGGTATATAACTTGACTTCTAAATCTTCTAATATTTTGCTAAATTTCACCTTGTATTGACTAATAAATCTCTAGATATTGCAAAAACTCTAAATAATCTTAAACTACCAACTTTTGGTACTTCTTTGTACTAAAGATTAAATACCTCTCAATTGCACTATTAAATTATCACAAATTTTTATATAATCTTAGCACATTTAGTTATCTATATATTATTAAATTTTCAACTATAGATGTTACACCAATTGTACAAAATAGCTAAGAGTGCTAGTCTTAGTTTTTTTGCATAAAATCCAAATTCTTCAATACAAATCTTGATTTTAGATAATAATTACAAAGTCCTTCCAAATCCTATAGAAATAAGTCTTATACTTCTAAAATGAGCTTGAAATTAACACTCAAATTCTAATTGCCAATCTCCAAATGACTTGATACTTTGTCATTGGTAGTCGTTTTTGTAGCTAAAGGTCTAATTTTGACCTTGTTCCATAAATGGTTGATTTCCAAGTATCAATCCAATCTGTCTTAAGGATTTTTAAGCTTAATCCTATCTTTAATTTAATCTTAATATCAACCATATCAATTATTTATCTCTTTTATTCTATTTTTATTAATTTATGGCTTTTTAAAAGTAATAAAAAAGTTTCTACAACCTAGAAGAAAAAATTAACAACTAACTTTTATCTACTAGCTATTAAGACAAGAAAAAAAATCTAAGAAGCTTTCCTAAAATCTTTTTTAAGTATCTTGAGTTCTTATTGAACCAAGATAATTGAATATTAAATAAAAAATCATTCTTATTTATATTTTCACCACATAAACATGTTACAATATAACAACATTGTCAAGAGGGTCTATGCTTGTATTATGGAGAAACTAAGTACATTGCTCAACATTGTCCAAAAAAATAATGCAACTACAAAATGTGGAATATGGTTGCCACAAAAAATAATATATTTAAAAACAAATTTCTCCAACTATAATAGAGATTGTGTAGTTGGAATCATATACAATACCTACTATAGGCCATATTCTCACCTCAAATCTTTCACCTCATTTTATAATAGATGTGTCTTTAGGACCTAAAAATCACAAAGGCTTTATTTTATTAGATTCAAAGAGCCTCAATTTATTTTATAGATAAAAATTTTATCAAAAAATAAAAAATATTTTTAGTTAAGAAAACTAAATTTGTGCATATAGAAGTCACATGTGATTATTTATTGTTGTTTGGAGATGTCACCCATAAAACCGTTCTTTTAGATGTAGCAACTAAGGGACATAATAATATAATAATATTTAATATGATTAGATCTCCTATCAATCTAATTATTTTAAAATTATTGTGATTAAAAAAAATATAATCCTCAAATAGATTAGACTTTTCATAACCTTGATTTTTTTAATATTTTAATTCAAAAATTTATTAATCAAGTGAAAAAATTTAAATCTAATACATCTTAACTTTTAGTGGTAAGTACAAAAGCTTTTATATATATGCCAAAAGAAGAAACATCTTTTACTATATATGCGATATCTATTTTTGAAGCTAAAAAGATTATAAGTGATATTCTTAGCCAATATCAAGATTTTCAAGATGTTTTTGAAAAAAAAAAAAAGATATTCTTCTAAAATATTGATCTTATGATTATTCAATCAATCTTCAAAAATGAACTCAACTACCATTTGGACTAATCTATAGTTTATTACAAAATAAATTAGCTACATTGAAAGAATATATTGATGAAAATTTGGTTAAAAACTTCATATGTCATTCAAAATCTCCAATAAGAGCTCCTATCTTATTTGTGAAGAAAAAAGACGGATCATTGTGAGTGTGCAAAGATTATTAAGGACTTAATAAGATTACTGTTAATAATATATATCTTTTATCTTTGATTTCAAGACTTTTTATTTAATTTAGTCAAATAAAGATCTATATAAAAATAGGTCTATAAAAAACATACAATTTGGTTCGTATCAAAGATGGTAATGAATAAAAGACTGCATTTTGAACTAGATATGGGCATTTTGAATATAATGTCATATCTTTTGGACTTACAAATATACCAATTACTTTTCAACATCTTCTGAATGATATTTTTTATAAATTTTTTAGTGATTTTATTGTCTGTTATTTAGACAACATTTTGATCTACTCTAAAAACATAAAAAAATATGAACTTCATATTTGACATATATTACAAAAACTTAGAAATATTGTATTATATGCTAAGATAAAAAAGTGTATATTTTATATTAATCAAGTTAATTTTTTAAGATTAATCATTTTTAATGATGGTCTAATATTGGATCTTAAGAAAATTCAAATAGTTATGGATTGGAAAATTTTAAGAATAGTAACAAATATGTAATATTTTTTAGAATTTTTCAATTACAATTAGATCTTCATGAAGAATTTTTTTCAAATTATAGCTCCACTGACATACTTAACTTATAAAAAAAATTCAAATAGAGTAAAGAAGTGGAAATATTATTTGAAGCTATAAAGACGGCTTTTACTTCTACACCAATCTTATATCATGTCAACTTTTCCAAAGTATTTTTTATAAAAACAAATGCATCAAATTTTGCCTTGAGTGTGATATTGTCACAAATGAAAATAAATGACAAATTTCATCCAATAGCTTTTTATTCAAGAAAATTTTTAGCAGCCAAAATTAATTATAAAATCTATAATAAAGAATTTCTTGTAATTATGGATTTTTTTAAGAATGGCGACATTATTTAGAAGGCGCTTCCAATCTAGTCACTATATATATAAATCACAAGAACTTCAAGTATTTTATGTCAATACATGTTTTGAATTATTGCTAGATTTATTGAAGCATGTTTTTATCAAAATTTGAATTTATTATCACTTATTGGTGAAAAAAACAACAAGATTTGTTTGATATCTTTTTTAGACATTCTTATCTTGCATCAAAAGAAGGAGATATAACTTTTGATCAATAAAAGATAATTTTATTAAAGTCAAAATAATTTTATCTTTAAGCAATAAAATTGACATTTTTTTCAAAAAATTCAATTATTGATTCAATTTTTTTCAAAAAAGTCTAATTAAGTATGTCTTTAGACCTTCTTATTCATCATAAGAATAATTTATCTAAGTCTCATAATACTTCCAAATTTGAATTTAAAAATAATCTATTCTATTTTAAGATATACTTGTATGTTCCAGAAGGTGAAACACAATTACATGCTCTTGAAGCTCATTACAACTTCTTTACAGTAAGACATTTTAGATAGAATAAGACTTTGGAACTAATATCAAAAAAAATTTGATTTTTTTAAATATAAAAGGCAGTTAAAAAGTTTGTGCACTCATGTGATGTTTGTTTAAGATCAAAAACTTCTTGGTATCAACCTTATAGACTTTTCTAACTATTACATATATAAGAACAGCCATGGTTTTTTGTTTCTATGGATCTTATCATAAATCTATTAATTTTGAATTCATATAATTCTATATTCATGATTGTAGATTGTTTCACCAAGAAGGCATATTTTGTATCATGTACAAAATCTATCATAAGTGAAGAAATAATTAAACTCTTCATTGATAACATCTATTGCTATCATAGATTATTAAAGAATATTATATCAAATAGATGGATATAATTTGTATCAAAATTTTAAAAATCTTTTTCAAGATATTGAATGTGGATATGAAATTATTTTCAGTCTTTCATCTTCAAATTGATGGACAAATAGAATAGATAAATGAAGTTTTGGAGTAATATTTTAAATATATCATTAATTATCATGAAGATGATTGAACAACTCTTTTGACATAGGTAGAGTTTATTTATAATAATTTGATATATTTTTCTACTTAAAAAATAACTTTTTTTTATCAATTATAGTTATCATCTATGACTTGATAATTTTGACTTCTCAAAAATTGATAATCTTAAGGCAGAAGACTTGGCAAATCAATTATCAAAGCTACATGCAATAATGAAGGTATAATTAAAAGAAGCTTAAGAATGACAAAAGACCAACACAAATATCTATTGTTAGAAATAATCTCAATTCCACATTGGTGATAAGATATGGTTACTTCGTTGTATTATTAAGATTATTCGTCCTTATAACAAATTGAATTATCATAGACTTGGACTATTCTTGATTTGTAAATAAGTCAATCCAATTGCTTATCAGTTTTATTGATTAGAATTTATAAAGATTCATCCTGTATTCTATGTATTTCTATTTGAACTATATAAAATAATTGATATATAAAGAAAAAGACAATTGCCACTGCCTCCTATATAAGTAAATAACAATAAAAAAATTTAAGTGGAAGAAGTCTTATATTTGAGACGACACTAAAATAGGTTGAAATATTTTATATATTAGCGTAGATATGATATTAGTAAACATACATAGGAGCCATTTAGAAATCTAGCAAATATATCGACCAAAGTCAAATGTATTTTATTAATGACATCCATTAAAATCAAGATAAAAAGAACCTTTACTATAAAGCAAAGGATGTTCAATGAAAATATCTTATATCATTGTTTATTATTTCTTTGGATTTTTTTAGCATTGTCGTGTTGTAACATGGCTATAAGATAAAAGAATAAAAAAAGACTTATATTATAGAAAAGCTTGATTGAAGATTAAATTATAAAATTATTTAAAAAAATATAAGTAAATAAAAATAAATTAAAAATAAATAAATAAAGAGGTAATAAAAATATTTTTTGTTAATATTATTTTTTTTATAAAAAAGATTTTTATTTATTTTATAGGGCCATAATCAAGATAAGATAAGATAGATTAGCAAAAATACAACTATAGATATCTTAAGATCAAAATAAAGGGTAGTTTTCAACAAAAATTATTTAAGAAATTTCTAAATTGATACCTAGGGAGGACTAGTTATAATCTAGGATCAAAATTAGATCCCAAGATACAAAATCATATGCCTACAATAGATGAAAATTTCTTTGGTTGATCAAAGAGTGGGATTTGAGAGCAAACTTTAGAAGGTTTTTTAAGCATTGGTTTTAAGTGATTTGAATGGATATTGGCTTTGTAAAAACTTTGCAAAGTTAGAGTTGATTTGGATGACTCTTTATTTTATGAAATAAAAAGGGATTTATAATTTTGAGTATTTTATAAGTTTAATTATAGATCTATTATTGAAATTTTATAGATTTATAATTATAATTGTATTAAATACATACTATAAGTTTAAGCTTGATTTAACTATTTAATTGAAGGTTATTGAAGTTCAAATGGATTGACATCTCAAAAATTAGATTTTGAAGGTCAATAAGGATTTTTAAGATATTTAGCTATCTACTAATTGGATTGAGGTGAGAATTATTTATATAAATGGTAGACTTGATTTTCTACTTGTATGTGAATTTTAAAAGCAATTAAATGGTGCAAAAAGATAATATTGATATTCAAAGATTGATATTAAGGTTGAAGAAGGAGGTTGGCCTACACCCAAACAAAATTCTAGGCTTATCTTCTATTTGGTGAGTTGGATCTTTTTCAAAATTTTTGTACATATTTTCAACTTAATTTTTGAAAGATATACAAATTTTGTATTGAAATCAATAGTTCAAATATTAGCTATTGAGGTTTCAATCTGTTATAGAATTGTTAAGATTTGATTAGGATTTATTTAGGATTTAGAATTTGATTAAAATTTTATTAAGATTTATATAAGTTTTAAAGTTTGTTTAGAATTTAATATTTAATTTAGAATTTCATTAGGATTTGATTTAAGATTAAACTAGAATTTGATTTAGGATTTTGACTAAAGATTGATTAAGATTTGATTTAAGATTTGACTTAGCATTTGATTAGGATTTGTTTTAGAGTTTGACTTAAAATTTAATTTAGGATTTGACTAGGATTTGATTTAGGATTTTGAATTAGAATTTGATTTAGGATTTGATTTAGGATTTGACTTAGGATTTTGATTTAGGATTTGACTTAGAATTTTGATTTAGGATTTGATTTAGAATTTGATTAAGATTTGATTTAGGATTTGATTATAGCTTGACTAAATTTGATTAGAATTTGATTAAAATTTGATTAAAATTATATTAAGATTTATTAAAGATTTGATTAAAATTTGATTAAAATTTGATTAAAATTTATTTAAGATTATATTAGAATTATTAGATTTTTGATTAGTTACAACATATAAGTGTATCTTCTACAATTAAGTATCTAATGTATTTTCAAATAAGAATACATATAATATAATAATATTAAAGAAATGGAGAATCAACAACCAACAAATTCAACTAAAGAGCTATCATTTGTTAACTTATTAGACAAGATATTACAACTATTACAACCTTCAAGATGATGGAATAAAAATGAAGATTCTTAAGAGTGACATATTATTCTTTAAATTAATGGCAAGATTTAATGTGTTTGGTATTATGATCTTAGAAGAAACTTCTGATGTTTAGTGATACTTTTAGACATAGAAACTACTTCTAATGGTATTCTAAATATTTTTTTTAAAAGAAGTTATGAAGGCCTCAACAAAAAATAAATATTAGAGTGGTCCTCATATCTTAGTATGGGATATTATTGATAGGTAAGAAGACCTATCAACTACCTTCAAAGGGAACAAAGATTAGAGTATGTGACAAATATAATTCTATGCATCTTGAGCTTCTTCAACATGCAATCACCACTCCTTGTGGAATTTTTTTCTAGAAATAAGGATAATGTTACAAACATAAGATTTATTCTAATTATTATTTAAATAATATGGATAGATAAAAATAGATAAAAATAGATTAATTTGATAATATCTTATAGATATACTTCTTCAAAGCTTTATAGATATAATTTCATCTTTATTTATATTTACAGGTGATTGATAGGTTAAAAATTTAGCCAACAAGTTAGCTATGTATTGCACATATTGATAACATGTGGAATAAGTTAATTATATGGCGTATATATAAGAAACTTATCTTATAAGTTTGACACATATCTTACAAATTAGACACATATTGGAGGTCCTATAAAACAATGCCACCTAACTCTTAGATAGATAGTATATATAGAGATAAGAGTGAAGCCTTCTTCACTCTTGATAATGCCTTTCTTGTTCTTAGTCTTATTTCAAAAGTCTCTACTCTTCTTATCTTTGGCAATAGCCATTCTAAATTAATATTATACTATCTTTGAATGATTTTTTATTCTTTTTTGAATAATATAAGAATATTTTGATAATTTAATTATTTATATTTCATATCCTTTACAATTTGATAAGAGCGCTAATTCATTATTTTTATTTTATATTTTAAAAGTGAGTGGATTATCTCACTTTTATTTTTTGAATTTACAAGTTATGGATTATTTATTTTTTAAATTAACATTCTTTATTTTTTAACCTTGATATTTTTTTTAAAAAAAATGAATCACCACTCTTTGTAAAAAATTTTATTTGATATTAGAAGTTGTAAATTATCTTCTTTTAATTTAAATTATAAATTTATTAAATTATCTAAGATAAAAGAAAAAATTATAGATGCTATACTTAATAGAAGTAATAATAGATTTATAACTATTGTAGATCTTTAAGAGCTTGTTAATACTTTTAGAGTAGAAATTTCATACATGACTAATATCAACCATAGAAGTACTATTCCTACGTCTATGGAAGAAGTCTAAAGCCTATGTGAAGAAGTTGCGTAGTCAAGGGAAGCAAGTAAATCAGCCTCACAACTAAATTCAAAAAATATTGCTTTTCTAAATATGAAAGAGACAAAGATTAATATGCCTAAGAAATTTGATGGAACAAGATCAAAATTTTGAAGATTTTTACAACAAATCAAGCTTTATCTAAGGTTGCATCTTTTCCAATATCTTAATGGATTTATTCAAGTTAGATTTATAGATATACTTTTATTTGAAAGTGCTCTTTTTTAATTTTTACTTTTGAAGAAAGTTATTAAAAAAAGATAAAAAAGTCAAGTTTTTATCTTTATAACAAGGATTACAATCATCTACAATATATATTTTTGAATTCCAAAATCTTGTACTATAGAATTAAAAGACAATACTAAAGATATAAGAATACAAAATAAAAGATTTGAAGTAAAAAGAGATTCCAAATAGAAATTAATAAGGATTTGAATTATCTAGATAAATACACAAACAACACTAAGAAAAATGAGCTAGAATTCTAAAAGATGCGTTATTGAGACTGAAGAACTCTTCAACCTCAACTCAAATATATATTCCTATCTAGGAAGCTTCTTAAGTAGCTTCCATCAAACTAAGAAGCTTCTTAAGTAGCTTTTACCAACTTAGAAGCTTTTCAAGTTCTTTCCACTAATTACAAAGCTTCTTAAGCTACTTTTATCAACTAATAAACCTCTAGAATGTTCTAAAAGATTTTATAGATTTTTGAAGTATATGTCTCTAATATCACTCTTTTTTCTAGCGACAAGTTCCAAGAAGAGCTCATCCCTTTAAAAATCTTTCTATATACATAAAAAATCATGAATACAATATATTAATGAAGCTATATATTTTATTCTTGTTCTTGTATAATAGGTTTCAAACTTAAGAGGATTCATGTTTCCAAATTCAAGCAATATCACTAAACCTCAAGCATTAGAATTGAGACTTGTATAGTTGGATGTTGCTCCTAATGGCTACAATTGTAATCATATTTGGCACTGAAATGTATAATCTTCACTTTACTCAATTGAAGGCTATAAAAATTACATTGATTTGTTTAAAGCTTGTATAATAAATGAATCTTCTAAATCTTATTCTTTCAATGCTTAAAGGTTTGACATAATGATTGACTTGCTTCTACAATTCTATTCTATTTTGAAATAAATGGCTATATATTGATAAAGGCTTTGGTTTGATTCTTCTCTTCTTATAGGTATTCTTTGAATTTAATCTTTACTAAGAAATTATTATCAAACATATTTGGATTTGTGAGAATATAATTGATGAAATTCTTGTATCTTTTGATATATATTGGTAGGATTTTTGGCCAATTTCTATGTGTGCTTATTGATATCATAACCATGCTAATGAACAAGATATTCTAATTTGCTCTAACTTTGCCGTGAATCAAGCATCTTTTTAATCTTGTATTTTTCATGATTTTTGATTTTGATATTAGATGATGATTGTTGTACTCTTTTCAAAATATGCAACTCCCTATAAGGATTTAAGAAAGAAACATGGATATATTTTTATAAAAGATGGTAGTTCCAAGCAATATACTATTGGATTAATTTGCTTTTAGATAGAAAATCATCCTAACCTTTGATAGTCCAACTTATCACATGGTTGTTTGATTTTCATGTTCTATCAAAGAAGCCATATTTTATCTTCAATATAAAAAGCAGACAATTGATTTATGAATTTATCTACAAATGCCTTATAAGTATCTTAAGCTCATTGCAATTGAAGCTTGAAGTTGTTTGATGATATAATAAATGCTTTAAAAATCCTTTAGCTATTGGATTGTTATTCTTTAGTATACTTCATATATCAAGCTTTGAATGATATTTATAGCTGAAGTGAAATAATGTTTGTTGAGTGGAAGCATAAATAGTATTATTATATATAAATTTTATTAACAATAGATACAAGATCTAATCATCTAATTGATAGTTAATGCTACATTTTCAATACTACTTCAAAACTTAGTTAATTCATTCTATTTGGCCATCAGTTTGAGGATGAAAAGCCAAAGAAAGTTTAATATCTATCTTCAATATTTCAAAAAGGCATCTCCAAAATTTAGATATGAACTAAGATTCTCAATCAAATATAATATTATTTGATAGGCCATAATATATATATATATATATATATATATATATATTGAAAAAAGAGCCATGCCATTTCTTCATTAGAATCAATCTTCTTACAAGAGATAAAATGAGCCATTTTTGTTAGTCAATCAACCACTAAAATGATGATATTTAATGAATTGGATGGCAATAGATTTATGATGAAATCTATCAAGATAAAAGACCATGATTGTCTTAGAATAAGCAAGGGCTATAAGAGTCCATAAGGATAATGTTGAGGATTTTTGGACCTTGAACAAATGTCACAAAAGAGCACAAAGTCGTTCACAACCTTTGACATTTGAAACTACCAAAAATCATAAGAAATAAGTTTCAAAGTCTTGTTAAATCCAAAATTACATACAGCTAGAAAGTCATGACAAGATTGAAGAATACACAATCATGCTAATTCTTCTAGGATATATAAACATTCTTCAAAATATAAAAGGTCTTTCTCAAGCTTCTCCTTTTCAGTATTTTTATTAAGATAACGTTTGATATCAAAGGCCAAAACATCATTAGTGGTTGTAAAAAGCACCTCATTAAAGAAACTAAAATCAATAAGTATCAATATAATAGTGACATAAAGATAAAATTGCTTTGACTTCAACAAAGTTATATATTATTGATTGAATGTTGCATGTCCTATCCTTAGTATAAGATATGATCTCCTTAATAAAGCATCAGATGATCTTTTTTGCTTTTTAAATTGATAAGTGATAACAAAGTTAAATTGAAATAATGAAATATTCTATTGAATTTTATAATGATTAATAATTTGAACAGACATAAAATATTCCAAATTCTTATGATCTGTATATACAATCATAGGATGTATTATTCTTTTAAGAAAATGATGCCATTTTTAAAAAGAATCTATAATAGTAAGAAGCTCTTTATCGTGGATTTGATAAATAATTTTTAATAGCAAAAAAAACTTTTGAGAATAAAATGCAATAAGATGGAATTTATTGTCTATACCCATTTGTGAAAGTACAGCCTCTAGTATAATATCCAAAATATTAGT
This sequence comes from Physcomitrellopsis africana, assembly GCA_036785485.1. Lineage (NCBI taxonomy): Eukaryota > Viridiplantae > Streptophyta > Bryopsida > Funariales > Funariaceae > Physcomitrellopsis > Physcomitrellopsis africana. The sequence continues at coordinate 460,537 of JAWRVF010000178.1, read as the reverse complement.
CTCCATATAGGATATTTTTATAAAATTTAGATGCACCAAGATTAGAGCTGTGATAAATGTTATCTTGAGTTCTTGAAATATCTTCTCTGCTAGAAAGACCCCCATTTCAATTTATCTTTATATATCAATTGAATAAGAGAGGTAAAAATTTAAAAGTAATTTTTGATGAACATCTAATAGAAGTTGGCAAATACAAAAAAATATTGTATATTTATTACAATTTTTGAAATGGCCCATTACATAATCGCCTCCACCTTCTTGGAATCCATCATCAAAGTCTCAATAGATAGAATGTATCTAAAAATTCTACCTTTGATTGATGAAATATATATTTTTTTAGCTTGGCATACAGATCTTTGTCTTACAATTTTTATAATACCAACTTTATATGTCTTACATGTTTTTTCAAATTTTTCAAGTAGATCAAGATATTATCAAGATATCATCAAGGTAAATTACTACAAATTTGTCTAGATACTTTTAAAAGATATCATTCATTAAATGTTGAAAGATAGCAAATATATTTATTAATCTAAAGGATATAATATTATATTAAAAATATCTACATCTTATCCAAAATGTGGTCTTTCATTTATCTTCTTTCTTCATTTGTATTAAGTTGTATATTCCATGAAGATCTATATTAATATAGATCTTGGCTTGGTTGAGTTGTTTAAAAAGTCTTGACATTAATAATAATGGATAATAATTCTTCACCATTATCTTATTCAATTTTTGATAATCAATGCACATACACAAGGAACCATCTTTTTTCTTCACAAAATATATAAATGCCCTTGTTGGAGACTTTGAAAGCTTGATAAAGTTCTTTTCAAGATTTTCATTAATATAATCCTTCAATGCAGAAAGCTTGTTTTGAGAAAGATTATAAATTGGCCTAAAAGGTGGTTGCATTCCTTTTTGAAGATCTATGGCACAATTATATGGTTGGTACTTTAATAATATATTAATATTTTTTTTCTACAAAACATCTTAAAATTCACTATATTGTTCTAAAATACTTGCCAATAAAGACATATCTTTTTTAATTGGAGTCGTATAAATAACAAATGGTGTACCTTCTTTGGCCAATCTTATAAAGGTCCTTGCTTTAACAAATAAAGGCTTACCAACTCGTAATTTTTCACAAATTTTTCTTGTAGGAATTTTTATTGGAAATATCATTTTTTAGAATTTTTAGTCTATAAATAGATTATATTTTTTCAACTAAGAAAGTTCAAGAATAATAGGACTTAAAGGAATCTTAATAACATTGAATATATTTTCATTGCTATGGTCTTCAAATAACACTTCTATAAGTGTTGTTTCAAAAGTGATACTACTAGAGAATAAAGATTGTTTATATATTATCTCTATATGAATATGTTTGGATTTTCATATTAGAGGAATTTTATAAAGCTTAATAAATGCCTCATTTAAGAAACAAGTAAATATTCCTAAATCCAACAAGACAATTGTGTAAAGCTTTTAAGGACCAAACACAAATGAATTATTAAGCAACGAGTAGACTAAGTAGAAAGAGAGGAACCTAAATAGTTTTGTAATATTGAATTGTTCAATTACATGGTCTCTATTATGACTAAATATCTTTATTTTCTTGAATAATTGCACTCTTGATTTTGGTGATGTATTGATTTCGTTTCTTCACACAATTACAAGTCTTGTAGCATTCCTTGCTATAATATAAACCTTCTACCTAATACTTCTTCTCTAATAAACTAAGAGATTTAAAATGTACCATATCAAGCTATATATCTTCTACTTTTGAATGTGAATTCAAACTGATTGCCGATGTAGCAAGAGTGTATTGGATTGTGTGTTGTCTTGTTAAAGCTCATAAATGTTGATTTTAATAATGTTGAAATAATCAGTTATCACATTTCATGGCTTGATTCATGGCTTCATTAAGCGATTATGAATTTAAAAGTAATAATAACAAATTCTTCATATCATCTTTTAATTTCCAATACAATTGAATCATCAAGGCTTTTTCAATCATCAAGGCTTTTTCATTTCAATTAATATTACATATTAGTTATCTAAAATTAGATATATAAATTGATATAAAGTATATTTTTTGTTGCAATGCTTGAATCTTGGCTGTTGTCTAATGCGCTTTGTCATATTCTCCAAATGCTTTTGCAAATACTTCTATGAAAGCTTCAAAATTATTTAAAATTTTTGATTTTTTTTCAAATAAGAGAACAAATCATAATAATGCTTGCCTCGTGAACAAGGTATTAATCAATCCAATCCGTGATTCTTTTGTTAGATAAATATCAAGTTATAGAATCATTATCAATTAAATTTGGTTGACAAAACTTTAAAACTTTGAATGTGTACCATCATATTTCTTTGAAAGATTAACTTAAGGCTCTTTATATACCTAAATAGGTGGATTTTTTTGTTGTAATATAGATAGTACTTCATCTTCAAGTACAAAAGTTGGAAGTGGATGCAATCTAGGTTGTGGTACTTCAGATATTAAGTTGTTATAAAGTTTTACAATAACTTCTTTAATCCTTGCTATCTTAGCAAATAAAATAATAAGAGCAATTATGATAGCATCTAATTTGGATTCAAAAGATTCAATTATACTAATATTTTAATCTCCAACCATTGTAAGAAAAAAAAAATGAATCTATTAGAAGACAATATCAATTTAGAAGAGAGTAATCCGCAACCTCTAAAATGCTTTAAAATCTTCAAAGAAAGGAGTGATTTATTCTTTTATAAGAAAGATATAGCTCCAATATTATAATAAAAATAATATTAGTTTAAAAGAAGGTAATCTACAATCTCTAAAATACTAGTATATTTTTAAGAAGATGGATAATCTACTCGCTAATAAGAAAGATCCAATTCTAATACTTAAAATGAACTCAACTTTGATAAACTATCAAAGATACAAGAATACAAAACAAAAGATTTGAATTAAAAAGAGGTTTTAAAAAAAATTAACAAGGATTTGAATTATTTAGATGAATATACAAATAATACTAAGAAAGATAAGTTAGAATTCTAAGAAATGTATTGTCAACCTTTTCAACCTTTTCAACCTTGATTCCAATATATATCCTTATCTACGAAGCTTCTTGAGCAACTTCTATCAAATTATGAAACTTTTTGAATAACTTCTATCAAATTAAAAAGCTTTTTGAGCAACTTCTATCAATTTAGAAGCTTCTCAAGCTTTTTTCATCAACTTGGAAGCTTCTCAAGCTTTTTTTGTTAATTAAAAAGCTTTTCAAGTGACTTCTACTAACTAAAAAATCTTTAGAATATTCTAAAAGGTTCTATAAACTTTTGAAGTATATGTTCTTAATAAATTTTTCCACCTACAATAAAGATCATGTGATTGGAATCATGTGCAATACTTATCACGGATATAAGATTTATTCTAATAATTATCTAGGTAACATAGATAGATAGAAATAAAAAAAAAAAAGTTAATTTATTAATATCTTATAAAAAAGCTTTCTAAAAGGTTCATAGACATGGTTTTATTTTTATGCATGTCTTTAGGTGATTGGTAGGTTAGAAACTTAGCCAACAAGTTAGCCACGTGTTGCACATGTTGGTAGCTTGTAGAATAAGCTAAATACGTGGAGCACATATAAAAAACTTGTCTTGTAAGTTTGACATGTGTTTTATAAATTGGACATGTATTGGAGGTTCTATAGAACATCATTACATAGCTCTTAAGTAGATAGTATATATAGATACAAGAGTGAAGCCTTCTTCACTCTTATCAACACTTTTTTTTATTCTTAGTCTTATTTCAAAAGTCTGTAGTTTTCTTATCTTTAACAATAGCCATTTTAATTTTATTATTATTCCATTTTTGAGTGATTTTTTATTCTTTTGATAGACATAATAATGTATTGGCATTTTGTTTGTTTATGATTCATGTCCTTGATAACATCTAGTAAAGGTCCTATTCTCTCCTCAAATCTCTTGCTTTGTTTTATAATAGATGTATTTTTAGGACCTAAAAATTACAAAGTCTTTATCTTATTAGATTTAAGAGCCTCAACTTATTTCATAGACAAAGATTTTGTCAAAAAATAAAAAATACCTTTAATTAAAAAAACTAAATCCATGCATGTAGAAGTCATAGATGGTTGTTTGTTGTAATTTGGAGATGTCATCTATAAAATTGTTTCTTTAGATGTAGCAACTAAATGATATAATAGCATTGTCATATTACGTATTGTCTTATTTAAAAATACACTAGATATTTGGTTATAAAAGATGCACTTATATATTATAATTAATCAAAAATCTAACAGTTCTAATATAATCCTAAATAAATTTTAATTAAACTTGAACTAAATCTTACATAAATTCTAACAAAATCTCAACAAAATCTTAATTAAATCTTGATAAAATTCTAATACAACTATAAGTCAAATCTAAAGTCAAATCCTACTAAAATCCTAAGTCAAATTCTAGTTAAATCCTAAGCCAAATCTTAGTCAAATCCTATATCAAATCTTAAATCAAATCCTAAATTAATCTTTAATCAAATCCTAATGAAATCCTAAAAAAACCTTAATACCTTAATAAAATCCTAACAAAATCCTAATATGATAATAAATCCAAATAAAATCTTAATTCTCTAATAAATCTCAATGAAATTTTAATCAATTCATTAGCAGATTTAAAATCTCAATAATCATCAAATTAACTATTGATCTTCATTTTAAATTTGTATACTTTTTAATCTTCTAATTAAAAAAAATTATATAAAATTTGAAGAAAATCAAATTTACCAATTGGAAAAAAAAGTTCCTAATCTCTTTAAGTATTGGTCGCCCTTCTTTTCCAACCTTGATGTTGATCTTCCAATATCAATATCTCTTTTTTAAACTATTTATATGTTCTAAAATTTTATAAAAATATTGAAAATTAAATTAACTACTAATTCAAAAAAAATCATTCCAATCTAATTAGCAGATTGCTCAAAATCATAAAATCCTTACTAATCCTAAAAATCCAATTTTCAAGATCCTAGCTAACTTGAACTTCAATAAACTTTGATCTAACTATTAGATTAAGCCCAAATTTACAACAAACATTCAATACAATTATATATACAAACTTAAAAAAAAAATTCTATAGATTTGCTATAAAATTCTTAATATGCTCAAAAATATAAATCTACTTTTTTTCTCAATATCTAAAGTCACTTAAATAAAATCTTAGTTTTGCATAGCTCACACAAAGTCATTACAAATTCAAAAATCTTAAAATCAATTCTCAAAAAGTCCTATTAAATTTGCTCTCAAATCTTATTTTTTAATCAACAATAAAAGATTCCATTTGCCATTGTTGTGTGGGATGATCTTCTATCTGGAAATACACTGGATACCTAGCTGTAGAGAATTTGCTTGAAACTTATTGGCAAAACTTCAATAAGTGATTTTTCATAAATTAAAAAGATAAATAATACAAAGATATTTTTTAAAAAAAGTTATGTGGATAAACCTTCTTGTATTTAAGTAGGTTTGTACAAAAAGGCTCACATTGCCACAAAACCCTTTAATACCTCATTCACCTCTAAGGCTTTATTTCTTTTCAAACTTTAAAGTTTAATAACCCTTGATCCAAATATTCAATTTCTATAAAATTTTCTTCAAAGTGTAGATAATTCTTTTAAACTTCACTAAAAAAAAGAATCAACTACAAATTCGTTGCCAATCATCTAATATCTTAAAAATCCTAATAGATGCTTAAAACCCTAGCTCAGAGACACGTGAACACTATTTCCTTCATATCTCACAAATCCAAAATTTTAATGCTACAAAAAAATTTTACATAGTCTTGCAACATAATTATATATACTTCTAAAAATTTTTAGCCAAAAATTTATCAAATTGCCAAAGATATAATTCAAAACATAACCACTAGTCAAGCAGGGTCACTTACTACCTTTAGCTTATAAGCATTGACTTCAACTTCTAATATCTCCTTTATTCTAGCTTGGATTTCATCAAGCCATATGTAAAAAGTGTAGTCAAGAAAGTTTTCTTTCAAACTCCAATCGTTGATTCTCTATTGCTCTTTTTACGTGTGAATTATGTCCAAAAGAGTGACAATAGGTACAATTTTGACACCTTAACTTTGAGTGCCTATGCCTCTTTCATAAAAAGTCCAAATCATCCAAAATTTTCACCAAAACCATATTCAAAAAACCAAACTTGCTGATTCTAGCCTCTGATATTTGACTCCCCTTGAAAACAAACCTTAATCTCTAATAAACCCTCAAGCAGCCTCCTTAAAGCCCATTGGGCATGATTTTTGGCCAATAGGAATAGAGACTTCTATCATCCATCTCCATTCATTCACATAGATGGCCTAGCTATTCCTTTTCACACTAAAAATCTCTTTCTAATTCTTTTTCTTATAAGACTTATATAATATGTGTTCTAAACATCAAATAAAAGAAGCAAACACGATCTTAAGAATTACCAATGTCTAACAAAGGTGATTTAAAATATATAAAAGTTATCATCAGTATAAAATCAACTTCAAAAGTCACTATCAAAAGAAAATAAGGTTGTATAATCTTCAAATAATAGCCTTTTTAGATAGATTATTTCTAAACTAACAACCTAACCACATCTTGTAACTAATAAAATCTACTATTATGGCTTTTACTTAATTGTATAGTAAATTATACATTAGATGTATATATACAATTTTTTCATATGATAGTCAAACCATAACATGACACCGTAAGTGCACAGTTTTGTATCTTGTAATTTAATTCCAACCATGGTTCATGACTGGCCCTCCTAAGGTATCAATTTAATATTTTTTGAATAATTTTTATTAAAAAAATATCCCTTAATATGATCTTAAAATATATATAATAGTATTTTCATTAATTTATTTTATTTTATCTTGTTGATGGTCTTATAAAATAAATAGAAGTCTTTTTTATAAAAAAAAATATTAATATTAAATCTAATTATTATCTCTCTATTTTTTATTTTTTATTTTTTATTTATTTTAAATTTTATCTATATTATATAAAATTATTTTGTAATATAATCTCCAATTAAATCTTTTTATAATAAATATCTTAAATTTTTTTTATCCTATAGCCGTATTATAATATAATAGCATAATAATATTTAATATAACTAGATTTCCTTCTAACTTGGTTATTTTAGGATTATTGTAGTTAAAAAAGTATAATCCTTAATTAGATTAGACTTCTCTTAATCTTAATTTTTTTTATAGTTTAATTCAAAAATTTGTTAATCAAATAAAAATATATAAGTCTAATACATCCAAATCCTTTTTAATAGGTGCAAGAACTTTCATTCATGTAACAAAAGATACAAGAATACAGAACAAGAGACTTGAATTAGAACAAGGTTTCCAAAAGAAATCAACAAGAACTTGAATTAATCAGATGAATATACAAACAACACCAAGAAAGATGAGTTAAAATTCCAAGAGATGCATTGTTAAGACTGAAGAAATCTTCAGCCTTGATTCCTATATATACTTCTATTTATGACACTTTTTAAGTGGCTTTCATCAAACTAAGAAGCTTCTTGAGTAGCTTCTACCAATTGAGAAGCTTCTTAAGCTCCTTTCACTAACTAGGAAGCTATTTGAGCTCCTTCTACTAATTGGAAAGCTTCTTGAGCTCCTTCTACTAACTGAAAAAATTTTCAACCAACTTTCACCAATTCAAAAGCTTCTAAAATTTTTCTAGAAGATTCTGTGAACCTCCAAAGTATATGTCCTTAACATCACCTCCTTCTTTAGTGACGAGTCCCAAAAAGAGTTCAAACTTATTACATATATAAGAATCAAGAATATGTTGTACTAATGAAGCTATATATTTTGTTCTCTATTCTAGAGCAATAGATTCTATTGGTCCTCAAAAAAATTGCCTATGGCCTTAAGCTAGTACCTCTATTGTTGAAACATCCCATCTAAGAATTTGATCTTCATTGCGGCTTTCAAAATATCCTCCAAATAAGATCTCAAGATTAAAAGGATTCACCTTTTCAAGCTTAAGCAATATCACTAAAGCTTGAGTATTAGAATCAAGACTTACATGATTGGATTATGCTTCTAATGGTTCCAACTAAGGTTGTACTTGATGCTAAAATATATTGTGCTCACTTTGCTCAATTGAAGGCTATGAAAATTATACTGGTTTGTTCAAAGCTTGCATCGCAAACAAATCTTCTGAGTCTTGTTATTTAAATGCTTGAAGATTTAATATGGTGACTAACTTACTTCTATTGCTCTATTTTATTTTAAAATAGACAACTATATAAAGATGAAGGCTCTAGTTTAACTCTCTCTTTCTTCTTTATGAATATTTTTTGAATTTAATCTTCGCTAAGAAGTTATCATCAAATACATTTGGATTTGTGGAGATAGAGTTCATGGTCTTCAATTTTGATACTAGGCGGTGATTATTGTATCTTTTCCAAAATATGCAACTTTCAATAAGATTCTAAAAGAGAGACATGAAAAACTGGATGTATCTTCATATCAGATGGTAAATCTAAGCGATATGCCATTGGATTGATTTGCTTCTGGATAGAAAATGGTCCCAATCTTTGATAATCCAACTTATCACATAGCCACTTAGTCTTAATATTCTTTCAAAGAAATCATATTTTATCTTGAATATAAAAAGCATGCAATTGATTCCTAAAATAATTTGTAAATACCTTGTAAGTATCTTGAACTACTTGTAATTGAAGCTTCAAGATTTTTTGGTATTGCAATAGCTGCTTTATAAATCCTTCAGTCGCCAGATTATTATTTTTTGGCATACTCCACAGATCAAGCTTTGGATGATATCCATAGTTGAAATAAAATGATGTTTGCTAAGTTGAAGTATAAATAGTATTATTCTATATAAATTCTACTAATAGTAGATATAAGATCCAATTGTCTTATTGATAGTTAATATTGCATCATAAATATTATTCCAAAACTTGGTTAACTTGTTATGTTTGGATGTCAATTTGAGGATAGAAAGTCAAAGAAAGTTTAATATCCACCTTTAATATTTTAAAAATATATTTCTAGAATTTAGATATGAATTGGGATCCTTGATCGGATATGATATCATCTAGTAAGCTATGATATTAATATATATTATCAAGAAAGAGCCATGCTATTTCTTCACTAAACATAGTCTTTTTACAAGGGATGAAATGAGCCATCTTTGTGAGTTGATCAACCACTACAAAGATATTATCCAATAAATTGGATGGCAATAGATCTGTAATAAAATCCATCGAGATAGAAGACCATGACCATGATGAAAAATGCAAAGATTGTAAAAGTCCATAAGGGCAATGTCAAGGATTTTTACACCTTGAACAAATGTCATAATAGAGCATAAAGTCCTTTACTACCTTTCATATTTGAAGCCACCAAAAATCTTGAAAAATAAATTTCAATGTCTTGTTAAATCTAAAATGATCCACAACAAGAAAGTCATTGCAAGATTCAAGAATGTGCAGTCATGTTGGTCCTTCTGGAATATACAAATATTTTTCAAAGTATAAAAAATCTTCTTCAAATTTAAACTTATCAGCATTTTTTTCAAACGATGCTTGATATCAAGGACCAAAGTATCATTAGTGGTTGCAGCACACATCTCATTAAGAATATTAGAATTGATAGGTGGCAATGTAATAGTGGCACAAAGACGAAATTGCTTCGGTTTCAATAAAGTTATATATTGTTGATTCAATGCTGCCACCTCTATCCTTGGTATAAGATATGATCTCTTCAATAGAGCATTAGATAATCCTTGTTGCTTCCTAAGGCGATAAGTGATGATAAAATTAAATTGAGATAGCAACATATTCCATCAAGTTTGGTAGCGATTAAAAATTTGAACTCACATAAAATATTCTAAGTTCTTGTGATATATATATATATATATATATATATATATATATATATATATATATATATATATGTATATATATATAGGATGCATTGCTCCTTCAAGAAAATGACACCATTCTTAAAAAAAATCCACAATAGCAAAAAATTCTTTATCATAGATTTCATAATTTATTTTGACAACAGAGAACTTTTGAGAATAAAATGTAACAAGATGGAATTTTTTGTCTATATCCATTTGTGAAAGTATAGCCTCTAGTGCAAAATCTAAAGCATCAATCTCCAAGTATAATACCTTTTTAAAATCTAGATGTACCAATATTAGTCTTGTAATAAATATCATCTTGAGTTCTTAGAATGCCTTCTCCACTTGAGGCCTTCATTCTAACTTATCCTTACATATCAATCAAATAAGAGGAGCAACAACTTCAGAGTAATTTTTAATGAAGATTTGATAGAAGTTAACAAATCCAAGAAAATATTGTACGTCTTTCACAATCTTCAGAATGGCCTATAATATAACCGCCTCTACCTTCTTGGAATCTATCATCAAATCCTCAATAGATATGATGTATCCCAAAAATTCCATCTTAGGTTGATGAAATACACATTTCTTTGATTTGGCATACAAATATATATCTTGTAGCTTTTATAATACCAACTTGACATGCCCCTTGTGTTTTTCTAGATTTTTTGAATAGATTAGGATGTCATCAAGATAGATCACTACAAACTTGTCCAAAAAGATATCATTCATTAAATATTGAAAGATAGCAAGTGCATTTGTTAGTCTAAAGGCATGACATTATATTCAAAATGTCCATACCTTGTCCAAAATACAGTCTTCCATTCATCTTCTTCCTTGATTTATACCAAATTGTATGCTCCACAAAGATCTATTTAAATATAGATCTTGGCTTGGCCAAGTTATTCCAAGAGTTCTGAGATTAACGGTAGTGGGTAACAATTATTTATTGTTATCTTATTCAATCTCCAATAATCAATACACATATGCAAGGAACCATCTTTCTTCTTCATAAAAAATATAGATGCACTTATTGGAGACTTTGAATGCCTAATAAAGTATTTTGTAAAATTTTTATTAATATAATCTATTAATAACAAGAGCTCATTTTAAGAAAGATTATTGATTAGACTAAAAGATTGTTACATTCTTTCTTGAAGATCTATACACTTACCAATGAAGCCATATCTTTTTTAATTGGAATCACATAAATAACAAATAATATACCTTCTTTGGCTGTCACGAACACAAAATACAAACTAGAAATCTAAACAAGAAGTTCACAAAGAACTGGAAAGAACTAAATTAATGCAGATGAGTACAAGGCCAACACCAGAGAAGTGAGCTAGAGCTCCAAGAGATGTGTTGTCGAGACTGAAGAACCCTTCAGCCTCGACTCCTATATATACTACCAGATAGGAAACTTCTCGAGCTACTTCCGCTAAACTAGGAAGCTTCTCAAACGACTTCTACTTAACCAGGAAGCTTCTCAAGCAACTTCCTAGAATCTAGTAGAATATTCTAGGAATATTCTAAGAATCTTCTAAGGGAATCTTTAGAGAATCTTCTAGGAATCTTCATAGAATATTCTAAAGAATCTTTAGAGAATATTCTAGAGGGTTCCAAAGACTTGCTTCTAGAATGTTCTAGAAGCTTGTCTCTAGAAGGTTCTAAGGACTATGTCCCTAACATTACCCTCTCCTTTAGCTTCGAGGTCTCCGAGAAGCAATGTTGTTTGTCGGTTAGAACAATCGCAAGAAAATAAAGATCTGTCGCATAACGTCTGCAATGAACTCTAATTGCTGTTCGTGAAGCAAGTGGTTCAACGGCCCTTGAAGCCAACGGTAGTGGCCCACGCCTTCCACTTCTGACCAAGCATGAACTTCCGTGTCCCATTGTGAAATTGTCCTGCAAACACACCTTCTGGCTGACCATCGTAAGCAGGCTCGATCTCAAATACTATCACCAGCGATCGGTTACTTAGTATCCTCCGTCGTTGTCGTGGTGCAGGCGGTTCTTCATCTCGAGGTCGCCTTCGTGAGCTAGTCGGTTGAGATAACACGATTGACATAGTATCTCTCTCTTGGCTATCCATGTCGGGAAATCAAACTCTGGCTACTAGAAAAAGTTTTCTATCTTGGAGAAAATAACTTATCAACTGTGAGTTTTGGTGGTGCTCTCCCCTCTTTTATGTTCTCGGATGAATAAGCTTCAAGAAGAAGTTATCATTGAACTAGCTTAGGTTTATGAGGATATCGTCGATGAAACTCCTGTACCTTTTGCGGCGCATTGGCAAGATTTTCGGCTGGCTCCCACGTTCGTTCATTAATGTTGTAGCCGCACCAATGAACAAGATATTCCAACTTGCTCCACCTTCGCCGTGAATCCAGCACCTTTTCGACCTCGTATTCCTCATGGTTCTCAATTTCAATGCTAGGTGGCGGATGTTGTGTTCTTCCAAGAAAGGATGAATCTTGATAAGATTCCAACAAAGAATCATGAAAGACAGGGTGTACCTTCATAGCAGCTGGTAGCTCCAGACGATATGCCACTGGATTGATTTGCCTCTGGATGACAAATGGTCCCAATCTTCGGTAGTCCAACTTATCACAAGGCCTTGTCGTCTTAATATTTCGTCGAAGTAACCATACTTTATCTCCAACCTTGAAAGCAGGTGCCTCATTCCGAGATCTATCTGCGGTCGCCTTGTAGGACTCTTGTGCAGCTTGCAATTGAAGTTTCAACGTGGCTTGAAGTTCCGATAACCGCTTTGCAATTCCTTCAGCTGCCGGATTGATATTTGTTGATTGACTCAATAAGTCAAGTTTCGGATGGTATCCATAGTTGGAAAAGAATGGTGTTTATTGAGTCGACGCATGAAGTGTGTTGTTGTAAGCAAACTCGGCAAGCGATAGATATGCGGTCCAATCGTCCTGCTGATAGTTGATGCTGCACCGTAGATACTGCTCCAAGACTTGATTGACCCGTTCTGTTTGGCCGTCAGTTTGGGGATGGAAAGCCGAAGAAAGTTTGATATCCACTTTCAATGCCTCAAAGAGAGATCTCTAGAACTTGGATACGAACTGAGTCCCTCGATCCGACACGATATCATCTGGTAGGCCATGATAACGATATACGTTATCGAGGAAGAGCCTTGCAGTGTCTTCGCTTGAAGATGTCTTCTTGCAAGGGACAAAATGTGCCATCTTTGTAAGCCGATCCACCACAACAAAGATGCTATCGAATGAATTTGATGACGGCAAGTCTGTGATGAAGTCCATAGAAATTGAAGACCATGGTCGACGCGGAATAGGCAGTGGCTGTAGAAGACCATAAGGGCGATGTCGAGGGCTCTTGGATCTTGAACAAATGTCACAAGAGATGACAAACTCTTTCACATCCTTCCACATTTGGGGCCACCAAAAATCTCGGGAGATAAGCTCCAAAGTCTTGTTGAACCCGAAATGTCCCGCAGTTGGAAAGTCGTGACGAGATTGAAGAACTCGGAGTCGTGTTGGTCCTTTTGGAATATACAATCGCTCTTCAAAGTATAAAAGATCTTCTTCAACCTTGAACTTGTCATTATCAATGCGCTGCTTGATATCCACGGCTATAGAATCTTCAAGAGTCGCGGCACGTACCTGGTTGAGGAAATCGGTATCAATTGATATGGAAGCGGTGCAAATCCTAAAATGCTCTAGCTTCAGCAATGTTGCACATTGTTGATCGAACGCTGCTTCTCCAACCTTCGGCGCAAGATACGATCTCCTCGATAATGCATCAGAGAGTCCTTGTTGCTTCTCAGGCCGATAAGTAATAACAAAGTCAAATCTGGAAAGTAACATATTCCATCGAGCCTGACAACGATTCAGAACTCAAGATGTCATGAAGTACTCCAAATTCTTCTGATCCGTGTATACGATCACTGGATGTACAGCTCCTTCAAAGAAGTGTCGCCACTCTTGAAAGGAATCCACTATTGCAAGGAGTTCCTTATCGTGGATCTCATAGTTGATCTCGGCAGTAGAAAACTTCCGCGAATAGAATGCAACTAGATGGAGCTTCCCGTCTACGTCCATCTGTGAAAGCACCGCTCCCAAAGCAAAATCTGAAGCATCGGTCTCTAAGTAGAAGGCCTTTGCAAAGTCAGGGTGTACCAAGATTGGAGCTGTAGTAAATGTCGACTTAAGATCTTGGAATGCTTTCTCCGCTTGAGGTCCCCATTCGAGCTTGTCCTTGCATGTCAACCGAGTGAGCGGGGCAGCAACTTGGGAATAATTCTTGATGAAGATCTGATAGAAGTTAGCAAAATCAAGAAAGCATTGCACATCTCGAATTGTCTTCGGAACTTCCCAAGACACGATTGCCTCTATCTTTTTGGGATCCATCTTCAAACCTTCTGTAGTCGCGATAAATTCTAAAAACTCCATCTCAGTCTGGTGAAATAAGCATTTCTCTAGTTTGGCGTAGAGTCCTCGCTGGCGTAGCTTTTCAAGGACCAGACGAACATGTTTCTTATGCTCTTCCTCGTTCTTGAAAAATATCAGAATGTCATCTAAGTAGATGACAACGAAGTCGTCAAGGTGCTCTCGAAAAATGTCATTCATCATGTATTGAAAAACGGCCGGAGCATTGGTGAGGCCAAAAGGCATGACATTATACTCAAAGTGGCCATACCTTGTACAAAAAGCTGTCTTCCATTCGTCTCCCTCCTTGATACGCATAAGATTGTAAGCTCTCCTTAGATCAATCTTTGTGAAGATCTTTGCACGTCCCAATTGTTCCAAAAAATCAGAGATCAAGGGTAACGGATAACGATTCTTTTTCGTCACCTTGTTGAGGCCTTGATAATCTATGCACATCCGCAACGAGCCGTCTTTCTTCTTCACAAATAAGATCAGTGCCCCGGCTGGCGACTTTGAATGGCGAATGAAATTCTTGGCTAGATTCTCGTCGATGTACTTCCGTAGCTCTGCCAACTCCGTCTACGATAGGTTGTAGATTGGGCCAAAAGATGGTTGTGTTTTTTCTTGTAAGTCTATGGCACAATCGTATGGTCGATGCTCCGGTAGCATTTCAGCGTTCTTCTTTTTAAATACGTCCTCAAAGTCCTTATACTGCTCCGGTATACTTGTTGTCGAAATCTTCTCGTCGCTAATCGGTGTTGCATAAATGACAAATGGTGTACCTTCCTTGGACGACCTTACAAACGCTTTTACTCCAAGGAATAATGGTTTTTTGGTTCTAGACCTTTTAATAGGCTTACTTTTAGAATAATCTATGGAAAACATCATTCTTCGCAACCTCCAATCGATAGATGGATTATGCTTCTCTAACCAGGAAAGACCAAGAATGACAGGGTTTGACGGGGTTCTTATAATATTAAAAATAACAAAACTACTATGGTTTTCAAATGCAACTTCTATAGGTTCTGATTCATGGGTGACACTACCGGACAATAAGGGTCTTCCATCTATTACTTCTACGTGTACGGGTTTGGATTTCAATACTAGAGGGATCTTATGGCGCTAGCAAATTCTTCGTCTAAGAAACAAGCAGATGCTCCTGAATCTAATAACGCTAGGATTTTGATTTTCTGAGGACCAAAAGACAAAGGGATTGTAAAACAACTAGCAGGCTGGGAAGAAAGAGTGGAACCTGATTTTTGTTGTGGTATTAAATTGTCCAGCCGCACGGTTCCTGTTGTGGCTGGGCATCTTCGTTTTCCTGTATAATCGCACCTCTGGTCTTCACAATGCGTCGATTCTGCTTCTTGGGGCAGCTTCTAACTGTGTGGCCTTGCTCTCCGCAATACAAGCATAGTCCTTCCTCCATACGTCGCTTTCTTTCTTCTGGAATAAGGGGCTTTATACGTACCGCGTCAATTTGCATGTCTTCCGCTTCCGAGTGTGAGTTGAGGCCACTTGCTAACATACTAGGGCCATGGCGAGTCGTATATTGTCTTGCACGTTGGTCTTGGCGACGTTGAAATAGGCGGTTATCACACTTCACCGCTTGGCTGATGGCTTCATTGAGCGTCCGTGGGTCTGGAAGCGATAATAGCAAATCCTTCATATCGTCTCTTAGACCCCAATAAAACTGACTCATCAACGCTTCTTCATCCCAGTTGATGTCGCACGCTAATTGCTTGAAATCTAATGCATAAATTGATACTGAGCGCATCTCTTGTCGTAGCGACCGAATCTTCGTTGTAGCCCATTGAGCCTTATCATGTTCGCCAAATGCCTCGGCAAATGCCTCCAAGAAAGTTTCAAAGTTGCTCAAAATTGGTGATCGTTTCTTGAATAAAGGAGCGAACCACGATAACGCTTGTCTTGTGAGTAGAGTTCCGACTAATCCAATACGCGACTCCTCCGTCGGATAGCGTTCAGGTTGCAAAACCGTAATCAACCTGATTTGGTTGACGAAACCTCGAAACTTGGAACGCTTACCATCAAATTTGTCTGGAAGGCTGACTCGGGGTTCCTTTTGCTGTTGAACCAATGGTTCTTGCCGAACTAACGACATGGTTGCTTCATTAGATGCCGAAGCTTGAGATTGGTGAACCTTAGATTGTGCTACCTTGGGCGTTCCAACGTTGTGAAGCCTTGCCATAACTCCTTCTATCTGTGCAGTTCTCTGAGACAACGTAGCAAGAGCATTCATGATGGCGTCCAATTTGGACTCCGAACTTTCAGCCATAGTGATGTCTTGACCTCCGACCATTCTAAGAGAAGGAAAAGATGAATCTACAGAAGATAATATTGGTTTAGAGGAGGGTACTCCGCAACCTCTAAAACGCCTTAAGTTCTTCAAGAAGAGGGTAATCCACGCTTTTCAAGAAGAACAAGACTCTAATATGAATACAATGAATATCAGAGGAGGGTAATCCGCAACCTCTAAAACGCCAGTAGACCTTCAAGAAGAGGGATAATCCACACTCTCACAAGAAGGAACTAGCTCTAATATCAAAGATGTGTGTAGTCTCGACAAACTGTCACGGACACAAAATACAAACTAGAAATCTAAACAAGAAGTTCACGAAGAACTGGAAAGAACTAAATTAATGCAGATGAGTACAAGGCTAACACCAGAGAAGTGAGCTAGAGCTCCAAGAGATGTGTTGTCGAGACTGAAGAACCCTTCAGCCTCGACTCCTATATATACTACCAGATAGGAAACTTCTCGAGCTACTTCCGCTAAACTAGGAAGCTTCTCAAGCGACTTCTACTTAACCAGGAAGCTTCTCAAGCAACTTCCTAGAATCTAGTAGAATATTCTAGGAATATTCTAAGAATCTTTTAGAACTTTCTAAAGGAATCTTTAGAGAATCTTCTAAGAATCTTTATAAAATATTCTAAGGAATCTTTAGGGAATATTCTAGAGGGTTCCAAAGACTTGCTTCTAGAATATTCTAGAAGCTTGTCTCTAGAAGGTTCTAAGGACTATGTCCCTAACAATTATTCAAACCACCAAGCATGGCTTGAGGAAGTACAGATTACTTCATAGAATTCATTGGCATTAGGACCTTATGTTGCGTTAGATTATTATATATTATCGGTTTAATAGGCAAGCTTCTTTGGCCTCTTATAGCCTATATCAATTGTTGTATGGATGTGAGTCTATTTTACCTAGTTCTATTTAAGAAAATTCGCTCCACTTATAGACTTGGATGATCTGTGTGTTTGGACTCAATATCTACATGATTAGGTTAAGTTCTTTCAAAGGACTACGCTTATGGCTATAGAAAATTTGGCCATTACTTAGCACTATAATACATTACATTATGCATGCATTTGTAGTGGTGCTTATAGACCTTAACTGTAAAGATTTCTTCAAGGAGATTATGTTTACTTGCAATGTAAGGCACTTACAATATTGGATGTCAAGGCGGGGCCTATCATTCTTTGTATAAAGGAATTTAATGGAATTTTATTGTTGGAAGGCAAGGATGGCAGAGAATGTCCAAAACATTCTAACAACTATGCCCCGTATCATTTACCTATTGAAAGCACAATCTATTTTGAGCTAGCAGTTGTACCAAAAGGCCTTCCATATTTTGTGTGTAGAAAGAAGAAATGAGTGGATACTATGTTATTATATGATCAATGCCAATGTGGTTGGCATATGGGATGCTTGATGCTATCTCTAATTTTTTTATCGTCTGAATAGTGGATTTGTCCTTGTTATCAAAGATCTTTTATAGTTATTATTTTTACATCTAATAGTTGATGATCTATTGTAGTTTTCAATATTCTTTGGATACTTGAGTTGATATACTTGAAGGTAAGATTCATTAGTTGATTAGATTATAAGTTGAGAGACATTTATCTTGCAATTTGATAGCTACTATTATCAAAGACAATTAAAGATAGAGCTCACATTGCATCCAACCTAGAATTCTTTGGTATCTTTTCTTTGATTCATCTAATTACTAAATTTTCACCATGCCATCTCTGAGATTAGTGTATTGATAAATCATATTTTTTTTAAATTGACTTGCTTGGCATGTTTTCATAGTTAATTTAAGAGGGGCATTTGAGAGTATATTATGTGTGCACTTTTGATATATGTAATATTTATATATTAGGTATTGATTATGGTACTTGATTTGTTGTATGTGATGATCTTTATTTGCACAACAATTGTCATATTATATGGCATCAGGTACTTCACTGCGTCAAAATAATGCTTAAATAGATTAGCTTGTATTTTGTTAGTTTATTTTATATTTGTTGGTATTTCATCTATTTTTATATTTTTTATCTAGTAGATGATTTCATCCGCCTAAGATTTGAATGTATAATAGAGAAACCTTCTTTGACTTGACATTCCTATCAAGTCAAGTTTTGTGAGAGATTTGGAAAGTGAGTGTTGTTAGTTTTTGCTTAGAAATGGTAGTTTTGCCATTTAATAAAGACTCTTGCTTTCCACACCTTCTTGCACTCTTTGATTCTTCCTTGGTAGAATGAAAGATGCTTGACTAGTGTTAGATTTATTCTTTTCTCTTTGAGGATGTACTATGTGTGTACTTTTTGTATATGTGATATTTGCATATTAAATATTGGCTATGACATTCAATCTGTTGTATGTAACAATTTTTATTTACATAATATATTATTAAACTTATTATGCACATATTTGATTAAAATTTTAATAAAAAATATATTTTTAAAAATTAGAATAAAATTAAAGCATATTTTAATATCTACTATAATAAATAAAAATAATAGAAAAAAAAGTAAGAATTATTTATATATATATATATATATATATATATATATATTATAAATTAAATATCATATTTTTTGAATGAATCTTATTAATTAAAAAATAAAATAATATTTTTTTGTTAATTTACTTATCTATTATTAATACTACTAAGATTTATATAATGCATTGATTGATATTTTTGTATTTTAAAAAAATCCAATGTCCTAATATCTTATTTTTAGGATAAATTTTGAAATACTATTATATATCCTATTGTCTATAAGATTTAGTTTTTCACTATTAGGTCATGAATTATCAAATTGTAGTGTAGATTCTTATATTTCCAATGTATTTTTTTATATATGCTAAAAAGTTCCAAATGCTAGAAGTGCCTTTGTTTATATATGCTTTCTAAAAATTAACAATTAAATTTTAATGATATATAAGAAAAACAAGCATAATTTCTTTGTATTTATAGGATATATTATTATTTTAAAAGTATATCTTAAAAATAAATAAAGTAAATTTTTTATATATATATCACCTCAAATAATAGTAAAGATATTCTAAATATATAAGAATAGTATGAATAACACATGAAGTTGTTGTAAATTGATAAAGGTGCATTTAAAATTTAAAATAAGATAAAAATATAATATTATTTTTTAATGTAATACTAAATATCTTCTTTTGATAAAATAAACAAGATAAAACAAAATAAGTGGCCTTTCAATAAAACCAAAAGAAAGGAATTAAGTCTTATAATTTTTTTATTTTTCAGATTCTAAGGTTGGCAGGTTCACCAAAATTCAATAACTTAGTGCTGATGAGAAGGATACCAATCTTGATGCTTCATGTAGTATAGTTTCTTGCACTTAGGGAAGGAATATAATAAGCTCAAGGAACTAAACTAGAGGAGGTATTGGCTATTAATGGATAATTGCACATATTGCTGATGTGGATGAAAAGACTCAACTAAATAAACAATAAACAGAAGTGTATTTGAATTTGAAATTCTTTTTTTAGTAACCACGCTTTGTAGAAAAAGATAAACAAGAATGTGAACAATGAAAGCATTGAATTTTGAGTGATGCTAGGGTTTGAGGTAGCTCCAAAAATATGTAAGATTAAATTTACAATTTATTAACAACATTATATTATTTTAAAAAACAATACAAAATCCAGTAATAAAGAAATGGAAATACATGGTTTTACATAAATGGTATTGTATACAACAATAACAAAAATAGATGCACGAACTATTTTCAAGCATTTTTTTGGAACAGTCCTATCTGAAATTATTACAAACATGTGTTTTCATTAATATTTATATTAAAATTAATAAGACACACAGATGTAATATATAAATTTTAAAAAACTATAAATTCACTGGTTTAACATAAATACCTGCATATATTATTTTTAAATATATTGCCATACTTATTGATTTTTTAATTTCAAATTTCAAATTAAATAATAAAAAGTCTTATAAAAGAATATAAATAATTTAATATAAATAATTATATCTTATTATTTTCGATTTTATAAATTAAGAAACCATATTCATGGCATATTTCATCTCTGTCCATGTTTGATCTACTTGATTTTTTTATTTTCAGTTTTACTAATGAACTGAAATAAAATCTTAATAACATATAAATGATATGATTTTTGATATTCTAATCATGATTTTTTAGGATGTTTTTTTTCTTGAAGAAGCATATTCAAAGAATAATCATATTATTTTCAATGCATAAATATCATTGTTAAGAAAAAAAAAAAAAAAATCGTTTAGAAAATAGATTTTATTTTTCACATGTTTATTTTATTAGCACCATTTTCACATACTTATTCAACGCAATAAATTAAATATTAAGGATTTTTTTAAACTTTATTTTTAATTTATAAAATATATAATATAATAAAAACTTAAATTTTGTTTCTACAAATAAGTTAAGTTTTTGTATATTCTTTTTTTATAGTCAAAATCATAACTTAGGAGGTTTTTCGACATGGAAACCCACTTTAAAAGATCATGGTTTAAAAGCCTTTTGAAGATCTCTTGCTTGGTGAAAAAAAGTTGTATTTTAGAAATCATGGCCTTTGGAGATAGTATACAGTGAGAAGAGACCATGACATGAACCAATTCAAAATTTTAATCATAACAATTGTAACAAACATAATGTTTTTGAATCTCTTTAATTTAATAGATGCTTTTAGCAATTTTTGATACATCTTCCCAAATTTTTGTAAAAACCATTTCTAAAGGGTGCACCTAACACAAATTCCAAGAGACAATACAATACATGCCAAGTAGGAAAAAAGCGAATTATACTTCATTTTTTTCCTCGGCTGATTTTCCTAACTATAAAGTCAACCAAGAGAGATTTTTCAATTCCAACCAATCACAAGTTTGGAAAGTTGTGGCCTGAAGATCCCCTTTAGAGACAGTTACAGCAAAACTTTTGATTTAAAGAATAACATTGAGAATCATTCTCATCAGAATTACCTAACCACCTACTACATGAATGGATGAAAAAACAATTTAAACAATGACCATTCAACTTGCAAAATTACAAAAATATTAAACACTGTATATTTATTTGTTCATTGTTGTCATTCTTCACAAGATGTCAACACATGCACACTTTTCAAGAAACAGAAAAATCAACGCACTTTTCACTTGTCTTCATCTTTTAATCCTCCTCCTTTCGCTGTAATAGTAGTTGTTGTTGTTGGTGGTGGTGGTGGTGTCGAGGGTGATGCTTCAAAGCTGTGCAGCTTTAGGATTCCATAGGCCTCCCCATCACCGAACTCAACCCATCTGGCTCTTTCAGCATGCCTGTGGCTGAAGCAAAGCACCGACTCACTGACTCGCTTACTCATTCAATGTCAAGCTGTGATCCTGGAGTGAGTTTGTTTTGTCGCGATGCAGGTGCTGGTGCAGGTGGCGCTGCTGCTAGTTGGCTGCACTGGACAGGGCCCCACGCCATGAAAAAGAATCCACTGCAGCAGCTAAGATAGTCGCCAACCTGGAAGCATGGCTCCCTCCAATTCCAGGCAACTAAAGACACGCCCTCTGCTCCTGGCTTTTAGGGCCTTAGGCTTTCAGGGCTTCCTCTCCCTCACTTCATCCCTCGCTCTCGCTCTGTCCGTCTGTCTATCTGTCTCCGCGTATGCCAGTGTGTATGATGATGGAAGGAAGGTTGCAAGCAATCGAGGAGGGAGGGAGGGAGGGAGAGAGATCTGAACTGGAGGGAGAGATATGTGACAACTTTGCGTGAGCAGGTACTGGTGCTGGCTTGCTGACGAACTCAGAATCTGATTGCGCACTGTTCCACGCATCAGTCTGTCCCCAGGCTGTGAATCAAAATATCGCCACCCCCCCCCCCTTCATCGATTCTCGTGCCTTTTAGCCAGGAGCGGAGTCGTCGAGCCTCTCCGAACCCCAAGCGGAACCATGCCATTGCCTTGGCTGATGAGTCAACCTTGTCCCCTAGCCCACAGATCAGCCCCATCCTGAACAGCGTTTGTTGATGCGTAAAACTACCTATGCATTGATGCGTAAAACTTTTCACCAAAAAGTACCATTCAAGGAGTAGATTCTAAAATAGGTTGGCCTTGAGGTGAGTGAGGGCTGGTTTCAACTCCCCCACCACGGGATGGAATGGACCGTTGCCACCTCATTGGCCTTAATTTCCCCCTCACTCACAATCTCGTTTGCATTCGAAATGCATTTGCAGCGTCTTTGCTGTATTAAAACCCCTTCTGCTCCCTGAGTAAATGAACCTTGGAATAACACTAAAAGTCGACCTGTGGTGACGAAAAAGCAAAAAAGAACATCAGTAATAAGAATAAGCCTTCCTTGTTATTGTCCTTTTGTGTTTGACTTTTGTGGATGATTGCTAGTAGCTGCTTCAAAACGATATCTTACAAATTTGGACCCCATGCATTGGAACACCTAAGAATTTTCCATGTTTTTGTTATTATTTACCAGCACTAACTGATCACGCTGTACCATTTGAACATAAAGATGATGAGCAAATATAACGCTGAGGATTTCTCGCCAGAAAGTGTGATAATTTGCAGGGAAGATTGCTGCAATCTCGCCTCCAGCCCTGGTTTCCAGGAATCACCTCAGTTCGGTGCAGGCCCATGCAGGGGGTTGCAGGACAGAAGATTCGGAGACACTGTTCAAACCAGGATACGAACCCCACGCATCGACTGTGTTAACACGCTCCTCGAAGTCCACTACGTCCAGGGGCATGCAAAGACGTTTTCGTAGTGATGCGATTTGGAACCATATAAATAACGTTAGTTCGGCAGGTCCGCAGTGAGTTTGGAGCAGGAGCGGAGCGCTGTCGTCAGGGCCCACCAGGTCACGGCGCCGTCTCACGACGGGGACTGCTTCGAAGCTTGGGGACCATGGCTGGGCTGGGTTGGACTGTGGGTTGAGCTGCTGGAGCTTGCTCCAGAAGCACGAGGGCGATGCCCATTAATGAAGCGCGTCCGCTGGGGGGTGCAAGCGCCGGGCGCGTCAGGGCGTCGTCGTTAGGTCGCGATGACGAGGGGCTGGCGCGGCGTTGATGGCGCGGGCGAGCGTCATCAGCTTCGCTGGGCCACAGCTTGTGCTATTGGCACATTCTGTTGCACCCCTTCTAGACAAATCATGTTTGTTTATATTTAGTATGAGTGTAATATTAGCCTTTTTGCTTACTTTGTAATGGCTACTGAGAAGGAACCCCCACACTATTTGTTATGATCCACTATTTGATAGTTTTGTTCTGCAAATAATGAACTGGATATAGATTTGGTTGAACTATGGACCTTGAGGCTATTAAATAATCTTGCGCTAGTAGAGCCCCAATTATCACCTTCTATTTCTAATGTTTTTCTAATGTTTTTTCCAATATTTCTATAAACAGTAAAATGTACCTACATAGTGCTTATGATATCCTTCACATCCAGCAATAAGTCATGTTTTTTCACACATTTCTTTTTTGTTTCTGTTTTGGGATGCTATTTATAAGATATAGCTTATGCAATTTTTATTTTCATTATTTTTATATGCATTCAAATTTTGTGTATTTTTATTTTTAGTATTCATCAAAATTGAATGCAAAATTTCAAAAAAATCTTTGAGGATCTAGTATCGTATATATATATACATATTATCTAATTTATAAACGAATAAAAGTAATCAAAAAATAAAAAAAGTAAACTGAAAAGTCATAAAATCATCTTAACATGCCTCTAACAAGTAGTTAGGAAATTGCATAATCACCAAAACATTGTCCATCTATTCCTCAAACAAAAAGTGTTATAATTCTCTAGAATTATTTTTTTAATTAAAGAAATCAAACACAATATATTATTTTATTACATTTGTCAAGTAGCATACAAAAAGCCTGAAATATCGTTTGCATTGGGTTGGGAATCAATTTGTTAGTACACAAAATTCCATGATTGACCCAGAGGCCCCAAAATAAACAAACAATGTAGCCGTATTAAGGACGAATGTTCCCATCCCACGAACGAATGAAAATCGACGTGATGGAATGCCCACATCTCGGGATTTCCTTTCCGTCCCGAGACCCGTCATGACGGCGATACGCTGCGTAATTACCACCCAGGGAAGGCTACGGAAAATGCAAAATCTGGATGGAGTGACCTTACGCTGCTGTAGTGACACGTGTGACGATGCACTTGGTGCGGCACTTGGTGGGCTTATTTAGCTCGGCGTTGGTCAGCCAGCTTCCACGCCAGGGATGTTGCTCGCTGCGGCTTCTGTGTGACTTGTGCTTGTCAAGATTGCATTCCTAGACTCGGAGCTCGTTAACATCACGCAGGTCACTGTGATCCACGGGTTTCTTCGCACCTTCAACAGGAAACTTCTGCAGTCTTAGAAACGCTCTTGCGGCGGATCTTCGGAAGGTATGTATGTTCCCGAGGCGTGGATGCTGCCGAAAGCTTTGACGTCAGGGTCTGAAATGCAGGTTGTATTCATACAAACGGATAGTGAGAGATTTGCGACGACGCGACATGCAGTTCCTGCTGTTGTAGAAAGGAGAGGAGTAGGAAGCATTTTGCTCGCGTCTCGGGCGATTGAAGACGATTGTGAAACGAGAAGTGTGCCTTGAATCGCGTGTATTAAGTGAGTTTGCTCGTCGATGCTGCCTACATTTGGGAAATGTGCATTGGGTTCGCTAGAGACGCAAGGAACGGAAGTTATTAGCTGGTGATATCGCAGTTGCAGGAAACTCCTGTTTTTGTTGCTTGTTTTGTCATTGTAAGGGCTAATTTGTTAGTGCAGTTAGCCTTCCTCGCATCTCTTCTTTGTAAATGAGTTGTGGTTTTGGATGAGCCTTCCGCTCTGAAATATTGCAACGTTCGTTTCTTCGGGCAAAAGTGTAGCAGCTGCAGTCTGTTGGGTCCTTTATTGGAGCTACGGTTTCTCTGACGTGACTTCTAACATCAGGGGGGCTTTGTAGTAGATGTAACTCAGATACCAAGTTTACCTATTGCAAGTCCTCCGATTTGGCACGGCTGCGACGGGTTAACTGGCTATGTCTCAATTGTGAGTCTCTCGTATGTAGCTGAGCTATATTATTCACTGCAACATTTTCCGTACGAGAATTGACTACTGTCTGGTCACAGTCGCCAAGAACTTTGTTTTCGTGGAGAGGAGCATAGGGGTTGCGTGACATAGGAAATAGATCCACTTACACATGACGAAAGACTATTAAAACATTGTTGCTAATTGGACGCTTTTTCTCGTTCAGCTGCAGATCCTTTTCGGAAGGAGCGCTTGATGCCTGAGTGTTTGTTATCGGTCCTCTGACTTCAGGACCATCAAGTATGGCTGAGAGAGACGATGCACGTGAAGCTGTTCTGCGGAGCCTGTCGGCGGCTCCTCTTAGAAGTGCCCTGAGACCAATCAATGTGCCTCGGCCCTCCAATCTAGGACCCGGCGCTGATTCTCGCATTTCTGATGATAGTGCACAAAATCAGAATGAGGCTCCAGGAACAGAATCCAACACGACGACGCGAGATTACAACAGCCCACTGAACTCGGAGCATGCTCCTCGCGAGACCGTGTCGTTTAAAGCTAGCAGGTTCAAGACGAACCCGCCGGATTCAAGTGATCGTGCCCCTCTGGGTGAACCGAAGGCCTTCGCTCGTTTACGTCAATCGGAAGCCGGCAACCAATCAGACTCTCCCAGAACCCCTGGTTCCGCAGCGTCCAAAGGCAATTATGATCTCTTCAAGACGCGATCCAGAAAATTTTCTGGTCCTCTGGAGAAAATTGCGGCGCCCCTCGATAGACAACTCACTCGGATGAGAACACGACGACACCCTGCGGAGGAGGCTCGACCAGGCGCAGGAAGGTGCGATTTCGTGGATGTAGAAGCGCAAGAAGCTGCTGCCAAAGCGGCGCAGCGAGAAGAACTTCAAAATCGAGCGCAGGAAGAGAATGGTGGTGGAATGAAGACAGCGTTAAGTGCGGGTCGTTACTTCGACGCTCTCACAGGGCCAGAGTTGGAGGAAGTTAAGGACAAAGAAAGCCTTCTTCTTCCCGAACACGAGTTGTGGCCATTTCTGCTGCGATTCCCCATCGGAACATTCGGAGTGGCGTTAGGACTCGGGAGCCAAACCATGCTATGGAAGAACCTCGCATTGGTGCCTCAGATGACGTTTCTTCAGATCCCCACGTGGATCAATTTGGGTTTGTGGTGTGTGGCGGTTCTCGCCTTGGTTGTTATTTTCATTTGCTACTTCCTGAAGATACAATTCTATTTTGAAGCCGTTCGACGGGAATACCATCATCCCGTCAGAGTGAATTTCTTCTTCGCCCCTTGGATCGCGTGCATGTTTCTGGCTACCGGTGTACCCCCTCAAATTGCAACAACCATCCACCCGGTGGTGTGGTGCGTCTTCATGTTCCCCGTTTGCTGCCTAGAGCTCAAAATCTACGGTCAGTGGCTCTCCGGAGGTCAGCGGCGCCTTTCGAAAGTCGCGAACCCTTCTACCCATCTTTCCGTCGTCGGAAATTTTGTGGGTTCGAACCTTGCAGCGATTGTGGGATGGAAAGAACCGGCGATATTCTTTTGGGCTGTGGGGTTGGCGCATTACATTGTGCTCTTCGTCACCTTGTACCAGCGACTGCCTACAAATGAGACTTTGCCCACCGATCTCCATCCTGTTTTCTTCCTGTTCGTGGCTGCTCCCAGTGCGTCGAGTTTGGCGTGGATGCGGATCTCGGGTGAATTCGACTACGTGTCCCGCATTGTTTTCTTCATCGCGTTGTTTCTCTACACATCCCTTATTGTGCGCATCAACTTCTTCCGCGGCTTTAAGTAAGTCTTTTATCACCTCACTTTTCATCACCTGCTTGTATCCGGAAACCCTTTTTATAGCAAACTACTATGGCCTTAACGATTTTTGAGGAATTGTTGAGAAGTTGTTGTGAGCCTTACAGTTGAGTTAATGTGTTCAGGTTTTCTATCGCATGGTGGGCGTACACGTTTCCAATGACAGCAGCAGGCATAGCTTCGATCCAGTATGCACAAGTGGCACCTTCGTGGATAACTCGCATTTTAGCATTGGTGCTCTCGTTGATATCTTCCACTATGGTTTGCGCCCTCTTCATCTCCACCCTCCTCCATATGTTCTACTGGCGATGCCTCTTCCCGAACGACTTAGCAATCGCAATTACTGCCCACAAACCCAAGACGTTCGTGCGCGTCAAGACCACCGGTGACGACAAAGATGACGGGTGTGGCTTGTACTCGCTTCAAAATTCGGAGCCATTGTATAAGAGCATGCTGGATGCGTACCACTCGTTTTTGGCAGCTCGGGAACGCAACGAAGCGGTGGTGATGGACCAGGGGCAGACGTCACCAACGCATCTAGAGTCAAGCACCTCGTCGGATGGCTCTGTGAACGGCAGCCTCCTCCACCGTTCTCCCTCGCCGTAGTCGCTTCCTGCGATCAACAAAACCATTCGATCTGTGCTCTATAGGACTGTCATACCCTCTGGATCAGAACCAACTTCTGATTCTACCGCGAGAAGAAGCGGATTCCACAGAGTGTACAGTATACTTCGACAACGCTCGCCTACAAAGAGACGATCACGCAACACTATGACGTCGAAACCGGCATTCGTCATTGCCATTGTCTACATTAGTGCTCTTGATCGAGGAGGTTGAGAGCCCGCCGCGTCAATGCGGTGAGACACTAGGATCCATTGCAAATTGAATTCTGGCATCGCCATGAGAACATTTTTCTCCGCTTTCGGTATTTAACTCGCTGACTTTGATCAGCATATTCTGTATATTAGGCTTTTTGCTGTGTTGGCCACAAGGGATCAGCACGTTTTAACGAAGTGAGACTCTTTGTATTCATTTTCTACCAAGTGTTGGCGTTATGAGTTTCCATTGTTGCTGTTTAGTAAGTTGCTTCATTGAGTAGGTGAACTGCCTGGTGCCTTGTCAGTTTCAGTGTTGGTGATTCAAATAAGACTGCACTTTGTTTTTACTAATGTTTAAAGAGCTGCTAATTGTAGAACATTTTGGCTCAGAATAATGTAGGCTCTACGTCAGGCTTTTGATGTTGGTAAACATAGAATGAATGTCCGTTTGTGGTTGCACTGTACTGTTAGTAATATTCTACTGTTTAATATACCATATCTAACCATGCCATATCTAACCATGGTTGAATTGGTTTAATAACTAAATACGTACAAATATGTCCATGTTGAATGTTCAAGCATTGGGGGTCTTTATGATCTTTAGTCTTACATGTAGACAAGAGGATATAATCACCTTGTAATTTGTTACAATTCTCAATACTTCTTAATTCCAACTAATATATATATATATATATATATATATTTTTGTTGTAAAAATCATCTTTTGAGGGTGCAATGACTTAATTTCAAGGAAAGAAGATTATTCATGTCAAGTAGGAAAAAAGTGCATTCTACCTCATCTCCTTTGCTTATGGCTTTTCAGTTGTTTTTTCCAAGTATAAAGCTAAGGGAATGACCTTTTAAAACCATGGCCTTTAAAAATGGGCTTTTAGGTCTAAAGATTCGTCAAGTTGATATTATACCAATGAAAGTTGTTGTAAGTCAATGACCAAGTTTGAAGGGACTTAATACAAGTCATCTATAATTTGTTGATCAATTTTATTGATATTGTAACAAAAATTATCCAACTACAAAAAGCACATAAAAATAATAGCACTTCAAAAAGTACAACTTGTTTGTTTCTTTTGGGATTTTTGTACAACTTATAAAAATAGAATATTATAAAGAGCTTTGTATGGTTTATTATAAATCAAAATGAAAAAAAAGATGGTAATATCTCTAAAATATTTTTTGAAGAAAGACAACATTCTTTGTTTATATTATAGATAGTACTAAAGTATATCCTACATATTTTTAAGGTGTTATTAAACATATCTAAAGCTATTCATAAAAGATCCTAAATAAAAAATATTTTAAAAAATTAATAAAAATAAAATAGTATATTTGATATAATAAAAAATTTATTATTAAAATTTTAGAAAAATTATAAAATTTTAAATTAGATTGTAACATGATAAAAAATAAATATAACATTCACTAAGTTTTAAAATCTTATACATAATTAACAAAAGAATTTTTTTTTGAAGTAATTAAAATATCTTGCAAACTTAATAACTTTCAAATGATATATCTTAAATATTTCTTATTTTATTTGAAAGTGAATGATTAATTTGAAAAATAAATCCTTTGAATTTAAGAAAATATTTAATTAAAGAAGGATTTTTTAAGCTAAAAATAAGATTTAAATTGTATTATTTTGCTACAAAATACACTTCTTTTACCTAATTTGAGGGGGTAATCTAAAAAATTTAAAACATAATAGTAGCGTGTGCATTAAATTAGATATAAAAAGATCCACATATTCTAACTTCAATTCCAAAAATGGTTTGATTTGTCAAATAATTAATAAATTAGATACTATGGATTTAATAAGAATCTTGAGTGCTAATCTCAATTAAAATTCTTATAATATTTTTATATTTTCTTATGCTTATTCTACCACTAGTGACCTACATAATTTTTTTAAAGAATCTAATAATTAAAAAAATAAAAAATAAAAAATAAATCTTCTTTTGTAATTATTGTATAAATCTTGTATTAATTCTTCTATTTTTTGGCTAAACATCTACTTTTGTTACAACATATCTTTATATAAGATTTTATAATTTTAATTTTTTAAAGATTAAACAGAAATGTATCAGTTATAATTTGATAAGATAAGTCTAATTAATTCTTTAAAATTATATATTTTTTTATATAGTACTGAAAAGAAAATACCCACAATTTCATAAGAATTTGTCCAAAATGTACATTAAAATTTAAAAACCTAAGATTATGCTATGTATTAGGCACCTATATCATTGTGGTATATTAATTAAAAATATAAAAGTTACACAGTTTACATTGAACATAAATTATATTCTTAAAAGACACTATTGATACTTAAAATAATATGCATCATTACTAAGAAAAATTAGTCTAAATGCCCTTATAATAAAAGATGTGGTAGATTATATTTTTTTCTTGTATAACATAAATATTTTTGTTCTCTAGGGTTTTGGTTGGGCTATCTCAAGAGGTGGTTTTTAAAAAAATTCAAGAAGATATATATATAAATTCTAAAAATAACTATTAATTTTTTAAAATTTTAAATCAACTTTTTTATGCTTCTCATAATAATTGAAATAAAGATATGAGGTGGTATATTTAGACTTGTAATAAAAGAATCATTTGGTCTATTTTACAACTTCTTCTCACTTCATACTATATTCAAAGGCTTTCAAAGGAGAGATTTTCTTTACCAAGTAGAGAATCTTAGTCAGGCTTTTGAACTATAGCCTTTCAAAGTATGTTTTTAGATATAAAGACCCTTTAAGTATGAATTAAAAATATATTGTAATTCTTTTCAAATGTATATTCAAGTCAAAGTTCTTACATAGTTCTAAACATACTTACAATTTTTTTGAATAGATGGCAATACAACAATAAATACTAAAATTTCTAACATAAAATAAAATAAAATGATATATCTATTTAATCTTTACAATCCTTATCTATCATAAATTGGCAAATAAGAAGCTTAATATTTTAATGAAATAAATAAAAATTTACACAAATAAATCTTATGTAATAAAAAAAACCATCTAATTTTGGTAAAAATAAATATATTTTAATTTAGTAGTATCTAATATATTTTCTAAAAAATAAATTTATTTTATAATATTTAATTTTATTGATTAATTCTTTGAAATAAGAATATTATAAATACATCTCTTTTAATTCTATTGTCAAAGGAACATGCATCAATAATAATGTGAAGTTTTTTTTATTTCATTATATATTTTTTAATTTTAAATTACTAAAATAGATTAAATTATATATATTGATCATATAATTTAGTTATATTTACTTAAAATGAGTATTTAAGGTTTTCTTTGAAGTCATATTTGTACTATGATTTATTTAGTTTCAAGTTTCTTAAACAAAGAAAAGGATCAAATATTACTACATCTTGTATTGAGAATTTTAAGAAAAATATTTAATAAACATTTATAGCAATGATATAAATATTTTTTCAAATTATGTATATATATATATATATATATATATATATTTCTTTTTTGGCTTAGCTATTTTTTTTCTTTTCATTTCTTTTCTTTTCTTTAAAAATAGTACTTAGCAATAAAAATATATTAATTTTTAGTGTTTTCATTAATAAATTTTAGATGTCAATTTTAGGACACGATGTGTTGTGTGTCTTCTAAACATGTCATAAATTTTAAAATAAGATTTTTTCACAATATCTTTTGATTCTTTTGACCTTATTATAATATATAAAGATAATAGATATGATAGCACTTGAACTTAGTTGGTAATCAATCTTAATTATAATGGTGGTGTTATTTTTTTATAAATTAAACCTTATCATTTGTCCAATTGAAAATAATTTTAGGTAACTTAATTATAAGTAGACTAGATTGATATTATAATGTGTATATTGATTTTTAATGATTTAAGATGGAAATGCTTTAGAATATTTTTGAATATTCTAACTAATTAGAATACCAAGTCTTTTTTTTAAAAAAATTTAAGATGCTAAAAATATTGTTAAATATTTTAATGGAAATATTATATTTTAGTACCTAGCAAAATATTACATTGATTTAAAACTTAGCAAAAAGGTATTTTAGGCTTACATATCACTTGCTATTATCATAACAACAAAAGTGTATCTATCTATTATTTGCATTGTAATTAACATTATTATGATAGATTATATATATATATATATATATATATATTATTATTTTAAAAGTAGTTTTTAATATGAAAATTAATTTTATTTTTTTTAATGATATAAATATTTTTTTATATAACATAGAGATCCAATGTCCATGTAATATCCTCTAGATAGAGATACATGATATATAAGTACAATGGACTATAGATGCAACAATAAAAATGTATCAAGTATAGAATAGATTTTAAAAGTTTAATAATATATCTAAATTAAAGTTATAAAATTATTATCAAAACTAATAGTTATATGTTTAAATATTATATTATAAAGATTACATGTTTATAAATTTAAGATAGTACATTATTACTTATATTTGTTCAAATTAAATAAGATTGTATATTTATACACATCCTTAAAACTAAACAATTTTTTTTTTTTTTTTTTTTTTTTTTTAAATTAGCAATAGGAATCACAAATATAGAGCATTGTGGATAGGAAAAAATTTAAATATTAAATAAGGTAATAATTAGACCTAGACACTGAGCAAACTGATTGATCTTAACATCTAGCCAACTTGTTAAGAATGTTAGCTAACTAGCCATGGCTAAAGCCACTTAATCTCCAAAGTCCATGTGTTTAGTTGATCAATCAATTTTATTTGACATTTCGTTGTTTCATTTCATATGTTTGCTACATTGCATTCACCATTTGGTATCAAGAGAATATGGATGACCATGACTATCAGGTTGTCAAAAGATCTTTTGTAGACAATTGTGTTGGTTCATAGTATGATAGTTATTAGTATGATCCAAAACAATCAGCTCAAGCCATCATTAGCCAGCTAGCCATCACCAAAGCCCAGACCTAATAATAACGTATATATATATATATATATATATATATAATATATACATACACATATGCATGCATGCCATGCTCAAATTCTCAAGATACACATGTTCTTTTTTAATGTGATTTATCAACTTATTTTTTCTTGACCAAGCGTATACATTACACTTCATCCTTACCACTTAACGTTAAAAGTTGCCACTTTCTAGAAACCCAGTTTCTTCCAAGAGAGATTACTTATCGACACCACAAACCTCAGATCCTGCTCAATCATCAAGGACAAAGGATACATTTAAAGAATAACAAGATCGACTCATTACTAGATCTACTGAGATACACCTCGATGTGAAAAACGTCCATAGCGATCACTACCTGCACCACTCAACGCTTACACAAGCCTAACCTACAAGCGTCAGACGAAACTGCATGAGAGAAACTATATGTAGATTGGGTGCGTACATTGGTGATTGTGTAACCTCGGTAACGTAGGCAGATCAAGGAGGGAGAAATTCATCTTGAACGAAAATTGCACATCCATCACAGAGAAACTGAAACAAAACAGCATGCCGGCCTCATGGCACCTGCAGTACTCGTATATACATGGTGACAGAAAGAAAATTCGTCAGAAGGCAAAGTTCCATTTCGATAGATGTGAGAAATAAATGTAGCTGCAACAGAGGAAAGATGACTTCCTAAGGTAGGAGGATATCCAGAACACCTTCCACCTTTTCAGCCTCATCTTCACCTCATAAAAATGCAGCGCAGAAACAACTGAGGCCTGTACCAAATTCCATTCCGTGGGTCTCAGTAAGAACATCACTTTGCAAGATGAATGACATTTTTAAAACCCTTTGATACCTAATTAAGTTTAGACCTATACTGGATACTAAAATCAACTACAGCCCTTGCTCTATAACATCAAAATTATTAACGATACGTAGAAACTAAAAGACATGATTCAAAACTAAATTGCACTTCGGTCTCAATGCACCGACTACAGGAAGTCCTATTTGCTAGTTCCGCACGAATTTCTATCAATCGATAACGAGTTCAGATAAATATGCGCTATGACAAAAAACCTGTTGGTATTTAGAATAACAAAGCGACAACACTTACAACGACCTGCAAATAGCATCACCTGCTTAAATGATCCAAATGGACTTCAACGTGCTGGCAATTTTGTATGTACATCACCTTTGGCACCCTTACAAGCAATCCTCCAGAAGTGTGTCGAATAGTGGATCAAGAAATGGGACCAGATGTCGTAAATGGGTCAGGTTTCCATAGATTTATCCTTTAGCAGGTACTTGGGATAGCTCGTAGATATACACGACACCCGGAAGCCATAGAGAATTTCAAACAGGTTAGTTCACCCTGATGCCATAGCAGCTCAACTACTGAGCACCTGTCAGCTGTTGAATATGCGCAGTGATAGGCCTCTGTTAGATTGACGATTTTTGCGTCTATTTAAGCTTCAGCTGATGTCCTGTTTGAATTTGTTCGACACTAGTCATCTTCAACAGCAGGCGTTGCTTGCATGGGCGAAAACTTGATGATGGTGGAATTGCAGAAAAAGCACCGCTGGTTGTTCAGGAGATGTCGAGATATACAACGTTGACAAGACTTGTGCTTGCAGGGCAAGAAAATGGTATCCACTTCACAAGCATAGCATATAGTGCATGCCTCTTCCCTGTCCATCATTGCAAGGCTCCCAAGAAGATCTGCACCAATCCCAAGTTCACCACTCATTGCTTATTATTGTGCTGTGCAATTGAGCATATGAAGACATTGCAAACTTCTACTGGACATTGCAATGAGTTCAACTAAGTGCTGCGAAGCCAGACATGAAGGCAGATTGAGCAAGTTGAAAAGGCCCGATACCTGAGGTTGAACTCATTGCAAGCAAAGCATGAGAAGAGGCCTGTTTCCTTGCAGCTTCTGATTCAACCTTCAGTTTTGAAACAAACTGTTTCAAATCTGAAATTCTGCTGATTGAAATATCTCCTTTGAATGCCATCTCCTACAATACGCAAATTTAAATATAAACAACCGTCCGCTTAAAAGACATCCTTCAAATTGCATACTTTCCATTATTACGCATGATTGAGTTTCCACATCTGGTCTACACCAACATATAGAACTATTCAAAGCAGGTATAAGAGCTGAGAGAATATTAATCCTTACCCAACTGTAGTCTATCAGATATTGAAACTTGGCAATAACAGCTGATGAGACGTCTACACCAGCAAGAACTGTTGCCACGTCGTAGGCCATATCATGATTAGGTGTTGAGGTAGCGTTTCTCAAATTGAGTATAATTCCAACAAGAGGAGCCAAGATCATTGCCCTATTAATCTTTTCCGGAGATTGTCCCTGCTGCCTTACAGTGCTGAAAGAACAAGGAGGAAAAAAAAAAACGTTTGAATTGTGTTAATTAACGATCCTGACAAAAAAGTACAGAAGAAAAAATCTGCTTCCTCCAACCACAACCAGAGCAGGATGACGGAAAATAACGGTGAATAAATAAATAAATGTCAAGGGCAGAACATTCTTGAGTTCTCAGTTTACCAACCTATCAAAGAAATGAGCGTCTGCGCTTATTGTAGTGTGGTTGAGAACGAATACAATAATCTCACAAAGCCGAAGAAGATTGATTTCAGGCCCTTGTAAGAAAGCATGTGGCAACTCTTGCGTGAAGAACTCGAGTATCCTTTCCAAATTGCAAGAAAGTTCGAACATAATTGTGCATTTCCTTTGAAGCAAATCTGGCACCTGGTCAGTTGAGCAAAAAGAAACTGAGATTCAGAATCAGTAAAGCGGTTGGATACAAAAGTTTAAAATCCAAACTCATTCTCCTGCTCTTTTCTAAAAGTTCATGAGAAAATACATGCTTTTGAAGTGCGTAAAGTGCTTTGAAAAGTCAAGGCCGAACAATCGTGCAATGTCATGTCACTACCAACTGTATCAATCGACTTACGCATAAAGAGTATTATGTCTACATTTAGACAGTTCTACAGATAAGAAAGGTCCACAAATATAACCCAAGCGAATTTCGGAAACGCATTTTCTAAATCGGATAAACAATTCAAGCAATTCAAAGAAACAATACCTGACGCAAGTCGGATTGTTCTTGCATCTCTTTAATTGCAACTGAAAACTCTGTGATAGTCCAGTTCAGCGTATTGAAGAGACGATTGAGGAAGGACGCAAAGAGCCTTTCGTCGGTCATACACTTTTCCTTCAGTAAACGCTGCATCCAAATGCTTAATGATCAATTACAAAGCTCAATGTTCTATAACAAAGTTTAGCAATTGCAAATACATTAAAAGCAAAATAACAAGATCTGTACAACACGTCCACAAAGCTAGTTGTTCCTACACAGCTACAAACCCCCTGAGCACGTCAGATCTAGAAACTTGAAAGTCAT
Organism: Physcomitrellopsis africana; assembly: GCA_036785485.1. Classification (NCBI taxonomy): domain Eukaryota; kingdom Viridiplantae; phylum Streptophyta; class Bryopsida; order Funariales; family Funariaceae; genus Physcomitrellopsis; species Physcomitrellopsis africana. The sequence continues at coordinate 423,765 of JAWRVF010000178.1, read as the reverse complement.
TCACCAACCTGAAAATGCGGGGAGAAAGACTCTCCATGTGACAGACATTTTGAGGCTCCAAAGCCAGAACCCTTACAAAGCCGCAACAAGATGTTGGATACAGGGATCCAAAAGCGGTTGTCAAAAGAAGATAGAAGAGAGCCAACAATGGTTTCTCGAGCAACTTGGCTCCGTTCAAATGCGATAACATGTTCCTTATACTGTACCAAAACTGATATTGACTGCAGCAAAATATCTCGAACATCTGGATTCGCTATTCGGACATCATTAAAGTGGGTAACCAGGAAAGTCACCTGCGCAAATAACGTTGGGTAAATCAAGTAAAATTGAGAAGGAAACACAGCAAAGGAGGTAAATGTAATGAACCTAGTAAAGCAGCAACATGACAGCGTTCCCATCCGCTTAAGAAGACATCTACGAACACACCACAGAAGCGAAGAGAATACCAGAGGAGAAAGCCCCTGCTGCAGAAGAGAGGACGGCGATACAAACGGAGGGTCACTTCTTCGCAAAGCATGAAAAGAGTCCATCTGGTGAGACATCCACTAATCAAAATAGCACAATGATCCAAACTCTCACAGGATTTAACATATTTCGGCACCAATCAGGGGTAAGCGATTTCAAGATTAAAAACAAGAAAAACCATCAAATGCTACAAAACGAACAGCATGCATGAAGAAAGACACGAAGTAGTCTTGGAAGTAACCACACACCAGAGTCTCAACATAGAATTCTGGAACGTAGCTGAAGAGAGGGTCTCTTTTACTCAGAACTAGTAAAAGCTGCACAAGCCACATGCAGGTGGCATACATTCCCCTAAGCTTCCACCTTGCAAACATTGTCACACGGTACCTGCAGTGCAAAGGCGTGATTAGATGCACTAAAATTAATTACGTGCCAACCCAACAAGGTATCATAGATCACTACAAATACAAAGGGAGAATTGCGTGATGGTGAGAGAACATACCATGTACACTGCCGAACACAATCAATCAAATCTTCTCGGTATAGTGTTCTGGCTTCTTTCAAACGCTTCACATATTCACTCGACATCTTCTCTTCCCGTATCTGACGATCTGTTTCATCAAGTTGTGCAATCGATTGCATCTGATGCTGCATGAAGAACGAGGCCTACACAGAAGCACACAACGAAAATAAAATAAGATAATAGGTCTCCATAAGCATAGCATAACTGATCACATCTGATCACGACATGGTATTATTTAAAATGACGGAAAGCAGCAAATATCATACCTGCTTGAAACTTTGAGCTAGTCCGAGGTGGTACAGCAAGAGCATGATATCCAGCAACTCCTCTTCTCTAATAGATTCAGATAGCTCCTTCATAGGCTTAAACCCTTGCCTTTTATAGCTTCGGGAAACAGGAGCGCCGCCCAAGCCAATATCCACCCTTCCGCTTGAACTTGGTTTGTCCTCGACACATCCGTCACAACTGCGACCACTAGTATAATTACTACTGATGGGGCTACCCGCCCTCTCACTCACCCCAGCTGCAGCACTGACAGCGACTATCTTACTTGGGGCCCTCACAGGAGTCTTGCTGTCGCTCAGCAGCCCACTCAAGGTAAGGTCGGAACAACAAGCTGGCTTCAGTTTACCATCATGTCGCACAACATTATCTCCTTCATCCATGCAGCTTTCCTCCCATTCCACTTCTGAAACATCCAACCCGACAGGAAAGGTTTTCACCAAATGGCTGAAAGTTCCACCCAATCGAGCAAAATCTGTAGCGCCGGAGTCTTTCAAGAAAATGCTGACAGGAAAACTACGCTTGCCGACCCTGCAGGTGCAAACCAACCTCAATATCTCTTAAACGTTCCACAGAAACAACTGCTACCAGTCAGGGTCACCGTCGACTAAGAACCAAATATGTACAACACTAAGAACACAGCGAAGATACACAAGTCTTTTAAATGAAACAATGTAATAGAAATGAGTGCAGTTCGACCTGTGAAGAAAACTTGTAGAATAATCTTGTTCCTTCATTCCTTCAGCGAAATCACCATTCATCTTGCCTGGTCCAAAGCCCTCAGATAGAAGTCGCAGCAGAACACAATATGTCGAAACGAGAACAGAATTATCAGATAGCCCCGCTGGTGCTACACTCCTGTTGGCTCCTCGATTTTTGCATACAAGATTCCGCAAAAATCTCCGAAAAACCACGCCAGGAACGGGCTGGGATAAATCAGCTGCTGGGGGCGGTACAAAGTGGAGCAATCGACTGCAGAGCTCCCATTGCAAGTCTTCCACCTACGTTCAAAAATCCGTTAGTTGAATGGAACAACACAGATCGTGTTTTAAATCTATCAAACTATGCACAAAGTTTCGACCGCTCCAAATTACGCCCGAATTTTGTTGCAGATTCAAATACTCACCCAAGTACCCAAATTACAAATAGTTACGTTATAACTGAAAACGGTTATATCCATGTTGCGAATGGCGAAGGCACTAGTAAACCTAAAAACCATATGACGATAACCCATTCAGCATCTCCGTTCGCACAACATAATCACACAACACAAATTCCTCAAACGGAGGACGGAGACAGAGATTTAGGCCAAAAGTGAAATAAAGGTCTTAACCGTTTCTTCAGACACCCTATCATACAGCAGCTCATGCGGCATAGTCGAAAATTGTAAGAGTGATCGTGAGATTTGCAAACCAAATTTTAAGCACAAATTTTTAGTATGCAAGACTGCACAGTTCTCCAGGGGATAAAGGATATACAGGTGATATATAAATGACACGTACCTTCACAATTGCCTTGGACAATGCCGTCGCAGCATGCTTCATTTTACCCTCAGAGCAGAGATCCTCCCGAGATCCAGGCCACCATACAATTGGCAGCAACCCTTCAAGATCATTTTTGTTTGGACCCTTCCGAGTAAGAAGTCCTTCCAAACATGAATCGAATCCTTCTGACATCCACCATGAGACCATGAAGTCATATCGCTCCAGTAGATGACAAGCTAGCGCCAGGTAAGGGTAAGGACCCGTATAAGGATGGTCAACTAGCGTGAATGGGGATGTACGGCAGCCATACGCGAGAGCTTCCATAATAGTAGTAACAAGTGCGCCACCAGCCACATGCCTTTCTAATCGTGGGAGCAAAATATCCAATGCCTGATCAACACTAGAGGCATCATGGGGAGCTTCCTTTCTGTAAGTTTCCAGAAGGAAAGGAACCAATGAACACCAAATTGTGTACTCTCCTGGAACCTTCAAATTATTTTCCAATAAAACTGAATCATCAGACCTGAGACTAAGCAATAGTAGCGGTCGAAGAAAATCGCATATTTCCGAACCTAGTGTTACAACATCATCGCCAGTCAAGCGAGAGTATCTCCTTAATTTGTCTTCAGGAGCCATGGCAGCAGCAACCTCCCGACTTCCCAATTGAACGAGCTTCTGCAAACAACCGAGCAGGAACTTTGCTCTTGTAGATGCTAAAACCATTCCATGCTCTTTGACGCTGATCTGGACTGTTGGAGGCAGCTGAATGGAAGAAAACCCCTCAACAGGGTACTTAAATGGCCTACCACCAAAATTCAATTCGCAGCGTTCGCCAAGAGAAAGAGAAACTGCCGGATAGTAGCCTTCTCTAGGTTCAAGCTCTCTGATGTTGTCGTAAGCCACACCTAAACAAATACCATTTCTGTAAAATATAATCTTCTTCTTGTTCAAGTCCAAACAGCAACCTATAACATCCCCCACTACCCAAGGCTGGCCGTACGAAGCATGACATTTACTCCACTTGCGAACCCTCCTCCCGTCATACGCATACGAATCCGCCGCATCACCTACCCCTTCCTCATTCGTAAAGGGGCATGAGATTGTAGCCCAGCCAAGTTGCTGAATACCGGCTGTTCCCAAGGTTGCCTCGTACATCCACCGACCCTTCCACACACACGCATTGGCACGCACACTGCTGAAAATTGTCTGGCTCTCCAGGTGCAAGAAGTTTTTATCGAACTTGATGTCGCCGCAGGCACTTCCACTGTCCATCGCAACAGTTTCTTTCCCAAAAGGTGCGGCATTGATGAAAACGCCATCCCTGTGACTGGAACCAGATATATAACACTCCTCTGTGTCTCGAATGGCGCTGAGCTGCGCTTCGAGATACGATCGCACGCTACTAACATCAATTTTGCCATCTTTTATAAAGCAGAGTTGCGAACCCAATTGAGAAACGTCGAGGACATGTGCCACGGTGCGGTCCAGTCCCCACTTGCCACATTCATCATGCATACAAGCAGCAACAATCACGGCACTATCACTTTCTTGCTCATCTAAAAGGGCAGCCAAACCGTTCGACCTTGCTCTCTGAAGCTGGAGCCCTTTCCGCGGACATCCATCCGCCCACATCTTTCAAACCCACCTGCTTTGCCCTTTTGTTACCTCGGCTGAAAATATGTCGATTCCCCTTTCGGTGAAAACATTCCACACCTGGAGCTTCCGCTACCTACGACTGCACAAAAATTCATTCGTCCAGCCACCTTGTCACTTTATTGAGGCCTTCCTGCAGCTGACCTCTTTCCGGAGGCAATTATTTCCATCGCTGAAACGGCCAAGGTGCCAGACGGCTACAGTTATCTCTGAAGTGCGTGGAGAGAAACCCAAAGCTTCATTACCTACGAACCCAGAATTGCCAACAATTCCAGTACCTGAAGGCTGGCAAGACATGTCCTTCAATATCACAACTCAAAGATTTCTGAAATGAAAAGCACAAGACTAAATTTCGAAGGTATGGAGATACGAACAGCAAATCAAAAATCCTCACAATAGAACGTCTCTAGCAGGAGCGTATTTCAAAACACAAGACAAAATTCTCGATGCACCACTCTCAAAACCAGAATCTCACGGATGATTAATTTCCATCCGCTTGCTATCACGCAACTTTCGACATCACTTAAGGTGCATAAAACCTAACAACAGTCACGGTGATCACCATCGCTGTGAGAATAACGCACTCTGTACAAATTAAATCTCCACAATTCAACAAACGCATGACAATAAGTCTAAGCAGAAAGTCTCTACTCCATAAACCCAGCGCCCAAAATTGCCCAAAAGTCAAGATTAATTAAGAAACGTGCTTCAAAGTATCCGCCGCAAGAGAGCACCCGCTAAATCTTTAAAAGTACGTGCGTAACCAACACCCAAAACCATAGTCACGATCGTTACACCAGAAGGACATCATATGTGCCCATCCGGCTCTCAAGATACTCCAGTGCACAAAACGTCTCATACTCCGCTACCACTCTCTAACCCCTTCATACCGTCACACTACAACCCTCTCTCTCTATTATCTTCATTTCGCTCCGCTGATCCACTCTTTCCAGGCGCCGCAAAGCAGCAACATAAAATAATCACACATGCTCACAGAATCCAACCCCTCAGTCACGCAACCATCGCTACATATCTCTCTCTCTCTCTCTCTCTCTCTCTCTCTCCATACTACTCTATCCCAAATTCTAGTACCTCTACATGACAAATTTTAACCATCAAAATCCCCTATTCACGAAATCTACGACCAAGGCCACCGGAACTACCACCATCAGCACCACCACCCAGGCACACGCCAACGTTCAAATTTCCCTCCACAATTCCCGAGTTCAACCTACCATGCGACATCAAAACCAGCAACACCCATCACCATGACGATTTCCGGCGCAGAAACTAAGCCACGAGCAGTGAAAAGTGCACGGCAAGCAGAGCCGCCTCTGCAACGTCCCTGTCCCGCAACGAACCCCCCGGAAGCATCCACAAGTGTAATGAGGCACCAGAAGCCGCGAAGCTCCAACACACACACACTCTCTCTCTCTCCGTCTCCGGACCACGCCCTCCTCCCAGCGCGGCCCCTCATTCGCTCCCAGCTCCCGGATCTGACATGGCGGGTCCAGCTCACCTGCTGCTACGTCACCCCCGATAGCCGCATTCACTCTCAGGGTCCCCTTCCCTTCCTACTGGAACGCGGCGGCCCCAGGTCTTGTTTCCCATTCCGTCTCGTCAGGAGCTTTCACACCATCGTTCACACGACCAACCCGATTAACGTGGTTTTCCAACCACACCCAACTCACTAACGGCGCTCCACTCCATCTAACTTTAGCAGTCCAATTCCAATCCTCAGAAGACTGTGCTCGACGGAGTTTAAGCTTTTTCTTAAAAAAATCGGGTTGGCTGCTGATAACCTCAAGTGTCGTCGTTGCTTCCACCCGCTCCAAGGGTTGAGCGGGCAGTGAGGAATCCCTACTCTGTTCTCCTTCTTCCTCCTCACTAATGGATGTTTCAACGAACTGTCGCTCTGTCCATTTCGTCCCCCGACGAAGGAAACTTGCATTCTACAATACGCTGGAGTTGAATCGAGCGGGCAGAGCCCTTCCCTCCTGGATTGCTTGCATGAGACTGGCTTCTCACGCCTTGTGTGTGTGTGTGGCTGCCATTTCATTTGGATGCAGACACGTAGATATTTCTCTTTCCTGAAGACTCTTTGTTTTGCGTTTGTATGTGTGTGTGTGTGAGAGAGAGTGGTTGTGTAGAAAGGAGCTTGAAAGCTACGAGCGAGAGTAAGAAACTTGTTCATTCTTCAATTCGGCACAGACTTTGTGAGAGCGGGGAACGCCATACTTATTCTCCGTTTCGGCACAGAATTTGTGGGAATGGAAAAACGCCACAGCTCCCTGCGGATTGAGCTTCAGCTGAGTCGGCTCTACCCGGCTGTGTGAATGGAATGGAAGTTCTCTTGCATTGGACTCTTCCCAGTACTATTTCTTTCAAATATTCGCTCTGTTTCTTTCTGTCATGCCCTCTTTATCATTCTGATGCACTTCAAAGTATTCAATGTGATTGGTTCTTACTTTAGAAGTCCCACTCTCTGGTCGTTTTCAAAAGAGAGAAAAGTGTGACCACATAAATGATAAAATCCTTTATCACTTGATAAGCTGCTACAACTCTTTCTATCAGTCACTTTTTTTCACTGTTTTCTTTTCATTTTTTTCATTTGCTTCTACTTTACCTATAGTCTCGCTTTTTTGTGAATTGTCTTCCATAGGGTTATCCGAATGACATGATACTTTTTTTAAAATAAATTAATAATATTAAACTATTCTCTCCCTTCTTTCTGTACGATTGTATCATATTATATTTTTTGAAAGGCAATGATCTCTAGATCATAAATCATCTATGTAATTGTAAAAATTTGCCGGAGTATGTGAAAACAAGTGGTTGCCTTCAGCTCACTCTCCGTTGGCTAAAAGTAACGAGAGATGTAGGTCACCCCATTGGCTCCGGGTGAGCCCCAATCAAAATCCACCAATGAACTTAACTTTTTAATTATTATTTTATTTTATGCATATTATAATGCCATAAAATCTCATAAGGTCCACCTCATCCCCATAAATAAACACCCTAGGCATTTGAAGTTAGTGATAGAATGGACTATTTGCATTTGTGCGCCTCTCAAGTAGATAAGTCTAATCAATCAAATCTGGTGAAGCAAAACCTTCTTCTTTTTCATCCCTTCCTCTTCACAATATAATAACTTCATTTGAAAAAAATCATAAATCTATAATAAATGAAAAATTCGGAGATTCCTCCCCAAAAGAGTGATGCTTTGTTTTGTCACCTTCCTCAGTAATTCACACTTTTCTCATGCAGTAATTCAATTCTATGTTGTGCACCAAATTTTTAAAAAACAGAGAAAAAGAAAGAATAAAAGTAGATTTTATGCGCACTTACTTTTAGGGCAAAGTCCGTGATCCGAACTTTAGTTTTCTCTCTCCACCCATGTTGCAACCCATGCAGCGCCTCCCACCCCTACTTCCGTGCGGTGGCCCTGAAGAGCGTGGCATGGACCGGGTTGGTCCACTTGTTGCCGACCCATTAGAAGGCCGGACCAGGTAGACTCGGAGTTATCATGGTTGTTGGAAAGCGAAGTCTTCCATGGTGTTTTCGCACGGTTTCCCTGCCTAGTTGGCAGCTGTCCAGCTGGCGCTCGTGAGTCATCGTTGTTGTTCTCTCTGGAACCTTCCTCCCACACACTGCATGTGGGGGTCTAGAATAAAGCAGATCTGGGACCATGTGATTGGCCTAGAATCCTCGCAACACAGAGCAACGACATCCATTTGTTAGAAATTTTCAATTGTTTGGGGATGGACACGTGACTCTACAAACAAGACTAATGCAATGAACATTTTAGTTTTATGATAGTTTAGAAATTAATATTAGTAATTAGAGAATGTTCTTGTTGTATTTCTAAAATTTTCACTAGAGTCAATGTCATGTTATATTTGGTGCAGAAGTTATTCTTTTTATTTAAACAAGGATGATTTTTATTTGAATGAAAATTTATAATTTTTCTTGAATTTGTTAAGTATAAATAAATATATAAACATAGTTTTTTTACACTGACTAATTCAAACCAATCCCCACATCTTAAGTTTTATAAGGTTTTCCATTACTTAAGATTTAAAATGTTAACTGAATAAAACAACATATTGCTAAATATGAAGATTTTTATACAAAAGAATTTAGTGGAGTTAAAAAAACAATTAGACATACAAAAGATGATATAATTTATTATTGAAAATATAACAATGTACATATTTTTGATACCTACTTCATTATAAATGTCTAATTAAGTAAAAACTTATCATTCTATTAAACAATATCAAATATAATGAGTCTTTGAGAAAGATAATTAATTATGTATATAGTAAAAAAATCATATTGTAAAACATTCTCTCTCTCTATATGTGTATATATATATATAATAACATTCTTTTCTAAAAACATGTAATTTAAATTTTATGGTTTATCTTATGTTTACTTTGTTTAGTTGTATTCAGTCTAATTAATTAAGAAATTTTTATTTTATTTTTTATAATGTAGGTGTGCTCCTAGGTATTTCAAAAGTAAGTCATTTATATTTTCCTGTGTACAATCATCTCACACAATTGAAATATTTTAAGGATTATTGATTTGTTACTGGAGTTGAGTGAATTCTATTATGTTGTGTCATAGAAAATTATAGAATAGAGACTACAACATACATTGATCCGCATTAATTTCAAATTTACACCATTTTAATTGTTTGTTCTTGTTTTTATTTTTTGATATGCAAATTTGGGTTTACCTACAATACAATGAATTTACAACTTTGCATATTTATACTTTTTCTTCGCTTTCATGAAGTGCTTGATGGATTTAAAAACAATGCAATTGTTTTTGAATTTCATACATAATTTATTTAATGAACCAAATAACAGAATTAACTATTAATGATCTGTTATTGCAAGCTCATTCAAATAACTTATTTTTTTCCAATAATCCAATCAGACACTTATATTTTTATTTATTTATTTATAATTTCAAAGATAAACTTTTAATTTCTTTAGTTTAATCTATTTGATTGTATCTTCTAATGTCATCTACTATTTTACATAATTGAAAATATTTGTCTTTTCCAAAAACATTTGTGCCAATTTTAGCTTGAAAATAGCATTTATAGCTAAACCATTTATTTGTATGAGTTGTTGTACTTTTTTAGAACAATTGATGTTGATAGATCTAAGAAACAATGGACTGGTATTTTAATCAAAAGCTTCTGGAAGTTCATTTTCTTAATGATCATAGTTTAAAATATTGATATAATCTGAAATATTTAAAAAACCATTAAAGAATATTGTACAAATTATTTACTTTGTTATCAAATTTATGATTTTACATCTTCATTCAACTGATTTTGTTGCATATGCATTGATTAATAAAGATATACACCTAAAGTTAAAGATACATAGATTGAGGTTGTATAATTTAAACATATTATAATACAAAATTAACTTGTTGTTCTATTAGGAATTTGTATTAACATATTTTTTTAATATTATCTATGAAAATAAACTCAGCTACAAAATAATCACAATTATAAATCATAAAACTTTATAATTGTATATAATTTTTATAAAATAAATTTTTTAATATTTTCTTAAGTAATCTGAAGAAGAAAAAAAAAAAAAAAAAAAAAAAAAAAAAAACTAATTTATAAATTTACAAAAATCAAATCTCTATTTATTGAAACAAATGATTTGTAGAAAATGGATAAAATTGAGATTATTTATTACTTATACAACAATCAAATTTTTTTGAAGTACTATGTTAAATAATATTTTAGAACATAGAAGAACTCTTAAGACATAAGATAAAATAATGTATTTACTTATCTCAAATAATTTATTTTAAATATTCTAATATTAATTCATAATAATTTATAATTTTTTATAAAACAAATTAAAAAAATTTTAAAAATACATATTGATAATAATACCTTAAAGAATTATCTTTGATATATAAATTTTTTATAAGTACATAAATAAATAAATAAATAATATATATATATATATTATTACAAATATATATAAGATATTATAGATCAAAATATTTTAAAATCAAATTTTGTTATCTTTTATATTTGATATATTTATCTTTCAATCAATTGAGTTAAATTACAATCTATATTAAATATTAAAAAAAAAAAAAAAAAAAAAAAAAAAAAAACTTTCATAAAACTTATAATTTAGTTTAAACTTTAAAAAAAATACAAAAATTAAAAATTATATGTTAAACTTAGTAAAAATATTTTAAGTACAACAATATGCATTTTAGAATTATAATATTAATATCAAGGACACAAATTGAAAGAAGATGTATAAATTAGTGAAATCTATGTCAAAAGAAAACGACAAAATAAAAATAATATAGTATATATATTCAAGAATAAACTCGAATAGATATTGCTAAAGACTAAAAAATATAAAGATTCTTGAATTAGACTAGAAGTAAAAAAAAATTGACAAGATTGAAGAAGACTTCACTCTTGTCTCTATATTTATTTTTATCTATTTCTACCTATCTATGTTATCTAGATAATTATTAGAGTAGATCTTATGTCTGTGACATTATCCCTATTTCTAGAGACAAGTTCCACAAAGAGTGGTAATTACATGTTAAAAAGGTCCAAGATGCATTAAATTATATTTATTACATACTTTGATCTTTGTTCTCTTTGAAGGTAGTTGATAGGTCTTCTCAGCTATTGATAATATCTTATACTAGGGTGGGAGGACTACCTTAATATTTCATCATTGTTAGAAACTTCATAACTTTTTTCAAATAAAACATTTGAAACACCATCAAAAATACTTTTTATCTTTAAAAGTATTATTAAACATCAAGAGTCTCTTCCAAGGTCGTGATATCAAACATGTTGTATCTTGCCATCAATTTGAAGAAGAACATGTTATTCTTGAGGATGTTCATCTCTATTCTATTGCCTTGAAGGTTGTGATAGTTCTAATATCTTATTTAATAACTAAGCAAATGACAGCTCTTGAATTAAATTTTCTGGTTGATTTTTCATCTCTTTAATATTAAAAAATCCAAAGAAATAACAAATTAATGATACAAGATAAAATGAGATCTCTCTTGAACCTATTTTGATTTAAAACAAATATTTTTTTATTTCTTTATCTTGATTTTGATGAATGTTATTCATAAAGTATTCATATGAATTTGAAATTAATAGACCTATAATAAAATCTATAGAAACAAAAGACCATAATTGTTCTAATATAAGTAATAGTTGGAGAAATCCATAAGATCAATGATAAGGAGTTTTTAATCTTGAACAAACATTATATGATTGCATAAACTCTTTAATTGTCTTTTACATTTGAAACCACTAAAATCTCTTGATATTAGTTCTAAAGCCTTATTGCACTCAAAATGTCATGTTGCAAGGAAGTTGTGACAAGCTTCAAGAGTACGTAGTCATGCTTCATCTTTTGAAATATGCAATCATTTTTTAAAATAGAGTAGATTGTATTTTAACTTGAATTTGGAAGTATCATAAGATTTAGATGAATTATTTTTAATATTATGAATAAAAAGATTTGAAGATATATTTTATTGGACTTGCTTATAAAAATTTGAATCAACAATCAATATTGATTTTTTTGCTTGAAAATGAAATTATTTTGACTTCAACAAGATCGTCCTTTGTTGATCAAAAATTGTATTTTCTTCTTTTAGTACAAGATAAGAATTTCTAGAAAGGATATCAAATAAATCTTATTATTTTTCTAGCCGATAAGTGATAATAAATTCAAATCATGATAAAAACATGCTCTAACAAGTCTAATGGCAATTTAACATATGTATTGATATTAAGTACTTGAGATCTTGTGATCTATATACATGTTGATTGGACTAAAAATGCCTTTTAGATAGTGATGCCATTCTTAAAAAGAAACCATAATTGCAAGAAGTTCTTTATCATGGATTTTGTATTTGATCTTTGTTATTGAAAATTTCTTGGAATGAAAAGCTAATGGATGGAATTTGTCATTTACTCCCATTTGTGATAATACCGCATTTGAGGCAAAGTCTAATGCATCTATTTTCATAAAAAATGCCTTGAAAAAGTTGACGCGATACAAGATTGGTACAGAAGTAAAAGCTGTCTTTAAAGCTTTAAACGATGCTTCTACTTCTTTACTCCATTTAATTTTGTTCTTATAAGTTAAGTATGTAAATAGAGTTGCAATTTGAAAAAAAAATTAATGAAGATTTGATAATAATTGACAAATTCTAATAAACGTTGTACATCCTTTATTATTCCTAAAATCTTCTAGTCCATGATTGTTTGGACTTTCATAGGATTCATCATGAGACAATCATTCAAAATCATATATCTTAAAAAATAAACTTGAATAATGTAAAATACACACTTTTCCATCTTGGCATACAATCTAATATTTTTAAGTTTTTGTAACACATGACGAACATGTAATTCATGCTCTTTTATATTCTTAGAGTAGATTAAAATATTGTCTAAGTAATAAATAACAAAATTATCTAAGAATTCATAAAAAAATATCATTCATGAGATGTTGAAAAGCAATTGGTACATTTGTGAGTCTAAAAAATATAACATTATATTCAAAATATCTATATCTTATTGAAAATATAGTCTTCCATTTATTTCTTTCTTTAATATAGATCAAATTGTATACTCCTTGTAGATCTATTTTTGTATAGATTTTAAATTGATTTAGTTGATGAAAAAGTTCAAATATCAAAAATTGAGAGTATCTATTTTTGATGGTAATCTTGTTGAATTCTTTATAATTTACACACATTTGTAGTGATCTATCTTTTTTCTTCACAAATAAGATAGAAGCTCTTGCTACAGATTTTGAATGGCATATGAAATTTTTGGCTAAGTTTTTATCAATGTACTACTTGATAAGGATATATATTGGAGTCAAGGTTGAAAAGTTCTTCAATCTTGATAATGCATCTCTTAGAGTTCTAGCTCACTTTTCTTGAGGTTGTTTATGTATTCATCTAGATAATTTAAGTCTTTATTGATTTCTTCTTGAAACTTTTTTTTAGTTTAAATTTCTTGTTTTCTATTTTCATGTCTTTGATAGTTTATTGAGATTACTTTTATTTTTAATATTAGAGTTGGATTTTTCTTGTTAGATAATCAAAAGATTCAGTCATATTAAATTATGATAAGTGCTCTTACTATTTTATCTTCTAAAATTATGGAGATTAAAGGGATTCTTGTAAAACTTCAAAAGGATGCAATATTGGAAGTACCACAATCTAGATTGCATCTACCTCTAGTTTCTACACTTGAAAATACATTACTACCTATGATGCACCAAAAAAATCCACCTATTCAGCAACATAAAGAACCTTGAATTAATCTTTTAGAAAAATATAATGATATACGTTCAAAATTTTAAAGAATTATTAATCAAATTTGATTGATATTGGTTCTACAACCTAATGTTTATTTATTAGAAGAATCAAGGATTGGTTTAATTGGCATCTTATTTATAAGGCAAGTATTATCATGGTTTGTTCTCTTGTTTGAAAAGAGATTACTATTTTAAACAGCTTTGAAGTTTTCATGGAAGCATTTGGAGAATATGATAAGGCTTGTTAGACAACAACTAAGATTCAAGCATTGTGACAAAAGACATGCTTTGCATCAATCTATGCATTTGATTTTAAGCAATTAGTATGTAACATCAATTGAGATGAAGAAGCCTTGATGAGTCAGTTCTATTGGGAACTAAGAGACAATATAAAAGATTTGTTATTATCACTTCTAGATCTATAATTGCTCAATAAAACTATTAGCAAAGTTGTAAAATGTGAGAATAGATTATTTCAATGTTGTCAAGATCAATGTTCATGGGCTCCAATAAGACAATATGCAATCCAACACACTTATGCTACATTGGTAAGTAGTTTGAATTCACATTTAAAAGATAAAAAATATACAATTTGATGTGGTATGTTTTAAATCTTTTAGTTCATAAAAAAGAAGCATTGAATGGAAAAAAATTTATATTTATATTGTGGTGAAGAAGGCCATAAGGCTTGCAATTATTCAAAAAAATAAATTCAATATATCATTAAAATCAAGAATGCAATCATTCAAGAAAGCAAAGATATTTGCCTACAATAGGAATTGTGCGGTTGGATAATTCAACATCACAAAACTATTTAGGTTCCTCTCTTTCTGCTCAACTTATTCCTTATTTTATAATTCTTTTGTATTTTGGCCCTCAAAAGCTTCAAACAATTGCCTTACTAATTTTAAGAGCCTTTGCTTGTTTGTTAGATGACGCATTTGCTAAGCTTCATAAAATTCATCTAATATAGAAATTCAAACTTATTCATATGGAGGTAATAGATGGACAATCTTTATCCTCTAATAGTATCATCCATGAAACAACGCTTATAAAAGTGTCATTTGAAGACCATAACAATCAAACTATGTTCAATGTTATTAAGATTTTTTCAAATTTTATTATTCTTGAACTTTCTTAGTTGAAAAAGCATAATCTATCTATAGATTGGAGGTCATGAAGAATGACATTTTGAATAGAAATTCCTATTAAAAAAAAATTTCATAAAAAATCAAGAATTGAAAAGCTTTTATTTATTGGAACAAGGACCTTTATAAGATTGGCCAAAGAAGGTACACCATGTGTTATTTATGTGACTCCAATTAACAAAGATATGACTTTATCAGCAAGTATTTTAAAGCAATATGGAAAATTTTAAGATGTTTTTCAAAAGAAGAATATTGATATATTATCAAAGCAATGACCATAAAATTGTGCCATAGATCTTTAGAAAAGAATGTAACTATCTTTTGGCCTAATTTATAACCTTTTTTAAAACGAATTTTTGATTTTGAATAATTGTAATGATGAAAATCTTGCAAAGAATTTCATCAAGCATTCAAAATTTGTACCAAGTGCATCTATACTCTTTGTAAAAAAAATGATAGTTTCTTGCATATGTATATTGATTATTAGAGTTTAAATAAGATAACAATAAAAAATTATTATCCACTTCCGTTAATCTTAGAATTTTTAGAACATCTCAATCAAGCCAAGATTCATATTAAGATAGATCTTTGTGAAGCATACAACTTGGTATAGATCAAGGAAGGAGACAAATAAAAGACCATATTTTAGACAAGATATGGACATTTTGAATATAATGTCATGTCCTTTGAATTAACAAATGTACTTGCTATTTTTTAATATTTAATGAATGACATCTTTCAAGAATATCTAGACAGGTTTGTAATAAATTATCTTGATGATTTCTTGATGTATTTCAAAAATCTGAAAGAACATGAAGAACATATAAAGTTGATATTACAAAATCTACAAGATACAAGTCTGTATTCCAAGTTAGAAAAATATATATTTTACTAATTATTATTATTATTTTTAGGATATATCATATCAATTGATGGTTTAATGTTAAATCCCAAGAAAGTAGAGGTGATTGTATAATGGACTATTCTAAAGACTATAAAAGATGTACAATGTTTTTTTTGGATTTGCCAACTTCTATAAGATCTTTATTAAAAATTACTCTCAAGCTGCCACCCCTCTTATTCAATTGATATGTAAAGATAAGTTGAAATTGGGGCCTTAAATAGAGAAGGCATTCTAAGATCTCAAGATAGTGTTCACAATAGCTTCAATCTTGATACATCTAGATTTTACAAAAACATTCTATATGAAAATTAATGATGCAGATTTTGCATTAGAAGTTCTATTTTCACAAATAGATATAGACAATAAATTCCATCATATTATATTTTATTCTTAAAATTTTTTATTGCCAAAATTAATTATAAAATCTATAATAAAAAATTTCTTATTATTAAGGATTCTTTTCAAGAATGGTGTCATTTTTTCAAAAGAACAATGCATTCTGTGATTACATATATAAATCATAAGAATCTAAAATATTTTATGCCAGCTCGAGTTCTTAATCGATGTCAAGCTCAATAGAATATGTTATTATTTTAATTTAATTTTATTATTATTTATCAATATAAAAAATAACAAAGATTATTTAATGCTTCATCAAAGAAATCATATATTATATCAAAGGCAAAAAAGGTAGCGCTTGATCAACAATATGTAATTTTATTGAAGCCAAAGCAATTTTGTCTTTGCTCTAATATTACATCGGCACCTATTGATTTTAGTTTCTTTGTTGAGTTGTATGGTACAACCACTAATGATATTTTAGTCCTTGATATTAAGCATCATCTCAATAAAAATACTGATAAGTTTAAGCTTAAGGAAGACCTTTTATATTTTGAAGAGCGTTTGTATATTCCAAAAGAACCAACACAATTGCATGTTTTTCAATCTTCCCATGACTTTCTAATTATAAGTCACTTTGGATTTAATAAGACCTTGGAACTTATTTAAAGATTTTTGATGGTTTCAAATGTAGAAAGTTGTGAAAAACTTTATGCTCTTTTGTGACATTTGTTCAAGGTCTAAAAATCCTTGACATTGCTCTTATTAATTTTTATAGCCTTTGCTTATTTTAAGATGGTCATGGTCTTATATCTCGATGGATTTCATCATGGATTTATTGCCATCCAATTCATTAAATAACATCCTTATAGTGGTTGATTGGCTCACAAAGATGACTCATTTTATTCTTTGTAAGAAAATTGCTTCTACTGAAGTAACAACAAGGGTCTTTCTTGATAATATATATAGATATTATAGCCTATCAAATGGTATCGTATTTGGTGAAGGATCCCAATTCATATCTAAGTTCTAGAATTGCTTTTTTGAAATATTGAAGATGGATATTAAACTTTTTTTTACTTTCCATCCTCAAATTGACAGCCAAATAAAACATATTAATTAAATTTTGAAGCAGTATTTGTGATATAATATCAGCTATCAACAAGATGATTGGATCTCATATCTATCATTAGCAAAATTTATATATAATAATCTTGTCTATGTCTTAATTCAATAAATATTGTTTTATTTTAACTATTGATATTATATAAAGCTTGATCTATAAATTATGCCAAAAAATAATAGTTTAGCAGTTGAAGGATTTACAAAGCATCTATTGTAACAGTAAATAACCTTAAAGGTTCAATTGCAAGTAGCTTAAGATATTTATAAAGAAATTGTAAATAAATTAAAAAATCAATTGCGTACTTTTTAAATTGAAAATAAAGTATGGATTTCTCAATAAAACATCAAGACTAAGCAACCATACAATAAACTAGACTATTAGAGGTTATGATAATTTTTCATCTAAAAGCAAATTGATCTAATAGCATATTATTTGAAACTACCATCTTATATGAAGGTATATCCAATTTTCTATGTCTCTCTTTTAGAGCCTTATAGAAAGTCATTTTTTCAAAAAAAAGTACAAGAATTGCTACCTAATATCAAAATCAAAAATCATAAAAAATATGAGGTCAAAAAGATACTTGATTCACAACGAAGATAGAATAATTTGGAATATTTTATTCATTGGCATTGCTATAATATCAATAAACACACATGGGAATCAATGTCATGTGGTGTGATCTTCAATCTGAGAATACATTGAATATATGGCTGTAGAAAATTTGCTTGCAACTTATTGGCAAGACTCCAATAAGTGATTTTTTTTAAAAATAAAAAATAAAAAAATATAACAATATTATAAAAAAAATTATATTGATAAAAATTTCTTTTATTTAAGTAGATTTGTACATAAAGTCTTTCTATGGCATATACAAAAGTTCTTAATATCCCTTTCTTTATAAGTTCATAATTAATTAATTTTTGATAAGTTAATTTATTAATAATTTTAAAAAAAATCCATAATCTCCTTTTAAAATTCCATCTTTATATCAAAATTTTGTTATAATTTTGTATATCCATTTTTCCACCTCCATAAATTCTTAGCTCTAAAAAAACACCTTTAATTTGTACAAAAGACTCAAATTGCAATAAAAACCTTCAATAGCTTATTTACATGCAAGGATTTATTTCTTTTCAAACTTTAGAATTCAATAACTTTTGATCCAACAATTTATTTTCTACAAAAAAATTCCAAAGTATAGATAATACTCTTATGCTTGATTACAAAAAAAATCAACTATAGATTCACTTCCAATCGTCTGATATTTTAAAAATCTTAGCAAGCATTTATATCTCTAGTTTATAGATACTTGAATACTATTTTCTTTATATCTCACAAATCAAAAATTCTAATAGCACAAAATCTTTTTATATAATTTTGTAACATAAACATATACACTTTTAAAAATTTTGAGCCAAAAACTTAATAAACTGTTTAAGATATGGCTTAAAACACAACTACTACTTAAGCGGGGTCACTTATTGCTCTTAGATTGCAAGCATTGACTTCAAATCCCAATATTTCCTTCATTTTAGTTTAGATTTTATCAAGCTATAATTAAAAAATATAGTGAAGAAAGTGTTCTTTTCAATTCCAATTATTGATTTTCTATTATTTTTTGTACATTTGAGCTATATCCAAAAGAATAGCAGTAGGTACAATTTCAACACCTTAATTTTAAGTGCTTATATCTTCTTCATAAAAAGTCCAAATCATATAATTTTTATATTAAAACCATAGCCAAAAATTTAAACTTATTGATCCTAATCTTTGATGTTTGAATGCCCTCAAAAAATAAATCTTAATCTCTAATAAGCCTTCAAGCAGCCTCTTTGAAGCCCATTAAATTAGACTTTTAGCCAATAGGAATAAAGACTTTTTAATAATAGCCTTTTAAAATAAAATCCTTCTAAATTAATAACTTAATCACATTCTAAAATCCATTAAAATCCATTGATACGGCTCTCACTTAGCTATGTAATAAATTATATATTAAATATATATATATATATATATATATATATATATACAATATTTTCACATGGTAATCAAACTACAATATGACACCGGCTGAAAATGTCATCAATGTGCTTTAAAAGATATAGGATTTTTATTGACTCTATGTCCACAAATCTAAATATGTTTGATGATAATTTTTTGATAAAGATTAGATTTGAAGAATATCTATAAGAGAGCAAGAATTAAATCAAAACCTTTATCAATATGTGATTATTTATTTCAAGATGGAATAAAATTTTAAAACCAAATCAATGACCATGTCAAATCATCAATTATTGAAAGATTTAGCAGAACAAGATTTAGATGATTCACTTACTACACAAGTTTTGAATAAACCATTGTAATTTTTATATCCTTCAATTGAACAAAGTGAGGACAATACATTTAAGCATCAAGTATGATCACGGTTGGAGCTATTAAGAATAATATTTAACCATGCAAGTCTCGATTCTAATGCTTAAACCTTAGTGATATTGATTGAACTTAGAAAGTTAAATCTTCTTAAGTATGAGATCTTGTTTGGAAGTTATTTTGAAGGCCGTAATGAAGATCAGATCCTTAGATGGGATATTTCAACAACAAAGATACTAGCTCAAGGCCATAAGTGATTTCTTTGAAGTCTAGTAGAACCTATTGCCTAAGAATAGAAAATAAAATATATAGCTTCATTGTTACAGTGTATTCTTGACTTTCTAAATATATAGGAAGATTTTTGAAGGTATGAGCTCTTCTTGGAATTTATTGCTAGAGAAAGGGGTGATGTTACAGATATATACTTTAAAAATTTATAAAACCTTTTAGAACATTTTAGAGATTTTTTAGTTAATGAAAGTTGCTTGAGAAGCTTCCGAATTTGTGAAAGTTGCTCGAAAACCTTTGTGGTTAATAGAAGGAGCTCAAAAAGCTTCCAAGGTGGTAGAAGCTACTCTAGAAGCTTCTTAGTGTGATGGAAGCTGCTCAAGAAGCTTTCTAGATAGATGTATATATTGGAATCAAGGCTAAAGAATTCTTCAGTCTTGACAATACATCTCTTAAAATTTTAACTCACATTTCTTGATATTATTTGTGTATTCATCTAGATAATTTAAATTCTTGGTGGTTTTTTTTTTTTTAAACCTCTTTTTAATTTAAGTTTCTTATTTTATATTCTCGTATCTCTTACATTGGCTTGGAATGCCACTTGAAGGCTTTTCACCATCAATAATGGATGTGGCATAAATAGCAAATGGTGATTCTTCTTTTGTTGTATATATAAAAGTTTTTGCACCTACAAGTATAGGTTCTATTATACTAGACTTTTGGCTTTCACTAGATTAACAAGATTCTTAATAATACTCTTAAAAAAATCAAATCGATAAAAAATCCAATCTATTCAAGGATTATATATTTTTATTCTTAATAAATCTAAAATAATTAGATTAGAAAAAGATATATTAAATATTACATAATTATTATTATATTTATAAGAAGAATTTTATAAGTAATATCTTTAAAAGGCAATAGACAACTATCCATGATTTTTACATGTATAAGTTTAATTTTCTATATTAAAGATATTCTATGACTTTTAACAAATTCTTCATCTAAAAAATATGCTAAGGCTCCTAAATCTAGTAAGACAAAGGCTTTGTGATTTTTAGGTTTCAAATACATATCTATTGTAAAATTAGAAAAAGGTTTTGAAGAGAGAATAGGACCTTTTATTAAGAATTGTATAAGATTTCAACTGCATGCTTCTTATTGTAGCTGGACAAATTTATTTTCTAACATATTGTCTTCTTTAACAATCGTACTTCTCATTTTGTAGTTGCATCATTTTTTTGGACAATATTGAGCAATATGCTTATATTCTCCATAATATAAATAAAATCTTTTTTGGCAATGATAAGTCTTTTCTTGTTCAATAAGAAATTTAAAATATATAGTGTCAATTTGGATGTCTTCGACTTCTAAATGTGTGTATTGAAAAGACGTTGATATTGCCATTATATTATAATAATATTAAATTTTCCTTGTGTGACTCTCAAATCAAAATTCAAAAAATAGATTGTCATATTTTAGGGCAAAGTTAGTTATTTAACTCAATGTCAAAGAATTGAATAAATTGAGCATCAATTTTATTACCTTATATTATAATCTATATAAAAATTGGTTAATGAGTACAACATTTGTGTGAACAAAATTTATTGTTTATTGTTCACACAATAAACAAAATTTATTGTTTATTGTTTATAATTTGCACAATTTCTTGGTGTGAACAATAAACCTCGTTGTTGATTTCTTCTATAGGTATAGCAATAATGCTTCTATGGTTGAGATTACTAATACGTGAGATTTTTTCTTGAAGAGTATTAAAAAGCTTGTGAAGATCAATAATTCTCACTTCTACCAAGTGTAACATCTATAGTTTGTTTTCTTTCTATCTCAATAATAAACAACATCAAAAAATTTATAAATCAAATTAGAGAAAGATAATCCACAAATTCTAATATCAAATAAAAATTTCTATAAAAAAAAATAGTCCATTTTTTAAAAAAATATATATTATTTAAAAGGTGAATAATCTCTAACCTTTAAAAATATAATAATAATTCTTAAGAAGTAGAATAATCAACTCTTTTTTAAACAAAATAATTGTAACAAGTTAATATTCTTGTTAAATTATCAAGGACATGAATCACAATAAAACTATAAAAAAACAATATACTCTTGTGAAACCAAAAAAAAAAAAATAAACAAATCTAAGATAGATATAAAATAGAAAGAAACTAAAATGGCTTTTGCCAAGTATAAAGAGACTAGAGAGTCTTAAACTAGTTTGAAATACAAAAAAAAATATTGACAAGAGTAAAAATGGCATCATCCTTATCTCTATGTATACTAGCTACTAAAAAGGTCATGTGATTGCAAAAACAAGTGGCTAACTAGCCAAGTCAACATGTGGTCAATTTGCCATGTAGTCAATATATTTCTACTTATTCTATCTACTTCTATTTTACTTCAATTTATTAAGATTATATATATATATATATATATATATATAATGATGCCTTTTATAAAATTTTATAAAAAAAATTATTTATTTATTTATTTTATTTATTTCTAATTCTAATATTATTTTATTTTATACATATGAAAGAATATAATAATTTTTGTATTATGATTAAAAAAATTTAAGAAATTTAAGCATATATATTAAGATAAAATAATATATAATTTTAATAATTGAAGTAAAAATTTTAGAATATATTATTTTGTATAATGGTTTAAAAGTAGATCCAAAAAAGATACAAATTATTATTCTATTTTTTAATTAATATATTAATTTTTTTATGTATATATATATATATATATATATATATATATAATTTTTAATTTAAAGATAGAATTAACTATAATTTTTATTTTATATTAACTAAAAATTTTAAAATATTATTTTATAAATACATATATATCAAATTTTACCATCTAATGATATTTTAATCTTAAGCTTAGATACTAATAATCAAATATATTTTATTTAAATTAATTACAAAATAATAACCAAATAAATAAATAAATAATTCAAATATATTTCTTATATTATTTTATAATAATTTTAAATCTATTGTATATTCTTTTTCAACATGATATAGAACCAATATTAAGTTCATAATTAGATACATAGTATAGATAATTTATTCTTTCACATCACAATCTTAAAATTTAAATTATTATCTTATAGAAACCAATTTTTTTGTTTTAATTCTTATAAAAGCATTTTTTATAATAAAGTTGAATTTTTTGATATATAGAATAACTTTATTAAATGTCACTCCAGCAGTGGTAATGAAGAACGTCATGAGTTTCCGAGGGCGGATCTTTCATGGACGCTGCCAGGCTCAGAGCTCATGGAAGCATGGAGGAATCTAGTCTTGGAAACATACGGTGGCAATGACTCCGGATGCAGTGACGCATTCCAAGCGTGGATGCGTGAAATGGAGTTTTCATCTATTTTAAGTCAGCAGGAATCGATGAGTTGTGGCAACGAAGAGAAATTGTGCGATAACCCAGAGGAAAGAGCAGCTGATCCAATGAATACTAGAATAGAGAAGAAGAGTGGAGGTGGTGGCGAGCGGGCTGAGCTTGCCGCTGGCTTAAAGAGGATCGCAAACGAGGTCAGCGAGTCTTTCCTGATCATTGTTCGTGGACATATCTTGCAGGGACCGTCACTGTTGCAACTCCGATCTGTTCTTGAAGTTGTACACCCCCATCACAGTGGCCGCTCGATGCAAGAAGCAGAGCATGCTTGACATTTTGCCTTGCTCTCTCGCCATCTCTCCCAGTTAAGCGCCAGGAAAGCACGCATGGTACGTTAGTGGTAAATAGCTTCGTAACTTCGGATGCGATGTAAATATGCGAGGTAGGTCGAGAGAGAGAAAGATTTGCGAAAGGGGAGTTGGTGCGTTGTGGTGGGGGATTTCGCTGTGCCGATTTAGAGGTGAAAGAAGCTATTGACGATCGTTCACGTTTGCAGGTCATTGAAGTCATGGAGGAGGATATACTGGCAGATTAAGAGCCGGCCAGCGAAGACAATGGAGCTGTTCCGACCTCCGACACTGCTTCGTGTCCGTGCTTGCCAAGTCATGCAGTTCCTCTTCGTTCCAATATTCAGTTAAAATTTTAGTTTTACAATTCCTCTAAGTTCGTGGTGCATGCTTTAGAGACTGTCACAGTTACACTTGTGACCTATAGGCACCCTGGAAAGCTGAACTTAGGCAACGACACGGCATTTTCTTCGTCTGACGATTTTGTGTACAGAATTCTATTTCGGTTCGCTATTCGAAAGTAGTACACCTATCCTGCTAATTGTCTACTTCAAAACAGCTATTCCTAGTTTTCTTTCAACTGAGTTATCTGAAGAGAAGACATGGCCATGGTCATTTCGGTACCAGTTTGATTATCAAGAACGCTTTCGTTTCCACCTTCACACTCATCATGAATCTTGTCGTCGCAGGTTGGACGAGTTCGGAACCCGCTCTGTATCAGGGGTTGCCACACTTTCAGAATCCGCTCCGCATTTGCGCGATGAGTGAGCGGATCCTGCAACATCCACCCATTCCCGTCGAGATACAGCTGCTTATATTTGAAAAACTCACCTCCATAGGCCGCCATACCGCCATAATCCGTCACTTCCCAATCCAGCCACGCCGTCGGGAACTCTTGCTGCATCAAGAGCGGCCACACGTCGCGAAACCGCAGCTTGTAGTGAAGATCCCCCTCAAGCAACTTGTAGCAGTTTTCGTGGCAGGTCAAGCCGTGGAGCCCGTCTTCCGGATACCAGGGGATCCCTTCTGGTCTGAAGTATGTTGCGCACGCGAAGTGAGACGGTTTCCCTTTATAATCATCAATAGCAAAGCAGCTGAAGTGTTCGTAATCATCCAAGGGGATGAACTCCTCCGCCTCGGTGATGCCTACGTAGTGATTGAGCCATTCCAAACTCTCGGAACTCAGAGCTCTCAAGCATTCGTCCCACTCGGGAGCGTCCTCGTTCGGGGCCTCGGGAGGACCTCCACAGACCACACACATTTCGTCGCCCTCCATAGCCAGAAATTGAATAACAACAACTGCTTAATCGTCTTCGTCTTCTTCTTGGATTCCAAACAAGACACTACCTCGATTTAATCAACCGTGGAGCCTTCCCTCTGACTACGAATCCAGCTCTATTCTCACGAATGCGGGGTGATTCCCGTCCGTGTGATTTAATCTGCGCGTTCTTGAGCTTGCGATTCAAGCTTCTGGACATCAGAGTAGTTTCCCATGCTTTC
The DNA here is from genome assembly GCA_036785485.1 of Physcomitrellopsis africana. Classification (NCBI taxonomy): domain Eukaryota; kingdom Viridiplantae; phylum Streptophyta; class Bryopsida; order Funariales; family Funariaceae; genus Physcomitrellopsis; species Physcomitrellopsis africana. Next base: position 398,635 of record JAWRVF010000178.1, on the reverse strand, counting down.
GGTGGGGCAGCGTCGTCCTTTCTCCGTCCTCGTTGAGCCCACGTTTTGCTGGTGATGAAGCTTTTCCTTCTCCAACTACGTGTCATTGAGTTTTTGCCTTTACATCACAAGTATATGAAGCAATTGTGTGTGGAAATGTGTGCTTTTGTGTTGAGGATTTTTGCTGTTGAGATTGTAAATTAGATGATTTTGAAGTTGAATTGTTTTTTTAATTAGATCAAAAAGATGTTTTATTAGATTGGTTTAGAACTTTGCCACCCTTGTGTTCAACATTTAATTGTGAACAGGAATAGAGCATGGGATGGAAGATTTAAGGCAATATTTGAGTTAAATTTGGAGACAAAATTTAGAATTTTTTTTGGTAATCCTTATTATTTCATAAAATAAATGCTCATTTTTACTATTCAGAATGAAAGCTTTTGGAAGTGTTAATTTTACTGAAAAAATTAAAATATTAATCCAAATATTTGCTAAAATTGTACACTGTTCAAGTAAGAACAGTAGATTGTTGTGTTGCAATAAGATTGTATTTGAGAATATGAGGTGTTGTTCATACTAATTGTAGTATAGACACTTTAAATTATTCTAAAAATAAAATAAAATATTTGAATTGAAATGTGTTTATTCTGAATATATATAGGAAATGACAACTTGGTGCTTTGCTTTTAAATCTAATAAAAACAATTATATTCTATAGAAATAATCATAAAATACCTAATACCACATTTATATTATAAAAAATGGTTGTAATGATGCAGATAATCATTGGTTGAAAATCACAATGTATGCTCAATAATAAATTGTCTGATATAATTAATTACAGGATTATTCTAGCAGTACTTAAAATGAATGAGAGAATTTTGCACTTGATACTATAAACAAAGTTTCTAACCACAATTCTTTTTTCTTTGACTATACATATAACAATATAAATATTTTTTTCAACTGATAATATCTTTAGTAATAATGCTCTGTAATAATACAATGCTTGACATGTTATGTTTTATTTTTATTTTGTTTTTGTTTTTAAGCCAAGCTTATATCATGATCTTCATATAATTATTTTTATAATACGTTTGTTCTTATTACCTTATTTGAAAGATTAATGATAATTAATTAGACACTTTTGGAACCAAATAAATAATTATATTGTTTTATCATAAGCATACATGATTTTTAAATTTAAATCTTCAGTTATCAACAATTAATAGTCAAGAGAAAAAATTAAATTACTATTTTTATATTTTATGTATTCTTGTTTTGGAATATTTCAATTATTCTAAAAGATGTTAAATATTAGTAACAGAAAGTTCAAATACCTATATTGATTTTTTGAAAGTTAATTAATTAACTTACTTAGCTACTATGCTTGTGCTTAAATATATACTATTCATTTATTATGTGGAATCATATGTCCTGTATGAATTATACATCTTGTAATATATTTGGTTTAATAAGCAACTAAGATGCTATAAACATCTTCTTTTCTTTTTTACTCTCTATGTGAGTTGTATCAATAAAGTGTTAAATATGCAACTATTTAAAGAATCAATGTCATATTTATTTAATGTCTCAAAGACAATCCTAAATATTTTGTAAATGTTTTTATATCTTTAGAATGAAATTATTTATTAACAAAATCTACATTTAAAAAATAATAATAACATATATATATATATATATATATACATACACACATATAGATATAAATTCTAAAATAAAAACCAATTTATGTCATGCATCTTGAATATGATAATCTTGTTGCAATCAGATCTTTAATGCTTCTTTATCTAAAGGATCTTATACAAATGTATTTATAAATTAATATCTTACAAAAATTTAATTTTAGTGGCTAGAATTTTTTCTTCATGCTTTTCATATTAATCTGAATACTTTTGATATATATATATATATATATATATATATATTTCCTATTAGGTACAATGATGAATTTGGATCTATCATGTTGAAGTCTTTATTGTCTAATAATTTTTGTTTCTTTGATTTAATGAATAATGTCTTCAATGTATTTACCTTGTACATGGACTTTAATTTCAATGTCAGTAGTTTCTGTTATACAATATCTGCAATTTTAATAATAAATATATCTAAAATTTATCTAATAATAGTGTTTTATTTTATTTCACTTATGTGTAAAGTATTTGAAAATGAGTGATTTTAATATATCTTTTTCACATATTTCTTTCTACATTCTTTATGTGCATACATCTACTTTAATATTAATTTATGGTAACAGAATGACAAAGCATCCCTATTAGTCCATTGTAAGCTCCTTCAACTTGATGGACTCCAATGCTACTATAAGATAGTTGTAGGACTCCGGAAGGCTCATGAGCAAGGTCATGACAATATCACCATCTTCTAAAGGTTTGTCAACAATAGCTAGTTGATTTGCAAGAGCCTTTATCTTGTTGACGTGAGCCATAAGGTCTTCACCTTCTTCTATCTTGCAAGTGAAGAATTTTCTCCTTGTAAAGAGGATGTTGGACAAGTTCTTGCTCTCATAAATATTGCAAAGAGTCTTCCATGCTTCCGTATAATTGTATGTTTGGTTGTCACAGTATATTATTTTATTTTATTTTTAAATATTATGATTTTCATAGGATCCAAATATTATGTAAAGATCATTTTTATTTACTTATGTTATCATTTTACATAGTATTATACATATTGTTTTATATTTTTTTGATAATTTATCTTAAGAAAACCTATATTATGCATTACATATTCACATTCTATAAATAATTTAGTGTGTTAATTTTAACATTAAGGTATTTGTCTTAAAGAAGTATAATATTAAAAAAATCTCAAATAGTCTTATCTTATATATCAAGTCCTATATCAAATGTTTTTAATGAATATTTTTTTAAAAATCGCAAATGGTTTTTTTATTAATTTATTCTAATTTGGCATAAAATCCATTATATTTAGTTTTTTAAAATTTAACACATTAATGCAAAAGAATGAGATTTGATTTTTTGTGACCATTGTAAAAATAAGAATAATAGAACTGAAAAATCTTAAAATTTACATGAAAATTGTAATACTAAATCCATGTATCAAAATTTGTAAAAATAAAATATTGCTTATTTTGCAAATGCATAAACAATACTTGTTCCTTACCTTGATTTCCTTACTAATGATCTTTTGTATAATCAGTCTCAAGCATATTTCAGGGCATCATAATCAACACCATTAATTTGAGTTAGTATATATAAGACAAAGTCAACATGGATAACTGTCTTCCATATTTAGAATATGACATAGGGCGTGAAATTAGATTCAATATAACATCAACAAAATATTTTTTTGTATTACCATATAAATCCTGGTATCTTCGTATCATTTTAAATCATCTTTGGTTTTCAATCCTTGTCACTTGAGAATGTTAAAAATTTGCATATAATAAAATTATTATTGTGTATATTTAATGTTTTATCCATATTACCAACATTCATTATGAATGCTTGTATTAGAGTGTTATAATCATTTTCTAAAATGTGTGTATTTTCAAAAGAATGTAATATTTACAAAGTTTTTGTACATTCTATAATAAACTTAGAATAAGTTCATAGGTGTCCATGCATAAACTTAAGATAATATAAAGTGTTCCAAAAAATGAATTACTTGGTTTATTTATTCTTGATATTGTATAAATTTATGACTTTACAACTTTAGAACTCAAATGATTAAAACATTTAAGTAATCTACGTAATCTTATGTTTTGTAGTGATAAAATTATTACAAATGAAAAACACAAAGTCATGAATGAGTGTGTATACATATACATGTAATTCTAATGCAATCGTGTAGTGTAATACTAGCAACATATTATTTTAATTAATAACAACAAGAAAACCATTGTTAGTTATGTTGTATTTTTTGTTTATTGTCTGTTAAAAAAAAGATAAAGTGACCAATCTCTTTATTCATTGTCGGTGTGTCCTCAAACACACTCATAACAATTTTTACAAAAAACTCCAAAGAAAAAAATCAAACATACAAAAATCTTTTCTTCTAAGATTTGAATACGTAGAGCACTAAAATATCATTCTTCCCAATAGCACCTACTCAATTTTATCAATGTTAGTGAAACAACTCGTATGATATTTATTGCACTTTTTTGAGATAAGATTCCTTTTTTAGGAATACAACATACATTCAGATCGTGGCAGAAGCCCATTGACTCTTAGGCCAAAATAATAAGGACTCTTCATTCCAGCACTACAACAACACGTGTCCAAAAACCTTACTGACCATCCACATTAGCTGTATCATTGCCAACAACGACAGTAATTGGTATCCTAGTCAGCTGCCAGCGGGGACGAAGTCAAACCAACAACCTCGCACGTTCATGGAATGAGCATCAACGAAACATGTGCATATTTTGAACATGTGGTGGAATCTACGAGTTTTAGGGGTGGGGTCTGGTTACCGGGTCGCCCGGGGATCAGCTGCGCACTGATACCGACGGCGTCATGTCCGCCTTTTTTCTCTACTTTTTTTTTCTTTTTCTGATTTCCGATTTTGATTTTCGTTGACGCTCGCGACGCGTGCATCGCAACCCCAGTCTATCGTTTCCTGTCAGTCGGTAGAGTTTTTTTGTTGTTGCGGAGGAGAGATGCGACCACGGCGAGCGGATTGCACACTGGTGAAAGCTCTTGTGGCGAGGCGTTGCGACGTTGTTTCTTCCGATTATCTTGTTTGGGCTAAAATACGAATAAAATTCGTGAATCAACAGGTGGTACAAGTTTACAATACACCTCGTTCGTGAGGTTGCTTTTGGCTGGTGGGGAGAGCGTTAGGATGTACAATGGGTCGGTGATGGAAGAACAGAGGAGCCGCGGGAGTATTCTTTGTATTTGAGTGACGAGGAACTTGCGGGGTTTTCTCCTTTCGAGAGCTCTACTCTACACAGGTGTGTTGTCGATGTTCTGTGCCGTTGTTATCGAGCTTGCCGGTTATATGGGTGGATGTGGTCTCTTGTGATGTGAAGTGATGATTTTTAACTTTTATTCAAGAGGAATAGGAGTGTGGATATGCTTTTGTGATATAACTCGTGGACGTGGTTTTTGAATTATCCTCGATAAATCATTGGGTCTTGTAAGCGTTGTTTTACCGACTGTATTGAGTCGTTCCTGGAAGGGTTATGCTTGAGCGATCTCAACAGTACTATTGTCCCTTCGTTGCTGAGTTCAAGAGCTGGCACCTGGTAACCTGCTCTGTATTCAGACGTGCTCTACACGGCAGCATGTGTGAGAGGGCGAGCATCGGCCCATTTGGCATTTTGATATGCTTCTCGCCTTCCTTGACCTTCAGGCAGTATTTCTAGAGGGAGAGAGAGGGAAAGCGAAATACAAGTAAATATTTTGGCTGATCGGGCGTTGGCGGATCAGTTAGAATAGAGCAGCAGATGGGGTAGGAGAAGTTTGTTCGGCTACAGGAAGCGCAGCTGCAAATTTAAATTTTTTATGAATTTGTAGCTAAGTGATGGAAGTGTAGAGGAGAATGAATTGAAGACATCAACAGACGTTAGTATCCTTGTCGCGTCATTGTATTCCTTGACTGCTTAATACTGTCTCGGAGAAAAGCGGTGAAATGCAGTTCTAGTCTTTTTAATGTTACTGTCCGTGTCCTTCCTTAATCTAATTGTGAGACTTATAATCTTTCTGTCCATTTGGTTTAGAAATTTCGTGATCCTAGAGTATACATCTTCTGATAAAGGATTCACTACTACTTTAGATCGTCATTACCACTTTAGGTCTCCTCACCACATCTTTAAACCTATGCTGCAGAATGCCGTCGTTGAATATGTTCATCTTTGTTAAAAATTGCCTTTCGCTGTGTCTCTCCACTCGCTACCCGGATGCCACTGGCTATCTTACCATTACTTCTAGGCACACTCGTGCACATCAGCATTCAACAAGGATGATGGTGGCAAGGCAGGAGTAGAGACTTGAACATGACTAGATTTTCGTTACCAAGTTGCAAATGCTATATTTGGGAGCTATTTTCAGCGTGTGCGCGTAGGTTCTGTGATGAAGACTAGGGTGTAATGTGTACACCAGCGTTCTATTTCCTATACGGTTTTTGTGATAATCATGGATCTCTAAGTTAGAAAATGTGCCTGATGCTGATTGCATTTTCCATGTCAGTCTTCAGGTACGTGTGACAGAAAAGGGAAAAACCGTCCTTCCAGCTCCAATTTCAATCATGCGTAGGGGGAATTTATGTGGGAGAACTAGCGACGTCGATACAACATCGATACAGCGTTCTTCCGGCGGATACAGCAAACTTCCGGCCGCATACGATGAGCGTACCAGCACTCCATCATCAAAACAATCTCCATCATCGCAGAAGAAGGAACATCGATCACATCCCAAACGCACGTTGGTACAAAATATGACGGCAGCCGTGAAGAAGTATACTGCGGCTGCTGCGGTGAGTAACATCAAGCATTGAATATACGAGTTTTGTGTTTGCTTCGTGCTATTTGTGTTCAACTTCCACGGTTGAATTACTGAGTGTTCGTAAGGTAGCTGTTGTCTGCGTGCCGCAACGATATGCTACTTTGTTCACGATTACTGAGCAGAAACAATAAGTCACAGCTTCTGCTGAGTGAATGACACTTATGATTCAGCTTGGTTTTAATGCTGCAAGAAGAGTTGATGATGTTGATATGCAGCGCTCATCACCTTAAACAAATGCTGGAACTATAATTAAAACTGAGCATGTGTGCAGCTGGACGGGTATGGTAGTAATCACTCAGTTTAGCTCATAGCACCTTCAAACACACATTTACATCAGAAACTCACTTGAGCGCCAGATTTGTCTACTTCTTTGTAATAGTTCGTCACGAAAATGATTCAGCGTTCTAACTCTGCTGTAGGGTGACGTTGAGTAGATCGCCTCACATTCTGTATCCTTGATTTTAAACAGGGTGTGTTCGAAGAAAAAGAGCACAGATATCCCTCTTCAATCCGTGGTGATTATTCTGATCCCAGGCATCAGTCGCAAGCATATCCACCCAATGCTTCCTTGCGTCCGTCGGTAGATAATACACCTGATATCAGTCCTCAGTGCGAGGGGAATACGAATTCTGATCTTTTATGGGAACCATATGCGAGCACGGAGAATCGTGGGACTCAGCCACCGTATAACGCACAGCGTTTACCCGTGTCACACTCGAAGAGCCAGAATAATCAACCAGCAAGTTCAGGTTGTGGAGCCATAAGGTGTGCAAGTTATGACGGCTACAATAGGTCTAAAGTGCAGGATTCCTATCACTATTCAGGTCCACCCCCAGGGTCATACCTAGATGATGACACTGGCCCGTCTCCAAAACTTCTATCAATGGCTGTTACGGCAGTGAAATCTGCCGTGAATCCCTTCGCGAAGATGCTAATGTCAGGTTTGAAGAACCATGCGAGTGAGTTGAAAAAACTGATGGCCATGATCAGGCATGAAGGGTCTGTGGAAAGATCGAATCACGAGAAGTTCCTGGTTCAAGCTTTTATATGTAAACACCTTTTTGATGCTTTTACCACAAAAAATGGATACCGTGGGAGCGAATACTTCGACAACGATGTAAGGTCTCGACAAAGATTCTTTGCTGATTTCACCCGTTTCAAGGACAAGGCCGCCACCATCTCAATGTTGCTGTCCAATGAACCACTATCTCAAATGGGAGAAGATAATTCTATTGGGAATTACTGCTTCGAGAAGTTCAAGTTAATCTGTGGTGATTCGGACACGAATCAGCCCTTCCCTGTCTATGAGGAGGATTGGAGGATAGTATCCGGAGAGCAGCATCCAAATTCGGAGTTTTATCGAAGTTTTTTGAAAGTCGCTGTGTCTGTATGGTTACTTCACAGGTTAACACATTCGTTTCCGCACGAATGGCAGATGTTAACATATTGTACAGGTGATGTATTCAGGAGGAAATATATGGAGTCTGTGGTGCCTGGAGGCTATGAAGAAGAGGATGAAGATGCTGATGCGAATATAGTGGTCGGTTTCTTAGTGATTCCAGGGTTTCGAGTGAGCAGAAGTATAGTGAAGTGTGAGGTTTACTTGCACAGCAAACAACGTCATAATGATGGAAGAATCGTTGAGTCACCTGCGAGGACCTCGAATCAGATGAATGTCGGTCACAGGACCCCTGATAACCACAGCTCCAGGAGTAATCGGAGCAATTCTGATACAGGTTATTATCCAAAGCAATCCAAATATATTGAAGATCGAGAACAACAAGTTATTAATAAGAGCAGCAGCAATAAGAGCAGCAGCAATAAGAGCAGCGGGGAGTATCAGAAGAAACAGTCGTATTCGTCCACGTCGATCCCTATTTATGATAAACCTACCGTTTCGTCATCACAAAAGGCACGGACTCCAAATAGACTACGATATTCTTAGAACTTATTCCTCTGGCAGGAAGATTGTATCGACTCTGTCGCCAGTGCAATGCACATATGCAGGAATTTTGCAGAGAGCAGCCTTCGCCAGAGATTCAGCAGGTACAGTTGTGTAGTTTAAGAACGTAACAGGAGCAGATTTCATGTACATCTCTGCTGCTGGGCTTACATGGGTAGAATGAGGATGCTTACAGAAGACCATAGCGCACTATCTACTTGAGACATTCAACAGTTTGAAAGTAGGCTGCTGATGCTAACGAGTCTATCAAATTTTCAAATGAATGGAACTAAGTTATTCAATGTTGAGAGTAGCTGATTTCATACCGGTGAAGGCTTCCGGCATTGCAGGGCTTATGCACTGGCCTACACTCTACTATTCACTTGAAAGTGGAGCGTTGCCAAGTGTAATATTATTGATTTCAACCATGTACATGGCAATAAATATCATCTTTTGCGTACCCATGTTCAGTTTCATTATCTTTCTGTGCGGTTTCATCATGTTTCATTCAATTCTTCTCAACCGCAGCTAATTTCACTCTTCACCATTGTTGAGTAAACCATGGTGCATAATACTGGCATTGATAGAAGTCAAGTTTGAAGAACTCCAATCAGAACGACAAAATGATAATGTCCTTGTCCAACAATCAAACGTTTCTTAAGAGGAATTGCTATTTAAAAATAGAATAATCATCAAAACTAAAATTTAAGAATTCCATAATAAATTAATAACTAATCAAATTTTCATTTTGAAGTTTTTATTTTATTTTACTTTATTTATTTTAACACCAATTACGACACTTCATTTGGAACTTATATTAATATTTTTAAAATTGATATAACTAACAACAAATTTCACAACATTGTATTTGACCTATAATACAGCCAATCATAAATTATTATTTTAGATAATTTAATTTACAATTTTAAATACCTATTAAGAGTGAAATTTGTTATATAAATTGTATTGGAAATTATGGTTTCTAGTGTTATAGTTAAATGAAATCACTTTATATGACAAATTTCAAGCAACAAATACTACTTTTTAATTGAAATAAGCATGAAATTCCTAATTTAATAATAACATACATATTAATCCAAATAATGAGACTGTGTCTACATTATTTATTGGTCCAACAATAACTAAATCTATTTGTTGAATTTGTTATCCTTTGATTATCTTAAATGTTCTTCCACTTAGTTATTGTTGAAATATATATGTATTAAAAAGTAATTTTTAGGACCTGACATCTTATTTATGGTTATCATAAATTTGCTAATAAGCATACTATGTATCTTGTTGGTATCAATTGTTACTTTAAATTAATAAAAAAGTCACAAATAAAAGAAATTATGTCCCTTCATTTATCAAACTCATTTTATTGGTTGGAACTTGAAATGTATCATTCACAATTCAAAACATAACCTTATCAAATTTTTATTTGATTTTAAAAATAAATGTTTAATTTAACAATATAATCCATCCAATGTGAGTTTTAAATGTGAAATTTTGATAAGCTTTATAAACAATGTCAAAGTGAAAAATATAAAATTCAAATTTAAAACCAAAAGATGTTTAATTGATAAATTATAAAAATTTACTGTAAAGTTTGATAAAAAATAAAATAAAAATAAACTATTTTGGTATTTACCATCTTGATGTTGAAATGAACAATTGAGCATTGATATTGTATCCCATGATTCTGAAAACAAACTACACTATACAATAAAATCAGACCACTTGTAAAAATAAATAGTTAGAAAAACATCTAAGGATTGAAACTAAAAAAGAAGCAAATCAATTAACTATTAACAGTGGTAGAATTCATCTTATTTTTCTAAAATGTCTCTCATATATATACATGATTCACAAGTATATAAACCAATGGATATCCTCAATCCAACTCAATTCACACAAAAGCAAAGCCATGAAAAAAAGATCAAAAAATAGACGATGCATATCTACACATCACTATTAGCAAATGGTCATGAACTGCAAGCTTGCTAGTTGACTTTGTCCCAACAGGAAACAAGACGGATGGGTGGAAAGACCATCAAAAAAACAACAAGTGGCACACTTTCCCAGCAAACACAGGGACCCCAAAGGATGAAAAAGAAAAAAAGTGAGGGCATGTGAAGTGAAAAACCCACAGTGGCAACTCTCAGGAGTGTGAGTTGAGGTGCAGCCAAAAGAGGACCCCTATTCCCGTGGGCCTCAGCCCCCACCCCACCCCCCCCCCATCACCGCAAAAAATTGGTTCACCGGCCAGGGACCAGGTCCGGCCAGTGGGAGTTGAAGGATTGCAGGGAATTCAGTTCTCTGAGCAGCATCGTGGCCATCACTGGAGTCATGCAGCTGCGACGCGGAGCCGGCGAATCCACGATGTCAACAAGTCAGCACTGCTATGGATCTACAGTGGCTGAATCATAAAAGATTAATGAGTATCGTTCCTATGCAGATGCCTCCAACAGATCCGTTGCGTCGCTACGCATCACAGCAACAGCAGCAGCAGCTGGTGGTATGAAGTCGCGGTCCAGCTTTTGATGACTCATTCTTCGTCTCTACTGCTTCTCTGGGCTTTGTGGGTCCTCCCCTTTCCGCTATCCCCCACGCCCCCCATCCCCCCGACTCCTCGCCTTGCATTTGGGTCTCCGTCTTCGTGTCTTGCTCTCCTCATTCCACCGCTGCACCAGCTCGTCGCCACTTGTTGCTGCAATGCCTGCTTCGGGTGTTGTCGATGTACATTAACGCTGTCTTAGTCGGTCGCTCGGTCGGTCTCCGTGCGGTGCATTTCCAGTTCTGTCCCTTATTGCTATCGTTCTTTGACCTCGCGATTTCGAGTCTCGGTTTACTGTGCACCTTCAGTGGTGAGGCTTGACGGGTCGGTGCGTGGGGTCAGCTTCCCCACAAGGCGTCGCCTGCACCCGCACTTCTCACACGACTTCTATCTTCGTCAGTGTCATCATGGATACCGCTAGCAGGTACCTGATTCCAGTTTGTGCTTCAGTTTGCTTGTCAGCTCCAGTCTACCTTTTGCATTAACTTGCTTCCGTTGCGGTAAGCGTGATTTCCAATGTCTTCTTACCTGATGAATCTGGCATGACATGATTGCGAATGTAACGAAAATAAAAATAAAAATAAAATCTTTTTGCGTCGGGTATTGAGCTTTCTCAATCCTATACGATTTGCAAGCTTGCAGGGATTTTGATTCCTCGCACGCATGTGAACACAGCTGTAAGTAGCTAGAGCAGCTCGGCCTAAACTCTTAAACACTGATTATGAATTTTGAACACTGAGACTCGCAATTAAGGAATTAGCGTGGTTTGACTTCAGTGGCAGTTGGAAGTCGTCCTTGTACAATCTCGTGATTAAGAATCCTTGTCGCGAGTTTTAGGGTTTTCCATCGACTTGGAATCGTGACAAATCAAGCATGTTCAGCTGTCAATGACACGTATCATCCGGGTGCATTGTTTGTGCTGGGCTTAGCAGAATGAAATTTCTGTGGGCGACAAGCACAATTTGATGGCGTGCTATTGACCTTGTTTTCCTCCGCCTCTTTTGTTGAGTAGTTTTGTTTTGCTATCGTTTTCTCCCCTCAGCATCTGTTCCTTTTGATCGATGTTAGTGATAAAATTATTAAAAGGCTGTCCATCTATGATTCGTGAGCACGCTGCTGGTTGCGAATGACGCTTGAAATTAATGTCGCTTTTACAGCTACGAACTATTACCAGTGAGCAAGTAACGTTTGGTGATGGGTGTATGCTGACGTTCTCATCGAAATTGATATGCGATACTACCTGTTGTACTTGGAATCTTAAAATAATGAGCGGTAATATGGATACCTTCTCTGTGGTTCTATATGCACCGGAATGAAAATCAAGTGTAGAGGCAACGGAAATTATGGGGTGGTTCGTTTTGGGTGGTGGAAATTTCGAACCGGAAGGATGTATATAACAGCTGATGGTTTGGGTTATTGAAACTATTGTTATCATCGCAGGTCGGTGCACTTGGAAGAAAGGAAGGGCAATGAATTAACCAATGGACGCAACAACTGCAACTCACAAGACAGGCTTCGACGCAGAGACAAATTGAACACGGAAGAATGAGGGGATTGTGAGTAGTTTCAGGAGGAAGTGAAGAGGGGGGAAAGCATTTTGACAAGGGCACTAAGTGCAAAAGCTGTGGGGTTGAAGATGATGACTCCCGACTTCAGAAGTCTGCCCATGATTCGAAACCTGAGAATAACGAGGGTTGTTTTAGGATTGACATTGAGTGCTCTCGCGACGTTTGTTTGGGTGCGCGCAGATATGCCCCATTTCTGGCCAAAGCTCCTGGATGCTGTAACACACGAACCGCATCCTATGATAAATCATTTTCCAGCGTCCACACCTGATGTGGGATGTTTGAGTCGGTCGCAGCAATACAAGTACAGGAAACAGAAGAATCACTTCCCGATCTCAGAGCCTTTGACAAAGGCGCTCGTGAAGTACACCCGCATGCATTCGCATTGTGAATTGACGAAGGTTGGGGACGTCGACAGCGTGCAAGCAGCATGCCAATATGTAGTGTACTACGAAGGGTATGAAGGACTTGGCAATCGACTCCTGTCGTTGGTGACGGCCTTCACATATGCGTTGCTCACCAATCGAGCCTTAGTCATCGATGAAAGACGAGGCCATCTGGCGCAACTGTTGTGTCAGCCATTCCAGAACACAAGCTGGCTACTTCCCTCGCATCTGGGTCTTGCGGTTCAGAAGCGGGCTGTAACGCTCCAGAATATGATCGATAATGAGGTCCAGAACGTGACCTCGGTTCACGTCAATCTGCGGCACGAGCAGACCCTTGGAGATCGGACATTTTTCTGCTCGGAGTCGCAGGAACTGCTTCGCAAAGTGACTTGGGTGGTATGGGAGAGCAACCAGTACTATGTGCCGCGCTTGTTCATGATCCGGGAGTTTTGGCCGACGTTGCGCCTGTGGTTCCCGGACGTGTCACTGGTGTTCACGCAGCTGGGCAGGATCCTGAGCGTGCCCGGGAATGGCGTGTGGGAGACGATAGAGCGCATACAACAAGCCGAGATGGCATGGGCCAGAGTGCAGGTAGGGATCCAGGTGCGGCGACACGGCGTTAGCGACAACGCAAATTTCTCCGAGACCGTATACCAGCGAATCTTGAAATGCGTGGGAGAGCATGCGGTGTTGCCCAACCGGACTACAGCAGCGGTGCTAGTCACGTCGCTGCGAAGTGTGTACTGGGAGAAGATGCGGGAGAGATGGCATGAAAGAGAGGACGAGGAGGGGGAGGTGAAGTTTGTGATGGTGAGCGAGGAAAAGGAGGAGCAGTACTCCTACGATCAAGCGTGCAAGGCCATGGTGGAAATCTGGCTGCTGAGCTTCTGCGACAGATTAGCCACCAGCAGCTGGTCCACTTTTGGGTACGTCGCCCAGGCGCTGGCGGGCATACAACCCGTGATTATGAACATCCGGGGGGAGCACCCGGAGCTAGACGAGCAAGCGCAGTGTTGGCGCGGGCAGTCTGTGGAGCCTTGTCTGCACTACCCTTTTTTATTTCGCGACGATGACAGTGGAACGGCGTATTGCAGCAGTCATGCGAAACCTAATCTGCTGCCGAAGAGGCTACAGAAGGAGGAGGAGGTGGAGACCAAGCAACAGGAGGAACACTCGGCGTGGATCGCTAAACACCTAGTTGTGTGTCAAGACGAAACACGAGGTTTGCAACTGGTTTCGTAGCTGGCCCACTCTTCTCTCTCTCTCCTAAGCCTCTCCGCATCATTCCACACAAACTCTTTTCATATTCTTAGCCTTCGAACCTCGATATTTTGAAGCCTTTCTTTCTCCAAATGGAGCTATTTCCTTCTGCGGCCCCTTCTAGATCACCAAACACGATCCATGAGGGTACACTGTCATTGTAATCGGCCACATTTGCTGTCTCTATGTACTGCCGCAGCAGAATGCAGTACATGGAGACAGCAAGGTATGTTGCAATTATGTGTTGTCAAGAAGCAGTGTGTTGATTTTGACGAAACCTGCAAAACTTTTGGGGAATGGCTACCCAAGGCGACACTGCCATTTTTGAAGGTTGTCCACTATCCTAGTGAGCTGAAACCTCTTCAATCTACTTTGGATTAACTTTGTGTGGGGAATAGCTAAAATGTGATGTATGCATAGTGTGGTGCAAGAGGAAGTGTTCACGTTAAAGAACAATGTAGTTGACCTAAAATATGTGTGCATTCAAGCTTTTTCAATGAGAACACAAGTTTACAGTATGGTGAATCAGTATGTTCTCCAATTATAAGCAAAATAGTAAACTGTAGGTTTGGTCATTGAGGCTATTACTTTAAATTGTTTTAAAGAAAAAAAATCACAAGTGAAAAGACATTTTTTTGTTTGTTAGCATCTATGCAAATAATAGATATAATTTTTCTAATAGAAATTATTATTTGTATTTGTTAGGATGAGATGTTTTTGTTTCTGGATGTCTTAAAATCTTTTTTAAATAGCTAATTTCAAGATATTTTTGTTAACATATTAATAATATATAAAATTTAATTTTTTAATTTTTTAATTTTTTTTCTATATATATATATATATATATATATATATATTTGCCATTTTTTACTTTTTAAATAGATTATATAATATGCTTTTAGATAGTTATTTTTGTAATTAATTGTATAATTTTAAATTATTATCAATATTAAAGTAAGAATTATAAAAATGATTTTCAAAAGGAACATTTGTTCTTTGTGATGTTGATGCATAAAATCAAATTTCTTTTATATATTTAAATAATTAGATATTACTAGAAAAAACAAAGAAAGTTCTTAAATTATTTACAAATTGTATTATGCTCTATTCAAATTTTGATTTCTTCAAGTAAATTTTTATAATTAATTAAAAACTATGTATAATAATTTTAGATTTGTATAATTTTTTAAGTATTATCAAAGATATAAGTCTAGACAAAATTCAAAAGACAATACACTCATGTATTATTGAAGAAGAAAAAAATAAGAAAAAAAGATATAGACACAAGATAAAAAAGAACTAAAATAGTTATTACTAAATACAAAGAAACTATAGAGTCTTGAACTAAGATTAAAATACAAGAAGATGGTTTGGATCATACATTGTGAAGCAAGTCTATAACAATGCCACATACCTATTGCGAGAATTTGATGAGATAAAATTGAAGATACCTATAGCGAGCAAGTCAGTCAAGCTATTTAAATAAAAAAGTGAAGGCACTTATATTGATGAAGAATCAAACCTAATAAATGATCTAAAAATGAAAGTTGATAATCAAATAAAAAATAAAGAATTTAACCAAGATGACAAACATCCTATATTAATATATTGAAGAATTATTAGCACATGTTGGAGGATACGTAGGTTCAAAGGAGGTGGATGTTGTATTTTATAACAACTATTAGGTGAAAGAATGAATAAATATCAATATATATATATATATATATATATATATAAATAATTTAATTAAAAGATTAATAGAAATTTCTTTAAAAATCATAGGTAATAGACATGAGATAGTAAAAATTTTAAAATTATTTGTTGTTCTTTTAATAAAAAATACTTCTACTTACTTTGTAGGCCCATTAATAAAACAAGATATGGTAGAATAGACATAAAATCATTACAAGCACCTTTGAATAAAAGATAAGAATAATTTCTAGTAAAAATTATTAAATAATAGATTAAATTAATACACAAGGAGGATTATTTGTGAAATATGGTCAAAATTAGACTTTGAGGCATAAAAATGGGCATTCATAGCAAATATATGATTTTTTTGTTAAATAAAAAGTGGAATTAGAAAATAGACTTTATGAAGGTTTTATAAGTGTTAGATTTGAACAAATGGGTTAATATTAATACTATGATATCTAATCAAAATCAAAATCTATTTTTTACAGCATTATTTTTTAGCAATAAATTGGAATCTATATTTTTGGAGATATTATATACTTTGTAATAGATCCATAATTAAAAATTTCTAGATTTGTACAAATAGTTGTTTTAAATGTATGTTTTATATTTTAACTTAATTGGTTGGTTAAATTTAAGATTATCAATATTCTAGTATATTAAGATACTAGTAGTTGGTAGTTTGAGGGTGAGTGAGGATATCAATAATTTACAAAGATCCATTGTTGTATTACCTGTTGTCTTATTTGAAAATATATTAGGCACTTGACTGTAGAAGGTACATTTATATATTACAACTAACTAAAAATCTAATAACTCTAATATAATTCTAAATAAATTCTAATTAAATTTTAATCAAATTTTAAATAAATCCTAACAAAATCTTAATCAAATTCTAATAAAATCTTGATTAAATTCTAATATATCAAATCCTAAGTCAAACCTTAGTCAAATTCCAAATCAAATCCTAAGCCAAATCCTAACAAAATCCTAATATTCTAATGAATTCTAATGAAATTTTAATCAATTCAATAGTAGATTTAAAACCTTAATAATTATCAAATTAATCATTGATCTTTATTTAAAATTTGTAAACTTCTTAACCTTTTATTTAAAAAGAAGCATATAAAATTTGAAGGGAATTAAACTTACTGATTGGGAGAAAACACTCCTAATTCTCTTGGGTGTTAGCTACCTTTCTTCTCCAACCTTGATGTTGATCTTCTAATATCAATATCTCCTTTTTGAACTATTTATATGTTTTAAAATTTTAAAAAAATATTGAAAACTAAGTTAAAGACCAGCTCAAAAAATAATCATTCTAATCTAATTAGCAAATTGCTCAAAATCACAAAAACCCTCACTAATCCTAAAAATCCAATTTCCAAGACTCTAGCTTATTTAAACTTCAATAACCTTTGATCTAACTATTGGATTAAGCTCAAATTTACAACAAACTTTTCACACAACTATATGCAAAAATCCACAAATTTTCATCTATAGATATGCTACAAAACTCTCAATATGCTCAAAAATACAAATCTACTTTATTTCTCAATATCCAGAGCCACCTAAATAGAATCTTGGCTTTGCATGGCTCTCACAAAGTCATTACAAATCCAAAAACCTTGGAATCAATGCTTAAAGAAGTTCTATTGAGTTTGCTCTCAAATTGCACTTTCCAATCAATAAAAAAAGACCTCGTTTGCTATAGGTGCACAATTTTGTACCTTAGGGTCTGGTTTTAACCTTGGTTCATAACCGGCCCTCCTTGAGTATTAATCTAGGATTTTTTAGATAACTTTTACTAAAAACTACCCTTTATTTTGATTTTAAGATGCCTATAGTAGTATTTAGCTAATCTATCTTATTTTGTCTTATTTATGGTCTTATAAAGTAAATTGAAGCATTTTTTATAAAAGACATCATTAATAATATATATTTCTATTATCTCTCTATTTATTTATTTATTTTTTTAAAAAAATAAAATTTAACCTATATTTTATAAAGTAATTTTGTAACTTAGTCTTCAATTAAGGTTTTTTATAATATAAGTCTTCTTTTGCTCTTTTATCCTATAGCCATGTTACAACATGACATTGCCAACTAGATTGAATTAAAACTTTATATGCTAGTAATTAATGTGAAGTGCAAGTTCCATACCAATTTTGAGTGCAACTTAATGGTAGAAAAAGAAGGTCCTACCACTAAAATTTTGACATTAAAATTGAAGAAGGATGTCACTCAACACCTTGGCAATTTTTTTGGTCTTTCTTTCAATATGTAAGTTTGATTCTTTTCAAATTTTGTAAGCCTATAATTAATTACAAAATTAAAAGGCATGTTAATTTTAAAGAAAATTTAACAATTAACTAAAATATTATAGGATTTTAAAGTTGCCATTTAATACTTAGGATTTTAATAGGATTTGATAAGATTTTATTAGGATTTGATTAAAATTTATTAAATTTTGATAGGATTTATTTAAAGTTTTATAATAATTAATTTAAGATTATTTAGGATTATTTAGGATTTATACATGATTTTATTAGGATTTACTTAGAATTTGTTTAGAATTTGATTAGGATTTATTTAGGATTTATTTAGGATTTGATTAAGATTTGATAGGATGTATCTAAGGTTTTTTTTAAGACTTATTAAAATATATTTAATATTTCTTATAATTTATTTAATATTTATTTAATATTTATTTAATATTTTATTAAAACTTATTTAGAATTTTATTTTAATTAATTATTATTAATTGGATTTATGATTTGAAGTTGATAGGATTTAGAATTAGTCGATTTTAATATTTTAAAAAAGATCAAGATTGTCAAGATAGATATTTTTAAATATCTCATTTATTTTTTGGATTATAAAAACTTGAGGATTTAAATAAACTTCTTCTACAACCAAATACTTGGTGCATTCCTAAATGATGGCAAGAGAGTTGTCTAATTGTCTTAGCAATAGTTAATAATGTATTATAAATATTATTCTAATACTTAATTTATACATTCCAATTATCTATCAATTTGAGAATGAAAAGTTGAAGATAACTTGACATCAACCTTTAATATATTAAAAAGTATCTTTCAAAATCTTAATATAAATTAGAATCATTAATTAAATATAATATTATTTAGAAGTCTATAATATCAATAAATACTATTAAAAAATTAGTTATTTCTTTATCAATAATAATTTTTATATATAATATAAAATGTATCATTTTTATTAGATTATCTACTATCACATATATGAGGTCATAAAATTTGCAATTAGAAGATTTGTAATAAAATCCATTAAAATAAATGATCAACATTGTTTTAGAATAGGTAAAGATTGAAGAAGTATATAGAATAAATGATGTGAAGTCTTTGCTAAAAGACAAATGTCACAAGGTTAAATAAAATCTTTTCACATTTTACATTGAAAAATCTAAACAATATAAAATAAGAGTTGAGGTGAAAGTTATTTTCAAACCTTGAAATGTTATTTTTGCATCTTGACTCAATTCTAATTTATCTTTGCAAGGCAATTGTATAATTTGAGTAGTAATTTAAAAAAAATTCTTGATAAATATTTAATGATAATTTATGAATTTTAAAAAAAATTAGATATCATATATTATTTTTAAAATTTTCAAGTTCATGATAGCGTGTACTTTCATAAAATCTATTTGTAAACCATCTTTTTAAATGATATATCTTAAAAATTTTACTTAAGTTATGTAAAAAATAAAATTCTCCATCTTAGTAGATAGTCTTACATTTTAATTTTTTTGAATTGAAGATAAATATGTTATTTATGCTCTTTTATATTTTTAGAATAGATAAAAATATTTTTTAAATAATACATAATAAAATTATTTTAAAATTTTAAAGTATATTTTTTATAAAATATTAAAAAGCAACTATAGCATTTTAAAGTTTTTATTGCTTATCATCATATTCAAAATGGCCATACTTACTTTAAAATATTATTTTCCATTCATTTTTTTTTAATACCTACTAAATTATAGGTTCTTTATAATTCTATCTTAATATAGATCTTAGCTTCATTAAATTAATTAATAAGTTTCAATATTAAAAATAAAAGATAATAATTTTTGATGGTCAATTTCTTAAGTTTATGATAATTTATATATATATATTTTATCATGGATATATAATAGAAGAAGATTTTAAAAGATTTTAAAAGATTTTATTTAATCTTAGAAGATTCTAGAATATTCTATTAAATACTAAAAGATTCTAGAATATTCCTGATGATTTCAAGAAGATCCTAATAGGTCACAATAAATTTCAAGAAGGTTCTGGAAGGTCCTAAAAGATTCTAAAGAATCTTAGATAGTCATAGAAGCATCTTAGGCTTACTTTACCTCTAAGCATCAAAGAAACTCCTCAAAGAGCTTCCTTGCACCTAATATATATAGAAGTCAAGGCTAAGGAGATTCTTAGTCTCGACAATTTAATCCTTGTGGCTCAATTTGGACCTTTTGGTCTTGTTCTTGTGCCTTGTTGTAGCTCCTTACTTGTGATGTAAAGTTAATTTTTTTTATTTTAGTTCTTTGAACTTTTAGAGCCTTGTTCTATTTTGGTACTATATCCATAACAATTTGTCAAGACTAACACAGCAAAAAATTGAAGCTTAGTTTTTTTGAATAGACAGTAGCTTATATTTCTTCTTGAAAATATTATAGTGATTTAGAGATTGTAGATTACTTTCCTTTAGACCAATATTATTCTTAATTTTTTTTGCATTTATTTCTTCTTGTTTCATTTTTATGGCAAAAAATAAAAGATTTAATATAATAGATTCTAAAGAAATCAAATTGGATTCAATTATAAATGCTCTTGAAATATTGAGAGATAAGATAGAGATCTTATATAAGCAAAATAAAGAATTCTATATGACCATATATAATAGCCAAAGAGTAGAACTACCTTAGTTACTATCACAAGTCACCTTAGGAATTCTATCACTAAGATCTATTTTACTAAAAGATATATATATATTTGAGACAAAAATTTAATATCAACAAGAAAAGAACCAAAAATTAGCCTCATATAAAATTATGATGGAACTTTTTTAAAGTTTTGTGGTTTTGTAAATCAAGTACAACTTATTACTTTATTTCAATCTTAGTGGTATTTCATGGAATCATCTTGTATTGATTTAGTTAAAACCTTGCTTTCAAGTCAAATTTTGTCTTGATATGCTCCATTATTTTAAAAAAATTCTTTAATATTGCATAACTTTGAAATACTTTTGGTAGCATTTATTGAAGCTTTTAGAAAACATGATAAGATTTGTTTTGCCACAATTAAAATCTAAGCCTTTCAATAGAGAATCCATTCTACAAGTGCTTATGCTTTAAAATTTTGGCAATTAGCATGTGATATCAATTGGAGTGAAGACATGTTGATAAATTAGTTTAATCAGAAATTATAAGATTATATAAAAGATCTATCATTATTATTTATTTTTTGGGCTTTAAATTCTTAATGAAGCCATTAGTCAAGTGATGAAATGAAATAATTAGCTATTTTAATGTCAACAAGAAAAATGTCTACTACCTATGCTATGACTTTATATCAATTACTTGGCATCTTCTACACCTCTCAATGTTAACAAACATTTAGAAGTAGAAGATATGCAAATTTATGCAGTTCGATTTAAACTCTTTTTTGAGCAAGAAAAAACGCATAAAAAAGAACACAATGTATCATAACACAATTATATGATAAAAGATAAGAATATAGATTTTATTATAGAAGAGCTTAATTAAAAAGATAAAATATAAAATATAAGTAAAAAAATAAAAAGGTAATAAATTTTTTTAATACTAATATTATCTTTCAGCGAAATAAGCTTATACTTACTTGTATGGCTATAAATAAGGCAAAACAAAGTAGATAAGAAAAATTAATAATTTAGACATCTTTAAAAGAGAGTTAAGAGTAGATTTTATTAAAAATTATCTCAAGAAAATAAGAATTGATATTTAGAAAGGACCAATAACCAACTAGGATCAAAATCAGATCTTGAGACACAAAATTGAGATCTGATGCTATTTCTGAGATTCTTTTATAAATTGAAGAGTAGGATTTAAAAATAGACTTTAGAGGGTTTTTTCTAGCATTGGTTGTGAGTGATTGAGATAGATATTGACTTTGTAAAAACTTTGCAAAACCAAGATTATTTTGGATGATTCTAATTTTTGTGAAATAAAATGGGACTTATATTTTTACAAATCTACTTAATTTTTTACATAATTATAAATTTTAGGAGCAATTGAATGGTGTAAGAAGGAGATATCTATGCTAAGAGATTAGCATCAAAGTTGAAGAAAGAGGCCGGCCTATATCTGAGTAAATTTTTGGATTTATCTTCTATTTGATAAGTTGATTGTTTTTTAAAATTATTATGCTTCTTTCTAATTTAGTTCTTGAAAGGTATAAAAATTTTGAGTCAAAATCAACAATTTAATCATTAATTATTGAGATTTCAATCTGTTGTAGAGATTCATTAGGATTTGATTAGGATTAAACTAGGATTTCATTAAGATTTGACTAGGATTTCTTAATGGTTTCTTTAAGATTTTTTAAAGATTTCTTTTGAATTTTTTAGGATTTTTTTGAAATTTCTTTTGGATCTCTTTTTTTAAAAAAAAACAATGATTTTCTTAAATTCTTTTTTAGATTTCTTTATATATTTTTAGGATTTTTTTAATAATTTTTTAATAATTTTTTAAAAAACTTTTAAGGATTTTTTTGTATTTTTTTTTATAGTTTTTATATAAATTTAATTAGATTTAATCAATATTTAATTAAATTTATTTAGCTTTAATTATAATTTATATATGATTGAATTAGAATTTTTAGGACTTATTGTTGCAATTTTCTTTTTATCTTCCACAATTAGGTGCCCAGTGCATTCTCAAATAAGACTTCATGTAATATAATGACTTGTATCTGTATTATAAAAAATCTAATCATAAGGCTAATAATTGTTACAAAAAGCATTGACATATATATCAAATGAGGAGTGCAACTACATCTATGAGAAGATTAAACTCTCCCTTAATTAAAAGAGTTTAAATTCCATAAGGTTTCTTTTTAATGGTTATTTTATTAAATTATATTTGTAGTCCAATCTAATTATTATCTAAATTCTTATATTTTATAAATTACTAAAAAATAGTTACTATTTCTATAAGTATAAGTATAAGTAATAAAAGACATAAAAAGGGTAATAGCTTCTTTTATCTTACGTCTTAATCACACAATAATATATTTTAACTAAGAGCTAGAGAAAGGTGACAATGGCATCCTTCATCCATGTCTTAATTATTCAATATCACAATACAATCAACAATTGAAAATAATCCAAGAACATCAAGAATAAACAAGGAATGGATGAACATCCATACAATATTATCAATTCAAAACAACCACATTCAAATGAAAGGAGGCAAATACACTATTAGGTTATAAATCAATAAGTTGTAGTATTTTCACTAAGCACACTTCTTTTTACTAATTAGAATTAATAACACCATTAAAAATTACAAACCTCTTAGATGCTACTTGAGCTATAAAAGGTAGCAAATTTCTTGATGCTTCAACAACCACCAAATCCTTGTTAAAGCTTTAAATTAAAAAATCTTATTGTTTATGAAAATTAAACTTCAATATGCTTCTCTAACTATAAATTTTATTATAATCCAACTTATAAGCGCTCAAATATGTTCTTCTAAAGTCAGACCACTTGAGTTGTAAAATACATCATATTTCTTGATGCTCCAATGGCTGTCAAATCCTTGTCTAAACTTTATATTAAAGATTGTACTATTTATGAAAACTAGACTTTAATGTACTTCTTTCACCACAACTTTTGCTATAATCCAACTTATATGCACTAAGATATGTCCCTCCAAAGTTGAACTCCTTGGATTATGAAAGACAATAGATCCCCTTGTGCTTAAATGGCTACCAAATCTTTGTCCTAATTCCAAATTAGACAATTTTGGTGTCTATAGAACTATGATAATAAGATCTACATTTATATAAAAATTAAAGTCTTAAATTTAAATATTAAAGAAAAAAAAAATAAAATCATAACCTAACTACTATCTTATATTGCCTAGATATACAGCAAAGGGAGGAAATTTTGCAAGGGCTTCACCACACAAAATGAGAAGGAGAGAGAGGAAGCAATTGTCTAAGACTTTTTATCTTAGTCCAAGGTAGTCCAAGGTAGTCCAAGGGTGGTGGCCACATTCCCACCTTTGAAATTCAAAATTTCTAATATAGATCAATGGTCTAAAATATTCAAAAGCCTAAATCCAATTTTAGGACTGAATAAGCTAATAACCTAAAAACTAATATCCTTTTGGCAAATTTAATACTACTAATGTGTTCAAAATATATTTTTATCTCAAAATTAACTACTCACACACTCAATTCCAAGTTCTAAAATATAAATATTAACTAATTTACTAATTATATATATATATATATATATATATATATATATATTTTTTAAATTTTTAAAAAAATTTTTTTTTCTTATTTTTTTCAATTATCTTCAATTCAATTGATCCATCTCTATGGTAATTCTTTGAATGGATTGCTCTTGATCTACTTCTACTAAATTTGCAAGTCCAAGTCATTTGTAATTTATCAAATGGCCATTAAGATTTTAAACTTTTATTAAAAATTTGAAATTTAGACCTAAGGCTAAAAACAACCTCCAAAAAATTATCCAAAAAAGAATCTATTTTATAGATAGAACTATAATGCTATAATTAATTTTAAATAAATTTATAATAAAATTTTAATATTTTTTTGTATTATAATATAACACTTAGAATCACCAAGTATATTAAGAAAATTTATCAAAGTTAACAAATATATATTCAAATTATAGAATTTTTACTCTTAATTTTAAAAAACTAAAGTTATTATTTATAATTTTTTATAGTTTCTAAAATTAGAAATAATATTTTATAAAATATTAAAAAAATTAATTAAAAAAAATGAAATTAAAATATTAATTATTTTCTAAATCCAATTTGTAGTAGAAAAAATAACTTTGGATTTGGATTTGGATTTATAATTTTTAGTTGATATATATATATCAACTAAAAATGATAAATTTGACTAATTTTTTTAAAAAATGGATCTTAAAGAATGAAAATACATAGTCTAAAATACTTACAAGAATTGAAGAATTTAAAAAAAGATTAGTTGAGTAGTTGTTATTGAACTTCTATACTATGGATTAGATGATTTTTAAGTTAATTGATGATTTAAAATCACTTTCACATTAAAATTAGTCCTAAAGATCTATCTTGAGTCAATAATTGACTATGTTAGTATTAATATTAATAAAAAAAAATTAAATATAAAATTTGAGCCATTTTTTTAAATAGAATTTTTTGTGATACTCGCAACATCACCAAATGTTTTGCAAGAAAATGAAGGTATCCAATTATAATAGGGACTATGCAACTGGATACTTCTACTTTATAAATAAAAAAAGATCTTATATTATCATTTAACCGTTCTCGTTGCTTTACCATATCAATATATTTGAATGTCCAAAAATTTAAAATCCTTATTTTAATAGATTCAAGAGCCTTTGCTTGTTTTATTGACTTAGAATTTTTTAAAATCCATAAAATTTCTATAATCAAGAAATCCAAGGCCATTCATATAGAGATCATAGATAGTCAATCTTTATCTTTTAGACATATTATTCATAAAATTGGTTTATTAGATATAATATCAAAGAATTATAGTAATTGGATTATATTTAATATCATTAGGTCTCTATCTAATCCTCTTATTTTAGGACTTTCTTGGCTTAAAAGACATAATTTTCATATGAATTTAATATCCCATGATATTAAATTTCTTAGAATATTATAATCTATTATTATTGAATATGATAGAAAACACCATATATCTTGTAGACCTAAAATTATAAAACCTTTATTTTTTGGAGCTAGAATTTTTATGAGAATAACCAAAAAAGATATTTCTTTTGTTTTTTATGCAACTCTAAAATTTGAACTAGTAAATATTCTAACAATCCTTTTAAAAGAATACAAAAAAATTTACAATGTATTTGAAAAGAAAAACATTAATATCTTGCCAAAACATTATCTATATGATTATACTATTGATCTATAAGATGGTGCACAACCATCTTTTGATCCAATTTATAACTTATCACAAAATGTGCTTACAACATTGAGGAAGTATATTGATGAGAATTTAATAAAGAATTTTATTTGATATTTAGAACTCCTATTTGTTGTCATGCTATATTTACATGCAATATATAAAAATTTTATATTTTATATTTATTTTTATTATCTATGTGTGAGTGCTAGAGGCTATTTTTGAAGATATTCTAAGTGAAGGATTTATTTTAGCTACTTAATTAGTGAATTAGGATGGCTATTTTTTTTTGTTCCTACCTTATTTTTACCTTAGAGTAGATTTTTTTGTAATTGGAAGAAAGATAAAGGCTGTTTTATCATTCTTGTTGACTTTGAGGTAACACGGTTACTTGTAAGGAATAAGAGAAAAGAGTATGGGATAAATAAGGCCTATCTAATAGGATTTTGGTTGCCCATGTGGGCGTGGCATGGGCTGATGTGGAGAAAAAAGGGAAGATACTCCTCTTGCTAGAATAAGGGTTTTCAGTTTCAAGATATGCAATTTTTGGAGAGAGATAGCTCCAAGGGTATTCAAGCTTTTGTAATGAAATTTAGAAAGAATGATTCTCAAATTGTGAGGATTCTACAACCTACTCATTTGCTTATTTTGGAGTTGTGAGTGAAAAGTTACGATTGTTTTAATGGAATGAGGTCTATTGCTATTGAGAAGTAAAGGTAGAAACTTTGAGCTGCTATTGCAAGTTTGATTTCAATTATTTCATAGTGAAATTTGTAGAGAGTGTGGAAAATTGTACTAGCTTTCTATCAAACCATTTTTTGAAGCATTTGGAATTGGAAAGAAAGAGTTGTGAGCTTGAAAGTGGGAAAGGGTCTATTGCCACGTGATGAAGAAGGGCAAAGACTTTGTTCAACCACCCAAGTTGGACAATCTCTTCAATCTTTTTGATATTTTTATTGTTTATAGTAGCTTGTGTAAGCTTTTCATGAGAACAAAAATCAATGTATTTGAAGCTTCTATGAGAATGTTTTGAGCTATAAAGTGATAAGAGGGCAAATTGTCACTAGGGTTTGAGGGGTAGTTTCAACTAGCCATAAAATCTGAAGTTTAAGAGGTATACATGCAAAAATTGAAGATAAGTTAGATAATAGAGTGAGATTTCCAAAAAGCTATTGCATGTTTAATTTGGAAAAGGCAAGTGATCACAACAGTAGCTGAAGTAAGAGGAGCTTTGGTGTCTTTGCAGTTTGCTGGAAATTTTTAGTACCTACTTCAATTAGCTATAACTTTTAAATGATAAGACCTTTGTTTGTGAAATTTTGATAGATTTTACGATGTGTTATTAGCTTTTCATAAACTATATGCACACTTGATTTGACATTTGGATGAAATTTTAGTAATTTATTTAGTTTCAGCTAGTTGTATAATTTGTATTCCTCATATGGGCTTGTATTTTGAAATATACTTGAGTATATACATACTTTGCTTATATATATTATACAAGTATATATACTTGTATTTATATTAAGTATTTACACAATTATTTTATAAGTATTATATAAATATTTGTATAAGTATTATATAAAGGATTATACTTTATATTTGTATAAGTTTTATACAAGTATAATATAAATATAATATGGAAGCTTGAATAAGTATTGTGCAAGTATATAAGATACTTGCATGACTTCCTCCCATATTCCCTACTAGTTCTAGCAATTAGGAACCCAATGTTTTCTCAAGGTGGATTCTCTCTACGCACTTATATTCTTTGTGAAGAAAAAAGATGGATTTTTGTGAATGTGCATCGACTACCCTGGCTTCATTAAAGTGATAATAAAAAATTATTATTCTTTGTCTTTGATATCTAGATTCCTTGACTAATTGGATAAAGTTAGAATCTATATCAAAATAAATTTCCACTGAACTTATAATCTAATACGCATCAAAGAATCAGACAAATAGAAAACCACTTTTTTATATAAGATATGGATATTTTGATTACAATGTCATGCCTTTTGGCCTTACAAATATGTCAACCATTTTTTAATATTTTATAAATCCTTTGATGATTTTATTGTATATTATTTAGACAACATCTTGATTCATTTTAGAAAAGCATGAAAAACATGTCTGTCTTCTCTTGCAAAGATTATAAGATATTGGATTACACACCAAATTAAAAAAATACATATTTCACAAATCCTAAGTAGAATTTCTTGGCTATTTTATTTGAAATGAAGGCTTAAATATAGATTTGAATAAAATTAAGAAAATTAGAAATTAAATAATTCTAAAATTGATATATGACGTTTAATACTTTTTTGGATTTGTAAACTTTTATAAAATATTTATCAATAATTATTCTTAGATAGATACTTTTTTTACATGATTGATATACTAGAATAAGCTTGAATAGAAATCAGAAGTTGAGAAAGTCTTTAAATGCTTAAAAATAATAATCAACACAATCCATATTTTAATAAATTTAAAATTTTTTAAACCATATTTTATGAAAATTTATGCCTTGGACTTTACATTGAAAGTAGTCTTATTCCAACTTGGAAGAGAAGAGAGACTAAATTCAATTGTATTTTATTCCAAATTTTTTTTATTATACAGATCAATTATCAAATCTACAACAAGGAACTTCTTGCCATTTTCTTGTAAGTACTTCACATCCAATAATTATATATATAAATCACAAGAACCTTGAATATTTTATTTTGGCTCCTGTTTTAAATCATTATCAAGCCAGTTAGAGAATGTCTCTATTTTATTTCAACTTCAACATTACATATCCATCTAAGAAGTACCAAGGATTATTACATGCTTTATTAAGATGATTATATCTTACACTCAAAGAAGGAGGGGAAATATATGACTAGCAATACACAACAATCTTAAAACTTGAGAAATTTTGTAGTTGAGAAACTTTTGTATCAATTCTAATTGATTCTTCATTTTTTAATTAGATTTATGTAATTTTGACTGCAAATCCTCTTGTTTTTTATACTAAACATTATTCTAGCAATATCTATAAAGATTTGAATGAATTCAAGTCTAAAGATAATTTCTTCTACTTTAAAGAATATTTGTATATTCTAAAAGGGCCATTGTACCTTTACATTCTCCAAATGCATCATGACTTCCTAGCTACAAGATATTTTGGATTCAATAAGACATTAGAATTTATTTCTAAAGATTTTTGATAGCTTCAAATGTAGAAAGCTATCAAGGAATTTGTCTTCTCCTATGACACATGTTCTAGATCAATAAATCTTCAATATTGCTCATATAGACTTTTTCAATTGCTACTAATTTTAAGATTCTTCAAATAGACATTAAATTTTTTTTAGTATTATTATATTGTATATTGTCATATTTGAAAATACACTAGGTACTTGATTGTGAAAGATAAATTTATATTTTGTAATTAATTAAAAATCTTAAAATCCTAATAAAATTTTAAATAAATTCCAATTGAATCTTTAACAATCTCAATCAAATCTTAAAGTAATCCTAAAGAAATCCTAAAAAAATCTTAATGAAATCATAAAGAAATCTTAAAGATATTTTAAAGAAATCTTAACCAAATCCTAGCTAATCCTAAAGAAATCCTAATATAATCCTGAGTAAATCCTAATAAAATCTTAATCAAACTTAATAGAATCTTAAAGATATTTTAACTAATTTTTAATCAAATTCTATCCAACTTTAATAAAATCCTAAAGATATCTTAAATAAATCCTAATCAAACTTTAATCAAACTTTGTAGTAGTTTTAAAACCTTAATAATTATCAAATTGACCATTGATCTTTATTCAAAAGTTGTATATTTTTTAATCTGCTAGTTGAAAATAAGTATATAAAATTTTGAAAAAATTTGAACTTATAGATTGGAAGAAAAAGCTCTTAATTTGCTTAGATGTCAATTATCCTCCTTTTCTAATCTTAATATCAATCTTTCAATATCAATAATTCTATTTTGTACCATTTATATGTTTTAAAATTTTATAAAAATATTAAAAATTAAATTAAATACTAGCTCAAAAATGAACCATTCCAATATAATTGGCAAATTGTTCAAAATCTCAAAAATCCTCAAAATCCAATTTTTAAGATTTTAACCCACTTAAATTCTAATAATCTTTGATCTAATTATTTAATTAGGCTATAATTCATAATATACATTTAATACAAGTATTTTTACAAATCCACAAATTTTCATCCATTAATCTGCTACAAAATTTATAAAATTCTCCAAAATATGAATCCACTTTATTTCTCAATAACCAAAGTCACATAAATAGAATCTTGACTTTGCATAGCTCTCACAAATTCATTATAAAGTCAAAAACCTTGAAATTAATACTCAAAGAAATCTTATCAAGATTCCTATCCAATTCATTTCTATGATCAACAAAAAAATCCCATCTCTACCATAGGTGCATGGTTTTGTATTTTGGGATCTAATTTTGATCTTGGTTCAAAATTAGCCTTCTCAGGGTATTAATTTAAGATTTTTTTAAATATTTTTTTTTACTAAAAACTATCTTTTTTTTTAATCTAAAGATACTTATAGTATTATTTTTGCTAATCTATCTTATTTTGTCTTATTTATGGTCCTATAAAGTAAGTAGAAGCCTTTTTAAAAAAAAAGAAATATTAATATTAAATAATTTTATTATCTTTATATTTTTTATTTATATTTTTAAAAATAGTTTTATTATTAAGTCTTCAATTAAATTCTTTTATAATATTTATCTTCTTTTATTTTTTTATCCTATGGGATGTTATAATATGATAGCATTTTATCCACAAATCAATGGTCAAATAGAAATAGTCAATTAAATTTTGGAGTAATATTTAAGATGTACCATCAATTATCAACAAGACAATTGGACATCTTATTTGTCTCTAGCTGAATTTACCTATAATAATATAATTTATATATTTATCTTATTTTATTTTAATTATAGCTACTATCTAAAATTAAATATATTATTTATTGATAGATCCAAAAATCCAACAACAAATGATTTTGTGAGCTAAATTACAAATATCCAAGCTATCTTGAAACTTCAATTAAAAGAAGCTTAAATAAGCTCTACAAAGATATGCAAAGAAATGAACAACCTCTATTTCAAGTTGGCAAAAAAATATCATTGCTTTGATGTAATATAAAGACTACTTATCTATTTGACAAGTTGGACTACCAAAAATTGGGACTATTTCTATTCAAAAATAAATTAATTCTATTCTTTATCAATAGAACTACTAGAATCTATGAAGATATATCTTATTTTTTACATATTTCTTTTAAAATCTTATAAAAAAATCAAGCATATGATGAAGAATAAAACTGCCAATGCCTTATATTGAAGTAGATAGCCATAAAGAATTTAAGATGGAAGAAATATTTGATTTGAGACTAAGGAAAGGACAATTGGAATATTTTGTGCATTAGCACAATTACAACATTAGTGAGCACACATAGAAGCCAACTTCAAACTTAATCAATGAGCCACAAAAGGTATATGAGTTTCATCAACAACATTCTTTTAGACCTAAAGTGGTAATACATATTAAATAATACTTCTATCTTGCATACTCAAATATGATACATTTTAGACTTTGTAATTTTTTTTAAAAAGAATAGAAGCAATCCCAAAAGTTTTAGAGCTTAACTCTCATATACATATAAACTAATAAATTTAGAAGTAATTCCATTGCACCTTAAGATTGCAACTTATCTTTGATTTAGCTTACATAGTTACATATGGATAGTTAAGAAAATAATATCATGCCAATTAAGCCATCCCAACCAAGTATTTCATGTTATCAACCTCAAGATAGAGAACCACTTGAACCAAAAAGATGTTAGATAATATCCAGTAATTGTTGTCTTGTAATCATCATTAAAGTAGAATCTGCCTATGAAGGGCGCTTTAAAGCAATTTTTTGAAGGATGTTTTTGAAAAAAGACATGGAAGTTTAAGCTTAGCCCATAGTAGAAGGTGTTGGTTATTATTATTGGTTGCAAAGACTAATGAATCTTCTAACTTACAAAAGACAACTTAAGTATGTAGGGGATATCATGCAACATATTTTTAATTTCCTTCAGTTTTGATCAACTTTAACTTTGTCCCTCCTTAAGGAACTTGGAGCTAAAAATGGAAGTGATATCAAAAGCATACAATGGAAGAAGATTTTAGAAGATTTTAGAAGATTTTAGAAGGTTCTAATTGATCTTAGAAGGTTCTTGATGATTCTGAGAAGGTCCTAAAACATTCTAAGAAATCTCAAATGGTCATTGAAGAATCTTAGGCTTGCTTCACCTCCAAGTATTAAAAAAACTCTTCAAAGAGCTTCCTTGCACTTAGTATATATAGAAGTCAAGACTAAGGGGATCCTTAGTCTTGACAACACAATCTTTGTGGCTCAATTTGGACCTTTCGGTCTCATTCTTGTGCCTTGTTGTAGCTCCTTACTTATGATATAAAGTGAATTTCTTCTATTCTAGTTCTTTAAATTTTTGGAGTCTTATTCTATTTAAGTACTATGTGCATAACACATTTATAAGGATCCATTTTTTTCTTCATAAAAAAAATTAGCGCACCTACAACAAATTTTGTATATGAAATAAAGTTTTTTACAAGGTTTTTATTAATACTTTCTTTCAAAGTAGCAAGTTTATTTTGTAATAATTTATAAATTGATTTAAAATATAGTTAATATTTTTTTTAAAGATCAACTATGTAATCATAAGATCAATGTTTTAACAATATATAGCATTCTTTTTCTTAAATACATCTTGATATTTTTTATTTTGTTCTAAAATTCTATTATAATCTCCTCTTAAATGAATATTTGGTATTGCATAAATAACAAATGGATCTCTTTTTTTACAGCTTGTATAAATATTCTAATTCTCACAATTAGATATTTGATTTTTTTAGATTTAAAATATATATTTTTTAATATTATTTTTTATATAATAAAAGAAAAGATTTAAGACTATAATATTTTTAATTATGTATATATATATATATATATATATATATATATTCATAATAATCCTATAATAATGAGATTAGATGGAAATTTTATAATATTTAATATTATTAGATTTTATAATCTTTTATAATTACTTCTACTAATACAATTTTGTAGGTGATATTTTTTAAAGATAAAGATTGTCTATTTATGATTTCTACATATACAAGTTTGACTTTTTATATTAACAGTAGCTTATGAGACTTAGCAAAAACTTTATCAAGAAATCAAGCAAACATATCAAAATCTAACAAGACAAAGGTAAAAACAATAAGGTTTTTATATCCTAAAAAAGCTTGTACTAAAAAGCAAGTAAAGGATTTACAAGATAATACAAGGCCTTTGTAAGATGATGTAGTACAAGAATCTAACCACATAGTTTCTAATATTAATAAATAAACTTATTTTTTAATATATTATCTTTTTTAAAAAATTATATTCTTTATTTTATGATTTTTCTACTTTTAATAATAATATAGAATAATGTGTTTTGATTTTGCATAATATAAGCATAATACTTCTTAGTGATGTTGAACTTTTTTTTCTTTTATAAGGAATTTGAAACATATAGCATCAATATGCATATCTTTTATATTTGATTTTATAACTTAATTAGTAAAATTATTTACAATAAAAATATAAAAGTATTTAGGTAGTAATATAAATATTTTTGATCAAAAGTAAAAAAATTCAATTATTGCATTTGATATCAAAATTAATAGCTTAATATAAAGTTTGAAGATTATGTAATATAATGATACTTTTTGAAAAATCTTTAATATTTTAAAATTTTATAAATTTTCTTCTTTATTTTTGTTCTAAAAATAATAAATAAATACTCTTCATAAAATTATACTAAATTATATTTTAACTTTTTAAATATATATATATATATATATATATATATATATATATATATATTATTAATCAAACATTAGTAAATTCTTCTTATAAATTTAAAATTATTTTAGTCTATAATTAATTTATAATAAAAACTAATTTTACAACCTTTATTATTAATATCTCTTGTGAAGTCAAATTAAATATTTTAGGATGTATTCTATTTTAATATAATGATATTGTCTTTAATGCACTTATTGGACAAAAAAACTTTTGAAATAAAAGTAATAATATCTATAAAGCTACTTATTATAATATTTAGTATTAGCTAAAAATAATAAATTTATAGAATATATCTTTATATTACATAATTATTTTAAATCTATCAAATTTAAATATAAATAATTTGGCTTAAATATTAATACAAGATTTACTTTTAATTGATACAAGCACTAAAATTATAACAAAAGTTGTAGAAATAATAAAACAAAATAATTATATTAAAATTTAATTATAAATAAGAAATATAATAAAATTTAATAAAATTTAAAAATTTAAAAATTTACATGAGCAAAATTTTCTTGTACTAACCAATATTTTATTTCATATTATCATTGTTTAATATAATGACATAAAGATTTAAGGTTGCACAATTTGTCTTTTCCAAATTTTGTTTAAGAATAAAATTAATGGTATGAGTGATAACAATGTAGCTAGTCATAATATTAATTTTTATAATGGTGTTGGAATTATAAAAATAGTCACGAGTTTGATTTAGTTCACACAAATATATTATTATATAGATGCAATACATATTTTTATTATATGAATAATATTATTATTGATATGAATTAGGATGGAATTAGTTTAAATGATTGATAATCTATTTATAGTATAAAAAATCAATGATAGAAAATAAACATATCTTACTTTAGATTACTTTTTGAAATTATTGGGTGTCAAAATTTTGATAATCTAATAGTGACTAAGAATTGTGGAGATGTCATTGGAGACAAATTTATACATGTGGTAATTACAATCTTTAAAGAATATTAGATTAGAGATTCAAAAATTAAAAGAAATCAATATTTTTTGTATAAAAATATGATTGAGAGAATAAAAATTGTTAAATTTGACTTTCAATTTGTATTGCATATTGTTGATAATATATTTATTAAAGATTATCTTGAAAAAAAATACATTATTTTCTAAGATATATATAATTTAATTAAAATTAGCTATGTAGGCTTAATTATATTTGTAATAATTAATTTTTTTAATATTATATTTTAATATTTTAGATCTTATTTTAAATATATATTTTTTAATTTAATTATTTTTTATACAAATATTATTAATCTGTTTATTTTTTATATAATATTAAATAAATTATAAAATATTTTATAAATTTTATAAAAATACTTTAGAAAATAAATAAAATTAATATAAAACCATGCAAACTTTAACAACAATTAATAAGTTAGATTAAATTTTACATCAAGTATTTTTTTTACTTTTTTTAAAATAAAAATCAAGTTGATACTATATAAAAAATTTATTTGTTAATGATCTATTTAAATTATTAGTTTTAAAAATCAAAATTCAGGTAATTATTTAAATTATTGGAACAAACTTTGCAATCTTGCAATATGTGATTTTTCAATCATCCAATATTGTAAAATTGATAGTATGTATTATTTTTGGTACTTTGATTTTATAGTGTAACAAAAATTATCTTGTTTAAGCATTTCAATAAAGATATGTCTAATTATAATTTTATATTTCTGCACCAAAATTATTTGTCTTTATGAAATTGAACTATGTATGTATGTATGTATATATGTATGTATATGTATATGATTTTGTAATAAAATCTTATGAGAGCATAATGAAGGGAGCGTGATAGAGATCACGTCCCAAAAAAAAGAAAAAAAAAAGTAGTTTGCTACCAAGAATGAGACCCCTTCTCCATATTTCCAATAACAAGCTCATCATTCACATTTATGGACTGCCGGGCACGGCAGTAGGCGTTCTTCAGCCATAGGACTCATGCTCCTGAAGCCGTGCAGGCGAGGGTGGACAAATAGCCAGCCTCTTCGAGTGTAGGGCAGGAGGAGGATTGTGAGGATTTACACAGAGATTGTAGCTGATTGCGGATACATGTGCGTATTTTCTAATTCCACGACCGATGTTGTGGAATGAAGGCTGCAGCACCACCTGAATAACTGGAATTTAGGGCATGGTGGCACTGCGCTGTCACAGAGTGCCTCCTGAACTGTTTGTCGTAGAGGAGAGTCGACCATGGAATAGAAATTTGGATGGTAGATGTGATTTCCGATTCGTTCAAGGTGGTGCAGACGAGCAGAGTGATGATTTCGCTGGGTTGTTGGAGATTGTGGTGAGAAAGGATTTTTGAAGCAGTTTAGGGGTCTGGGAAATACACGGGCTTCTTCAAAATGGTGTTGAAAGCTGAAGCAGCAATTTGCGGCAGGGACTGACGAATATTGGTTTGTGGCAGAGGGTGTGTCAAAGCGAATTTGGTGGGAGAAAGGAACTTGCAGCGTAAGAACGTGAATCAGCTCTTTCGGACAAGATGGTGAATGCCATCAAGGGGATCCTGGTTACCTGGTTGGTATCTGCCCCTAATTGAACACGTGATTGTGTTATTCTGGGTTTGTATATTAGGTTTGAAATCTCGTTTTTCAGTCATGGGTGTTGGGTAATCTTGTACTGGTATCAGAAAATATGCTACTCGTATTTCTACGTCTGCTCTTGCTGTACTTCTGTACCGGAGAATTATGTGGATTGGTAGCTTCTTCTCGGACCCAACAGTCGTATTCTTTAGGGTACCGACGCAGTCTTTTGATACGGTGACTTTGGCGTGTGGACGATCACAGCGACATTCCGATGGCGCAGCTTCTTATCAGCATAAACGATTCCATGCCCAATGCGCACAAATTCATCGTATACATGCTCGATGACACGCACATCTACGTGCAACCGGACGTTGGCAAGATGCTCCAAAGCAAGTTGCAAGAATTTAGGGATCAGAACACTTACGAGAAGCCTTTTGGGACCTCTTAACAATAGAGGAAAGTTTATTTGCAAGCCATTCTTATCCCTAATCCATCTTTGTGCTGCAGAGGAAATGCTCACTCTTCTGTGCCTGTTTTTTGGATTTCGTCACGTTGTAATTGGCGCTTTGTTCTTGGAAAAAGAACAGGATAATTTTACTTCGTGTTTGATCCCTGTTTAACTGCAGATGGGTTGACCTAGGCGTGCCTTCCGAGGTCGTTTACAG
This sequence comes from Physcomitrellopsis africana, assembly GCA_036785485.1. NCBI lineage: Eukaryota > Viridiplantae > Streptophyta > Bryopsida > Funariales > Funariaceae > Physcomitrellopsis > Physcomitrellopsis africana. The sequence goes on along the minus strand of JAWRVF010000178.1, from coordinate 361,340 downwards.
TTTAAATGTCATGGATTACAAGGTCGTTTTAGATCAAGATACTACACCTAAGTTTGTGTTTTCTTTGAACAGTTAAAGCTTCATGGTTTTGACGTGAAGTTCTGATGATTTTATGGATGTCTGGCGAAGCAGAATCTACATGAATGTCAATACTTTCGGTGCGTCTCCTTCGTGCAGATTGCAGCTTGGTTTCACGTCGTGTGTGACATATGGTCGTGTGAATGAGATTGATTTTTTGAATTCTAATTTTACATTATATGAGCCTTCTTCGTTGTCTAAATTAGATCATTATGATTATTATGGTAGAACAAGGCTCACTCACTAATTGGACCACATATTTCACCTAGCTATATGATTTTATTATTCCACATGTGAAACATAAAACACAATTAAGATGTATACTTTTTAAGCGACACTTGATTACTTCTGAAGAATCTGAAGCTATGGTACAGCTTAAATTAACTCATTTTTATTTTGGAATCTTAACATTTTGTCAATCCATTTTTGTCTATCTATGAAGACCTTAAGATGGTATAGAATGTCTTGCTAAAAAAATGATTCCCTAACATTGAAATAAATGCAAATAGTGCACTATATTAGCCCACAATAGGTAACTCACTGATGTTCGGAATTTGATTGTGTGGCCAAATTGTTATTTAAAATGTAGATTTTCTCTTATTAGTCTTTTAGTCCTTTACTGTACACTTATATAAGTTAGAAATACAAATTAAGGGCTTACAACAAAACAAAGACATATTATACAAAATAATGGCAAACCATTTTTTACTAAATAGAGTTTCCTAGAAAAAGATGCTACAATAATAATTGTAGCTATTATAATAAATAAATACTACATAAAACTTTCTAAAAGATAAAAATTATTTTATCAATTAATAAAAAATAGGTTTTCATTTCTTAGTATAAAAGGTGCAAAAAAAAAAAAAAAAAAAAAAAAAAACCAATTTTTATATATTTTAAAGATGAATAGACATATAATTAAATTCTATTAGAAAATTTGAAACCTTGACATCAAATAACTAGAAGGATTGTTTATCTCCATGTATCTTTTTGATAAGATTAATATTTGATTCAAATAATAATCTTATCAAAATAACCTTAGAATAACCTTAGAAGCCATATTAATCTAAATTCTCTAGCACCACATATTTTTATTAAGGTTTGGAAAGCTTAAATTACACATTAAATTCTTTATTATTATATAATATTAAAATAAAATAAATCTCTTGTACCATGAAAGATCTACACAAAAGTTAGATATTCTTACAAATTCTTTAGTTTGTCTTAAAAAAATATTAATATCATAAAAAGATCCTTTATTTAAAAATTAAAAAACTTATAGAACATTCTAAGTCTACTACTAGATTTATAGATCCTAAAAATAAAGAGGTAAGTCAAGTCAAACTTACAAAAATCTTGCCATAAGAAGTGGTTGTCTTTTAGGCCAATGTGACTATAGACTTGCTAAAGATTTTAAACATTCTACTAGAAGAATGTCAATAGTAAAAAAAAACTTGCTTTACAAGTTCTTAGTTTGAAAGATATAGCCACTTTGACTTTAGCTTAAGAATTTTGACTTTTAGGATACAAGATCTTTTGAAAGTTTTGTTTTAGGGTTGCAAAGGTTTAGGATTTAGATTTTAAGATTTTAGGATTTTAGAATTTAAAATTTAGAATTTAGAATTTAAGATGTTTCTATTTTTTTGACATCTTTATTTTATGATTTTAATCTAGCAAACTCTTAATCCATTTTTGAATCTAGGATTACAATGGTGTAAAAAATATACTCTATATATTTTTAATTTTGTAGATATAACAACTTTGGTTTGGATTTTAAACTCTTGGTTTTTTAAATATAAATTTTTTTGTAAGTTTTAAATTTATTATTCTATTTTTATTTCAAAGATGCTTGTTCTAAATATGAATTCAAATTATTTGAACTTTTTTAGATTGATAGATATTGAAGATTTAATTATTTTGATTTTTTATTTGATTTTATAAATAAATGAATTTAGGATTTAGGATTTTAGGATTTGAAGTTTATGATTATAGATTTAAATTTAAAAATTTAAAAATTAAGAATTTATTTTTAGAATTTAAAATATAAGATTTTAGAATATAAGAGTGTCCTAGATATTTTGACTTTTTCAATTTTTTTTTGAGGTGACCTATTTCATCTACTTTTTATTATTTATGTTTACAATTCTTGTGGTAAAGTAAAAATATCCTACAAATTCTTTATGTATAAAATATAGAGAGTTTAACTTTGAATTTAGCATTGACTTTGTGGTTTATTAATAGCTTGATATTTACTTTTTATTTATATTTTATTTATATTAATTATAAATAATTATTTGAAGATTTAAGATTTAGTAAAAATATTGTTGATACAATCATATTGATAATATAAAAAAGTTTTAAAATTTTAGAATAAAAACTTGTATTATTAAAATATTATTAATTATTACAATAAATAATTGATTAATTAATCATATCTAGCAAAGAGACTCTTATCACTTAATTAAATCCAACAAAGACTCTTTTGTCACTCAATCAAATCTAACAAAGATACTCTTGCATAAAGAATACAAATAAATAAATAAAATATAATCTATAGACAAATAGAGTTGAAAAATACTTCAAATTAAGAGTTGATAAACCATTATTGAAGAATTTAATTCACTAATTACTAAAATGGTAATCAAAGTAGAATGGAATTGAAAAAATAATAATAATAAGTATTAAAATATTAAATCCTAAAAATAAATTTTTTCTATAAATAAATAAATATATATATATATATATATATATATATATATATAATAATAGAATAAAATATTATGGATAAAAATATCTATTATAATAATAAGAAGTTAATTTATTAATCAAATCCAATGATAAGACTCATCCAAATAATAATAATAATAGTAATAGATAAAAAATTAAAAATTTGTAGATAAAACTTTTAGAATTTAAATTTAAAAATTAGAATTTAGAGATTAGTATTTAGAATTTATTTAGGGATTCAAGGTTCAAGGATTAGAATTTAAAATACTACAATAACTTCTTTTACATTACTATTTTGGAACAAAAAACTTATCTAAATTTCAAAAGTAAAATACATATTTTATAAAAGAACTTATTTAGGATTTAGAATATATGTTTAGAAATATAATATTATTCTAAAAGATTTTAATATTTTTTTTTTAGTATTTAGAATTAATCTACCTTCTTATTTTTAATCTTTGTATTTCTAATGGTTAAGTTATGAATTTAATATATATATATATATATATATATATATATAAGATTTTAAAAGAATAAATTAAATCATTTTATATTATTACTTTTAAAAACTAATGTTAAGTTTGAACTTATTCATACTATAAATACAAAATAACTAGATTGAAGTAGTTTCTTTTATATTAGACTTAGAATATCTAATTTAGAATTGTGTTTTTTTATACTAAACATAAAATAACTGATTTAAAGGTCTATAAATTTACACAAGATTTATAATTTTTGATTTAATATTACAAGGATATACTAAAAGATTTTAATATGTTTTTTTTTTTTTTCAAAATTTACATTTACTTAATATCATATTTCAATGCTTGTATTTCCAATGGTATAATAAGAAACTTAGGTTATATAGATTGCTCAAATTATTTTGTATTATTATTTTTTTTTATAATTAGATATATATTTTTATTTTTAGAAATTTAGAATTAAAATTTGGAATTTTGAGAATCCAAGTGTATAGGTGGATTAGCCCAAGATTTAAAATGATCTAATATTTTACAAGTTTTGTAGAACCAAAAGGCTAATTAAAACTTAAACAAGTTAGAATTCCAAGTGATATTTTTTTATTACCAATAAAAGAAATTTTTATCAAATTAGAGAAGATTTTGTCTTTTTTTTGATTACTAGTCTTTATAAAAAAAATAAAAAATAATAAAAAATAATTATTTGATTTAAAAGTTTTAGACTCTCAAAAAAATTGAAGTTTGATTAAGATCGTCTTGAATTTCATATATGCATATAGCAACCAAATTTACACAAGAGTTATTACTTTTACAATAAAAGATAATATGGAAGGATTACAATAATTAACTTTATGCCAAAAATAAAATAAAATAAAATTAGTGAATTCTAAAACTATCAAAGTCTTAAATAAATAGAAATTTGATTAGGATCATTTTGAATAAAAAATTAAATTAAATTTTAAAAAAAAGATTGTGAAGTAGAGAAGATTGAGACTCAAATATTAGGAATGGATTGACTAAACTAATCAAGCAAGAAGGAGCAAAGATGCAAACTAATAAGTGTAGAATTTGACAAAGATCTAAGAGGTAGGATAGAAGCAATAAAAGAGTTAAAAATGATTGTAGTAAGTTTGTGGACAAGGGACAATGAATGTGCAATAGAAAGGACATTTTGTTAGACTATATCCCAACATACGTTAGTATTAAATTTACTCTGCATGAAATATTTCTAAAATTTAAAAATACTAATTTGAATTTAGTTATTACTATTTTAAAATAATAGATTGATTAGAAACCACAAAATTTTTTTTTTTAAAAACTCAGTAACATTCTACTATTAATTCTTTACAAAAAAAAATAATATATGTCATGTAACAAGTTAATAATAAATAAATAAGGGCTTAAATAATTACTTAATTATTTGAGAAAAATAGTACTTAAATTGTACTTAAAATTGTACATCAAATGATACAATATTTTTTATTCACAACACCCTCCACAAATGGTTCAGAATTTGCCATTCTTTTTAACTCATTCTCTAAATGCTGAAAAACCTCTTAATCTGCGAACTGCTTGCGGTTGCCCCTTTGGCTCCCAACTTGTGATAGATTGCTAGCCAGTTGATCGGTCAGCTTTTCACCTTGGGATTCAAAACTTGACGTATTTGTCAATGCTCTAATGGCAAAGTGCTCTGAAAATACCGCATCGGCGTGCGACCACCTGTGGTGTTCGAATTTCCGGAATCAAGTCCAGGTTTTAGAGCTGTGATATTTAGGATACAATTGGTATCGATCTCTGTGTGGGTTGAATCTGGTTCTGTTCTTCGACGAGATCATCTTGGTCGGATGCGGTCCCGGGGTTGTTTACAACTTGGGATATCCGCGCCAGAATCCCGGGGTAACAATCTAATCTTTTCATATTTGAATTTATTACCATTAGATAAAAATTGATGTAGGTAAAAAAACAAATTATAAATTTGATGGTGTTGCCAAAAGAACAAAGCCAAAATAAGGAGTGGATAAAGACTAATATATTAACTAAAGTTGTTATATTTTTAAAAATTGATAAAGTATAAGACTAGGTTTAAGATCCTAAATTTGAGTCTAAGATTTAGAATTTTAAGATTAAGAGATTAGGATTTTTAGATTTAGAAATTTAGAAGTTTAAGAGTTTAAAAATCCTAGTCTAAAAATCCTAATCTCTTAATCTTAAAATTAAGATCTAATTTTAAGATACGGATTAAAATCTAATTTTAAGATAAGGATTAAAATTGAGGATTGAAGAGTTATGAGAGTGTCCTAAGATATTTTCACTTTTTCTTTATTGGTTTTGAGGTGACCTATCTCTCCATTTTTAAAGTCTAAAATTCTCATATTGAAGTCAAAATGTCCTACAAGTTTTTCATTTGAGATATATAGATAGTTTGAATATGAGTTTAGAGTTTAGGATTTAGACTTATATGAGCGTGCTTGATTTTTTGACATCCTTATTTTTTAATTTTGACTTGACCTACCCCTCTATTTTAGGGGTCTAGGATTCCAATGATTGAAATGTATTTTATGAATTTAATATATATATATATATATATATATAGGAAAAAAAAAAAAAAAAAAAAAAAAAACAACAACAACAACAACAAGTGGAATCAAAGTAATTTCATATTGAACTTAAATCCAGGTGGTGTTAGCAATATACAATTTCATCATGCCTTGTTTTATTAACTCTACCAATATTGGATTATTGTTGGCATATCCAATGATTGAATATAGCATGTTCTCTCCAAACACATCCTCCTCCTTTGATGCCCTCAAACATGGAGGAACATGAACCTACAGTGTCCCCGCTGAGTAATAGCAGGATAATTAAAGCTCAGGTTTTGCAAGATAAACAAGAGGAAGAGTGGTGTCGGTGAGTAGTTCTCAAGTCAAATTGTATTGTTAAATCATGTTTCGACATGGAGGAAATCGTGAAGTTGTTTGACAAGGACAGCTTCTTCAAGCTCCTGTCGGGGGGTTGATTCTTGTCCTGTTCTTTGACGAGGTCATCTTCAGTCATGAACAGATGAGGGTCAGGGCTTGGATCGCTTGTTTTGCTGGGTAGGAGTCAGTGGGCTGTTTACCGCTTTGGAGAAATAGGACCTAGACTCTACCTCCGAGGTTCATCCATCGGATGAACCCCGGACGCTGAGCCTAGGTTTGGGCTGCTCCCTAGGCTGATCTCCCCCAGGCTGCCCCAACGGTTTACCTTTGTACTACTGCCCCTGCTGTATATTATTCCCAGCACTTCTAGGCATTCTTTGCTTCGCAGTATCGCTCAAGTGAGCTGTGCTCCACCTTCTGTCATTCTCTTTTTTCTTTTCTTTTCTTTCTTTTTTTTTTTTTTTTTTTGGGCGGGGGGGCATTTTCCCTTCGGAGTCCCGTCGTAATGCCTTGCAGGCTTGCTTCCATGATGATATTGACTTGTTTTTTTTTTTATTGGATTGTGTGTGTTGATTTCGTGTTGGTTTTAGTGATTGGATTTCGTGTGTGCTGGTTTCATGTGGAGTCACTAGATTTTGTGAATAACACATGAGTTTGTATCTGAATGTGTAGCTGATCTTGATGATATTGCTTGTACGTTTCTTTACTCTATTGGTTTGTTGTATTACTCTTAGCAACAGCTTGTTCTTTCCTCGTTTGTTCAGACCGCAATAGCTGGATCCCTCCTCGCGGTAGCTTGATCCTCTCTCCTTGTTCTTTTAGGCTGCGGTAGTTGGATCCCTCCTTGCGGCAACTTGATCCTTTGTCGTTGTTTGTTCAGGCCGAGGCAACTTGATCCTCTCTTTGCGTTTGTCGTGCCGCGACAGCTTCATCCGTTTGTTCGGGCCGCGACAATTTGATTTTCTGGAAGAGTACACTCAAATCCTTAGAGGCTGGTTGAACGATCGCCATGCTGAAACCTGCCTGTAGGCACTAGCGCCGCCCAACTAAGAAAGGAATGAGCTAGAAATAAGGCACTATCATGTGATGTCTTTGTTGAGGAATTTGTCGAGGTTATATTCTTGGGAGTTCTCCCAGTGCGCGGAGTCGCGGCCAATGGCCCACAAGTTCAGCATTACAATGGTCTTGGCAAGGATGTGAAAACCTGATTCGACACTAGATCAACGCTAAGATGTTGGTTCCTGCAATGTATGCATACAATTGCTAAGTAGTCTTGGTTAGCGAAAGCAAAAATGTTACCATTGAGCAACAAGAACACGAACGGGTACAGATTGTCGCAGCATGTCACACACAACAATGTCAATCCTAATACTCCCTCGCCGGTTTTCCTCTTTGGCACAAACTCGTATATGGGCTCATTCCGCTCCCCCACCACAATCTTCTCGGTACCTCTAGGCAGTATGTGGTTGGATGTATACCACCGCCCCTTGCTCAGCTCTCGCTCTATCTCCACATTGTCACAGTTTCCTTCACCGCCGCAGGCCTTCAACGTCTGGATTTTCTTGTTGCCTTTGAAGTCCCCTACTGTCCACCATCACTCGGTTATCCATGAACTGCCCGGATGAGCACCACATGTCGATATGGATATACAGAGTCCAAACGACACCGTTGGCAGGGTTGAACTTGACAGAGTGGGCGTAGCAATTGGTCTTAGAAACACGTTCCATGGGTTGAATAAACTTAAAATAAAAAAACAAACAACGTAATCACATTCAATCTTTCAAGGTGGTGTGACAGAATTTCCTTGCCTACATTGGAGTGGCCAATTGTTGCAGATCCAAAGGTACTTAATGTTCCAAACTAATAGCCATTGTTATGTTATGTTGTTGTAGCAGGTTGTGAAGATACACAGCAAGGTATGCAAAATGTGACTATTGAAGTGTGTGAGGCTTGGCTCAAGAAAGTATAAAAGTAACAAAAAATATAAATTTAAAAGTAAAAATCCTACCACCATAAGAAAACACAAATATAAAATATAATAAAAAATTAAAAAATTAAAAAATTAATATTTTGAATTACTGTGTATTTTTTGAGGCGCATTGACTAAATTTTAGGTTGGCTTTTATATTTGTTTACTAATAGTATAATTATGCCAATGTACAAAGTACTCTAGTTGTTTTCACTTCATTTTTAAATCTAATATTTCTTTCATCTCAAATTATTCATGATTATCTATTTGAATGTAAGGCAGTGGCACTTGTATTCTTTCTAATATAATTGATTCTTTATAAAGCTTCAAAAGAGAAGCATGAAAAATAAGATGTATTTTCATACATGTTAGTAATTTTAAATGATAAGCGACATAATTGATTTGCTTTTGAATAAGAAATGGTCCTAACTTTTGATAGTTTAATTTGTTGCATGGTCAGCTGATCTTTATATTGTATCAAAGGAGCCACATTTTATCACCAATATTAAAAGAAGGTTGTTCTTTTCAAAATCTATGTGTTATTGTTTTATATTATTTTAGAATTTTTTCTAATTAAAATTTTATGATTGAATGTAGCTTTGTCAATTGTCACAAACGTAAGATTTATTTTAATAATTATCTAGTTAATATAGATTGATAGAAATAGGTAAAATAAGTTAATATCTTATAGAAGCTTCTTAGAAGCTTCATAGACACGGAATCACCTTTATACATATCTATAGGTGATTGGTAGGTTAGAAACTTGACCAACAACCTAGCCACGTATTGCACATATTGGTAGCTTGTGGAACAAGCTAGCCATGTATTGCACATGTTAGAACAAGCCAAGTACGTGGCATACATGTAGGAAACTTGTCTTGCAAGTTTAATATGTGTCTTGCAAATTAAACACGTGTAGGAGGTCTTATAGAATGCTACCACGTAGTTCTTAGATAGATAGTATATATAGAGACAAGAATGAAGCCTTCTTCAGTCTTGTCAACTCTTTTCTTACTTCTAGTCTAGTTCAAGAGTCTCATGTATTTTCTAGTCTTTGGCAATAGCCATTCCAATTTCTTCTTGAATATACATATTTCTTTATTTCTATCTTGTTATTTTTCTTTGACATAGTTTTTACTAATTTACACATCTATTCTAATTCTTGTCCTTGACACCAATCTTGTAGCAAATTCTTCAACCATTAGATTATCAAATTTAGAAGGTAGTAACATATCCAATTTTTAATGATATCTATAGTTGGCATAGAAAAGTATTTGTTGAGTAGAAGCATAAACAATGTTGTTTTAAGCAAATTCAGCAAGTGGCAAATAGAAAGTCCAATCATCTTATTAATAATTGATGGTACATCTTAGCTATTGCTGTAAAATTTGATTAACTCGCTCCATTTGGCCATTGATTTATAGATGATATAATGAAAACAACTTAATATTTATTCAAAAGATTTCAAATAGTAATTTCTAAAATTTTAATACAAATTAGAGTCCTTGATTGATATAATATTATTTAGCAATTCATGATATCTATAGACATTATCATTGAAGAGTTTGGCTATTTCTTTACTTATAATTATCTTTTTATAAGGAATGAAATATACTATCTTGAAAAACGGTTGACAATCACAGATATAGTATCAAAAGAATCACATGGTGGAAGATCTATAATAAATTTCATAGAAATAAAAGACCAAGATTTCATTGGAATAAATAATGGTTAAAGAAGTCTATATAGATGATATTGATGATTCTTTGATTTGAAACATATATTTTATAAAAATACAAATTTTTTAACAGACTTCCACATTTTAGGATATCAAAAATTTTAAAAAAGAAATTCCAACATCTTGTTGAACCCAAAATATCCAACAATAGGAAAGTAATGATGTATTTACAAAACACAAAGGTGTGTTGGTCTCTTAATAATATATAGACATTCATCAAAATAAAAGAAATTGTCTTCAAACTTAAATTTTTTAGAATCATCTTAAATATTAGTAGTATATTGATTATTGTTAAAGACAAGAGGATTCATAGTTAATATTATATGAACTTGATCAAGAAGTAAAGAATTCATTAGAATTGACATAATAGTTGTTCAAGATAAAAATTGCTTGAGTTTTAAGAAAGATATTTGTTATTGGTCATATGATGCCTCTCTTTCTTTTTGCGCAAGGTATGATTGCTCAATCAAAGCATCTGATAGCCTTTGTTGTTTTTCTAGTCAATATGTGATATTGAAATCAAAATGGGATAGGGATATATTTCACCAAGCTTGGTGACAATTTAAAATATGAGCTAATACAAAGAATTTAAGATTCTTATAATTTGTATATATATATTCATTAGATATAAAGTACCTTCAAAAAAATGGTGCCATTCTTCAAAACAATCCAAAATAGTAAAAAATTCTTCATCATAGATTTCATTATTCATCTTGGCAACTGAAAGCTTCTTAGAATAAAATGTAACTAGATGCAATTTCTTGTCTTATGTGATAGTACAATTCCTAGTGCAAAATTCAAGGCATCAAATTCCATATAAAAAGGTTTGTAAAATCCAAATGTACTGAGATTGAAATTGTAACAAAAGCCAATTTAAGATCTTAAAAAGATTTCTTTCTTTGAGGCCCTTATTCCAACTTATCCTTATATATAAACCAAATAAGTAGAATAACCACTTCAGAGTATTTCTTAATGAATATTCAATAAAAATTAGAAAATTTAGGAAAATATTACACATCACGCATTATCTTGGAGATTGTCCAATCTTCAACAGCTTGAATCTTCTTTAGATCCAGTAATAAATTTTTATTTGATATAATATATTTTAAAAATTCTATCTTTGGCTGATAGAATATATATTTATTTTAACTTGACTTATAAACTTATATCTTTTAATTTTTGTAGTACAAATCTTACAAGTTTTTCATATTCTTTAAGACTTTTTAAATAGATCAAAATATCAATGGAATATATTGTAAAGCTTGTTCATTGGAATTTTTTATTGAAATAGTATACATTACAAATACAACATTGTCCTTTGCTTTTGGTAAAAAATTAATAGCACTAAAAAATAAAGATGTAACATGTTTCTCTTTTTGGCATTTTGGTCTTAAATTTTTTTTTGCGTAGATTCCAATCAATATCATGATTATGTAACTCAAATCAAGGAAGTCCAATGGCAACATGATTTATAAGACATTAAATAATGTTGAAGACAATATGTAATACTTAGTCTCTTAATACCACTACAATGATCGTGTTTTTTAAACAACAACTTCCAATGCAAATGCTCATCCATCAATGACTTTAACAAGTGTAAGATGAATCTTCTTCACTAATACTAAGTCATATTTAGTTGCAAAATCTTTATCCATAAAACATGTTAAGGCTCCAATATCCAAAAGAGCTTTAATATAAATTTCACAACTTAGAATTTTTATATATATAGGAAGTGTAAAATAAGATGTAAAATTTAGAGGTAGAAAGAAATTTATTTTTAGCAAGAAAATTTGATAATATTCAATTGCATGGTTCTTATTATGACTGAACATCTCTGTTTTTTGATTTAACCAATTTTAAAATTAATGTCACATTTTGTGCCTTGAATCTCTCAAACTTATTTAGACAATTCACTATTTTGTAATTAAGCTTTCTACAATATAAATATATTTTATTTTTTATTTTTTATTGATGTCTATCCCTCTTTATTTATATTAATAGCTTAAATTGAGTTGTATTGATTTGCATAGATTCAAGGCTCATTGAATGCTTCTTTGATGTTCTTGAAAATATGGCAATTGCACTATTATAATTATTACTAGAAATCCAACATCATTCTTGTCACAATCCAAATAGACAATTGTTACAAGTGATAGCTTGAAATATGAATTCTTCTAAACTATCAATTTGAGGCATTGTAATCAATAAAAATTTTACATTATCTCTTAAACCATATTGAAACTAAGTCATAAATATCTTATTGTTCCAATCAAGGTCACATATAAGCTATTGAAATTTGGCAGCATAAATTGTAATTAAACATGATTCTTATTATAAGTTTTGTATCTTCTTTTTTACCACCTTTTTTTTATTACTATCTCCAAATGCAATAATAAATCTCTCTATTAAAGCCTTTAAATTATATAGTATTAGAAAAAAAATCTAATAATAGAACAAATCATAAACAAGAACTTTTTAATAAAAGAGTACCTTCAAAAGCAACTTAAGTGAAGTTGTCTAGTTAAACAAAAAGAATGTAAACATAAATAGAACCATATTTTTTGTACAAAGCCTCAAAAATTGAATCTTATTCTATCAAACTTATCTAGCATACTAGTCTTTGGTTCTTTTGTAATAGTCTTTGAAACATTTATAGAGGTCATATGTGGTATATGTCTAATACTTACTTCTTTCAATTGGAAAACTTCTTATTGCAAATTATAAATCTTTCATTTAACTTCTTTAAATATTAAATTAATTTGAGATTCTTTACTTGGATTACAAAAGAATGTAATTTCCTCTCTTAAACTATCCATAAAGATTCAAAGATCTATAAGAGTTGCTACTTTATTTTCTACTTGTGAAGGTGCATTGCCTATAATTTGATCTACTTCTATATCAATAAAATAGATAGATGAAATTTTAAAAGAAAAGAAAAAATTGATATGTCTTTTAAAAAATTATAACACTATCTATAATTAAAACTAACTTAGAAAAAGAAATGATACAAAATAATATTAGTTTAGAAGAGGATAATCCACAACCTCTAAAATACTTCAATGCTTTCAAGAAGAAGGGTAGTCCACACTCTATCAAAAAGGCAAAGCTCTGAAATTGTTGTTAATTGTTTCAACAAACTATTACAAATCAAACCAAGGAATATATGCAAGACTATAATAAGATAAAAAGATACATGAGTCTTATTACAAAGCAATGCGATACAAGAATAAGAACAAGACTAAAAGATCCAAACTAGACCACAAGACATGCGTTGTCAAGACTAAAGAGCCCTTTAGCCTTAACACCTATATATATTAAGAATTAAGAAGCTTCTAAGTAACTTCTTGTAGAAGCTTTTGTCTCCAAGTCATCCTAAGATGCTTTTTGAATGACTTCTTTATTGCTTCAATATAAAAAAACCTTAAGAACCTTTTCTTATAACTTCCTACCTTGCTTGGAAGCTAAACAACCTAAAAAAACCTTTTTTTAAGTTCTTGGAACCTTTTATAACCTTCTAGGATCTTCTAAAAAATTCCAAGATCTTCTGAAACCTTTTTTAGATGGATGTCTATGACACCAATCATTGTAAAATTTAAATTTAACAACCCTCTAGTATAGACATATATTATAAAAGAATGTTAATTAAAAATCCACATTAGAATATAAATATCTTATACAAATTAAAAACAAAATATCTTTTATTCAGTATATTATCTTATTCACTCTATAGAAGACATTCTACAAGCTAATGCAAATTGTTTTAATAAGCAAAGATTACACTTAAAATCTTCAAGGACAAAAATTATTCTATATATCAAAAAAGAATTAAATTCAAATATATTAGAATATAAGTGGCAAGTATAAATATAACTACTTTCTTTTCTACTAAAGTTAGAAAGATAAATAACTAGATTCTTAAAAAAAAATTGAATCTAATAAAAATCAAATAAAAGAAATATATTTTTTTAAAATGAGAATGTTAACATAAGCTATATTGATTTTGCTCTTTTGGCTCAAAAACATAGACACATAGAGAGCATAAGATTAACAAGAAATTTATCCCAGTTCCTACATTTTCCATCCATCCAAAATAAAAACAACACATTGTTTAAAATAAAATAGAAGAGCAAAAAGAATCTTATATTGGACAATATAAATTTTAAATAAATTATTCAACTGTACCAAAATTCTACACTCATAGAGTACCTTTATGGGAATCAAAATCTATTTGCAAAACAATTAGTCCTAAAATGTTGAAGATTTACATAAATTTAAACATCACCTTATATAAGTTGCTTGATTATTATATGAACTCATAAAAATATAAAAACTATACATGACTTAATACAAAGAGACAAGAAAATTTGACAAACTACATGGTTTCAAGTAATAACATCCTAGAAGAATAATATAAGATTTAACAAATTAACAAAAAATCAAAATCAAAATCAAAAATTTCTCCACTAATGAGATAAATTTTTTGTGGCCCATAATGTTCTAAGACATTAAAATTGTTTACTGGCTATATAGAACAAAAAAAAAATGATGAAATTGTATAATAAAATGTAAATCCCTTATATTATAATAAATCACAAGATAGGTACATAATAAATCAATTTTAAAAATCCTCTAATTTATCTAAAAAATAAGGATGTTAAAGCTTTAGCAGTTTTTGTACTTTTATCACATTCAATCTGTAAAATGTGCTATTACCTATTTGTATGAAGACAAAACCATAACAACAAAAATTTGAACCGAAGACATTTGAATTAAATACGAATAGCATATAACAGCATATAGTTAAAAAAAAAAAAAAAAAAGAAGAAAAAAAACACTTGATTTTTGTGTGTGACATGATAAATGTCATTGCTGTAAAATATCCACCATCACTATAACCAGCTACCATGTCCTATTCATGATGGCATTTGTGGCATAGATGTAAAAATTTTAAAACTTAAAAATATGTGCAAATAATCCCTACCCATTATTCCTACCCATAACAACAACCACACACATAATTTTAAATAATCCAGCACAAGATATATATTTGTGGTGCAAGAAGTACAATGTACCTAAGAAGTCTTGGATATAAATCAGGGTGATAAAGGCAATTGACACTTTATTAGGGTTTTATTAATTAAATCTACCAAGAATACTTTTAGACCTATATTGTCCCCCAGCCCAGTAACACCCTTGGCTGGACTACCTCTGATTGGCCTTGGGACTGGGAAGCCACTCTCATCACCCATGCCATCTCAGCTTATGAAGGGCCACGAATGTCAAATCTCTCCATCTTCCACAATCACCCCCACTACCTGGTCTGGCGGATGATTCTCTGTGGCACCTTCAAACTGCAGCGGCGAAGTTTGACCTGCCGTGAATGATCCACTGGCTGCAACCGCCAGCCGCGGTATGAACAGAGGTCCGTGCATCCAGAAACGCGCACCGGTTTAGGGCTTTAGCGTTTTCTGGGTCTCCGCCCTGCTTCAAGTGCATGCGGTGGCCTCTCACGCAATTCTCTTTCACAGCCTCGATTGCGGGGAGAGAGAGCGTTGTATGGTGTTGGCGTCCCCGGGTCCTGTGGCCATGGCGTCCGTCGGCAACGGGGACTTCACCTTCGCGGGCGATGGCTGCGGTGTTCTGAGTGATGGGTTCTCCGCAGCGGCGCTGTTCAAGCAGGGCTTCTCCTACACTTACGATGATCTCATTTTCCACCCCGGGTACATCGACTTCGCCGTGGACGACGTGGAGCTCGGCACCTCGCTCACGAGGAACATCAAGCTGCGGACGCCGTGCGTGTCGTCCCCCATGGACACCGTGACGGAGGAATCCATGGCGGTTGCCATGGCAGCTGTGGGCGGCGTCGGGTTCGTGCATTACAACAACACGGCGCGGGAGCAGGCGGAGATCGTGAGGAGGGCGAAAAAGCAGAGGGCGGGGTACGTCTCGGACCCTGCGTGCGTTCGGCCTTCGGACCCAATTTCCAGCATTGATGCGCTGAGGGCCAGGCGGGGGTTTTCGTCCGTGGTCGTGACGGAGGATGGGGCGGTGGGGTCGAAGCTTTTGGGCGTGGTGACGAGCAGGGACGTGGATTTCGTGCGTGACCGGAGCACCGAGGTGCGGGAGGTGATGAGCCGGGACCTGGTGACCGCTCCGGCGGGCACCACAATGGAGGAAGCTGCGGGGGTTTTGATTCGGAGCAAGAAGAGTTTGCTGCCCCTGGTGACGGAGAGTGGAGATTTTGTGGAGCTTCTGTGCCGGACGGATCTGAAGGCGTATCGTGAATTACCGCCACTGGGCGCTCCGTCTGTTGGGCTAGATGGTAAAATTCTGGTCGGTGCTGCCATTGGCACCCGCGACAGTGACAAAGAGCGGTTGAAGCTGCTGGTGGAGGCCGGGGTGAACGTCGTGATTCTGGACAGCTCGCAAGGAGATTCGATGTTCCAGAGGCAGATGATTGAGTTCATGAAGAGGGCTTATCCGGAGTTGGATGTCATTGGGGGGAATGTAGTCACTGCGTACCAAGCGAAGAATCTGATCGACGCTGGTGTGGATGGTTTGCGAGTGGGTATGGGGTCCGGGTCGATTTGCACGACGCAGGAGGTTTGCGCAGTGGGGAGGGGCCAAGTACGTCCTTCTGCACATCTGGGGGATTGTCGGAATTGAGTAGTTTGGTTTTGTGCGTGCGCCTGGTGTCGAAGTGCTGAGAGGTGGTGTTGCATTTACGAATGGATGGATGAAAGCTACCGTGAGCGGACAATTGTCGCGTGGGGAAGTTGAGGTGATCGTGAACTAAGAGCGCCGTAGCAGTCCTTTGCAGCGGTGATGGCTTTGGAGTTGCGAACAAATGATCACGTGGGGCTGTGTGAAATGCAGGGAACTGCTGTGTACAAGACTGCAGCAGTGGCCAACGCCCTAGGAGTCCCTATTATAGCCGACGGAGGAATATCCAACTCGGGACACATAGTGAAAGCACTATCGTTAGGAGCATCGACAGTGATGATGGGCAGTTTTCTGGCTGGCACAGACGAGGCGCCCGGCAGCTTTTTCTATCAGGTATTTCCTCGGACGCTGCCGTGGGGTTAATTTCTAGGCCGTGCCTTGCTGTGATGGTGTCCCCAGACGTGGGTGGTCGTGATTGACTTAAGCTTCATGGTGTTGTCGGAGACACTGTGGTCGTGTCTTCGTGACGTGTAGCACCTGGGGTTTTCAGGTTACAGGTTGGCGATCCTGGGTGTGAAATTGCTGCTTGTCATTTTTATTGATAGATTTATTTATTTCTTACGTCCGTTTTCCGAACACCGCTGTCAGCAGAAGGCTGAGCATGCATGCGTCCGTCGCGGAGTTGTGTTGTTTGCCTCTGGTTTTCAGCCGTCAGTGTGCAGAGTTCAGCGACTGACAGCCACTGGTGGGTGGATTAGGATGGTGTGAAACTCAAGAGCTACCGGGGAATGGGGTCTTTGGAAGCAATGACGAAGGGCAGCGATGCCCGATATCTCGGAGACAAGACACGTTTGAAGATCGCACAAGGCGTATCGGGGTCTGTAGCTGCCAAAGGCTCGGCGCTGCGGCTCGTCCCCTATACTTTGCAGGCTGTGAAGCAGGGATTGCAAGATTTAGGAGTGCCTTCAGTGAAGGCAGCACATGACGGCCTCAATGCCGGAGCCATCAGGCTAGAGGTATGCACATGTTAGGCAGGGTTTTTAGAGTTTCATGAGACGGGCATTTGGATTGCACCTGCATAGCTTCTTTGCCTTGTTGGGGTGACGCAGTGGATCTGGTCGGTGCAGGTAAGGACAGGCGCAGCGCAAAGGGAAGGCGGCATCCATGATCTTGTGTCGTATGAGAAGAGGAGATTTTGAAGCATGCCGGTGGTACGAACTCGTACATTGTGAGCAGCAGCGGTTTTGTAGCAATATTCTTCGAGAACGTGGGTGTGTGAAGAGATAGAGCCAGGCACAGAGGAGATGTCGGATGGACTTGCGGAGGTCGATACACACTCGCACATTCTGGTATGCGTTGAATGCAGGCAAACTCTGCAAGTAACGCTAGATTTGGTGATTCAGATACAGGGGCGGGTTGCAGCCCGCACTTCTCGTGTAACTAAGAGCCTCCCTTGTGTAATTGTGAGCACGGGCTCAATCGTTCATCACGAGGGTTGGGCACCAGCTTGATCTATTTGCGAGAGCTTTCGTGCTGGGAGAATTTTGTTTCGCGTAAGCGGTGGAAGAATTTGAGGTTGCTTGATCACTGCTCATTGGATGGCACTCACACGATGGCTTTGGATCGCCACACCTGTCAGCATGTTGCGGGGCTGTGTGGTTGGGTTGTACGGTGTATGTGGCCGTGGCGTAATCGACGCAAAGATATTCGCGCATTACATTGTTGTCCCCAGATGGGCGCGAGGTATTCTCATAGACGAGTTTGTACCTACGCGGTTGAGAATGAGCGCTTCCGTCATCGGAAATATCGTTAGAAAATTATTACCCTTAGAGAGTTTCAAGCGGGAAAAAGCTCAAGCCAACCGCAGCTGGCTGTCTACATCACAGCAACCAACTGGAACATTTCACCTTCACGCTTCCGAATGATTTGTTGGAGATGCACAATCTAACCTTCGTTAGCAGTGCGGAACAGCAAGGTGTCGCTAGCTACACTCATTGGAACATATCCGACTAAACGCGCCATTTAGACTCATCTAGACATGCGTACCCGTGTTGCACACACCCACCTGAATCAGATGGCGTTGTTGTGTGACCTAAGTGTAAACAGAAACACATCAGCAAGAATCTCCCACGTGCAAGCGAAACACTTGTCCGAAGAGGCAACAAAGAAAAAAAAAGACTCCGCGTATAAATGTGTCAAAAATTGCTTTTATTGCAATCACGATCCCCCGATCCAATTCGGCGTAATCGCCTACTGTCTCGTCTCTGCTTGACGCTTTGCTAGTGTAGCAGTACATTGCGCCATCGTCCGTGACGCCCGGCTAATTGCGTCAGTCATGTAATAATTCTCGATGGCCTTCGGAAGAGGGGACGATTTCAAGGCAGCACTTGGTCTTGTGTTTGTGTCCAACGCCCACCCTGTGGCCAACTCGACTTCGTCCACGCGCAACAAATTTGGAGACACTGCCATCATGCGAGCTCTCAAACCGTTTGCCGTGTCGTACGGGAGCGTCTTCCCCGCAACCTCTGAAAGTGCACGGATGATCTTCCAATCATCTCGGGCATCCCCGACAGTCGGCACGGCTGGGCTCGTCTGCTGGGCTCGCCCTTCGACGTTCTCGTATGTGCCTTCCTTCTCCGTGTAAGCCGCACCAGGAAGGATCACGTTTGCCCTGTACGCACTACGATCGCCGTGATGCCCTTGGTACACCACAAAAGCATCCTCTGGAATGTCTGCGGGAGTCAGGTCGTCAGCCCCCAACAAGTACAAAAATCTTGCGTCCGCTTTTCCTGCCCTTGCACCTGGCACGAATCCCAGGTCACGTGCTGCTGCTTGAGAAGCGTTCAGAAGCAGAACGTTGGCTCCGAACCAATCGTCCCGAATCAGGTTGCTTTGCTCTGCGATGATGTCCAATGCGGACATAATTGCCGCCTTATCTCCGCGCTCCAGCGCTCCACTACCCACGATGACCACAGGTCGTGCAGCCGATGCCAACTCCGCGCAAAACGGATGTCGCCCTTCCGCGATCTCCAGCAGCGTGTCCGTGTTAACACCTAGGTGCTGGTGGGGATACGTCAGGTCCACCTCGGGACCCACGACAGCCACCTTTGCCTTGTTGAACCTCACTGCTTTCCGCAGCCTTGCGTTCACCATAGGAGCCTCCCACCGAAGCTTCAATCGAATAACCAACCAACCAACCAATCAACCATCAGCTACACCATCCAACTGTGGCTTGCACACGCTCAAGCTACGCCACTAAGGCTGCCGGAAGCTCCAACACAACCAAATCCTATCCCAGGCCCCCCTCAAACTGCACTCCGTTTACCTGAGTTCCGATCAGCAAACAGACGTCTGCCTGCTCCAGGCCGGCAATGCCCGTGTTCAGCAAGAACCTGGATCTCAAGTCCGCATCCACCGACTCGCCATCCCCTTCGGCCCACAGGCGCTCACAACCCATCCTGTTCAGAAAATCCTTCAGTGCCAACATGGACTCCGCATCGGCCAACTTGCCGGCCACACCTACCATCTCTTCTGGCTTCACTTTATAAGCCGCCTCAGCAATAGCCTCGAGCGCATCTTTCCAAGATACTGCCTGCAATTGTCCATCGGGGCGCCGAATCATCGGCTCGCTTAGCCGCTGACGCTTCAGACCGTCGTAACTGAACCTCGCCTTGTCTCCGATCCACTCCTCGTTGATTTCCTGCGCATCGCACATTCAGCAACACGGCATCAACATCCATGATTCCTGGGACATCAAACCTGCCGAAAACACTCGTCCCAAACTCCGCTCACGTTCGCTAAGCGAAAGAAACCCCTTTCCGGCCACCACCAGTCCAACGCCAACCCCCTGGCTCAGCTATCTGGCTCCTAATCCATGCTTCACATACGCATATCCACTGAGAGTGGCCCCGCAACGGACCTCATGAAGGCGGGGAATGATACGCATCACTTCAGGTCCGCGGCTGTTGATGCGGATGTTTGAGCCCACGGCATCTAAAACGTCGATACTCTCCGTCGCCTTCAGCTCCCACGGTCTTGCTGTGAATGCATACGGCTTGGATGTCAACGCCCCAACAGGACACACATCAATCACGTTGCCGGACAACTCGCTCGTCATCAAATTTTCTACATATGTTCCAATCTCCTCGCTTCCTCCACGCCCCAGCACGCCCAGATCCTCCACGCCAGCAATCTCCTTGGCAAATCTCACACACCTGCACCATGTTGCAGAAACATCAGCACGGCCTATTCCAACTTCCCAATTCATGGGTTTGCTTATTCACAACCAATGCAACCCTCGGATGCCGAAGCTAGCCCGTCCATGTCCTCTACATCAGCCCACCAAAACCCTCCGGGCGCCGGTTTCTCTATCCCCGCCTGAGACACCACGTTCATCTTCTAACGACCATCCAAGTGACCTAGTCTCGCGTCTGCGACTCTGCATCTAACATCCAGAAACACGCCATTGCACGGCTACCGGATCCGCGCGCCCGGCAGCCAATGATACATTCACAAGACCGCTGCTAATTCACGACAGAATCGCGACCATTGCTACGTAAGATCCCTCCGCGCATGCATTGCTGACCCTCCGAACTGGCCATCCACCGCCTCGAAGTCACTGACCTGGTACATTGGATGCATCGAGTCATGATGGTCTTCACCAGGGGCCCCAGGTTCTTGTCCAGAACGGATCTCTTCGTGTCAATAAAACGGCCACGATCGGATCCAAACACCATCGACTGGTCCTGAAGATCACACTCTCCTCCTTGATCGCAAATCGGACAATCTAAGGGGTGGTTCATCAGAAGGAACTCCATCACTCCTTCCCTTGCTTTCTTAGCCAGAGGTGTGTCCGTCTTGATTTTCATACCTGGAATCCGCTCCGCCTCTTAGCACCCCTTTCTTTTGCCACACACAATCCATTCTACCAACCAGAAATCCTCCACACAAGTTTGCGGGAAACCAACAGAAAACAGCTTCTAGTTTCGCGGAATCGAACCTGGCAAAGCAGGCATGGCGCAAGACGCGACGGGCTTCGGAGTCTTCTCCACCTCGACCAGGCACATGCGGCAATTCCCAGCAATAGAAAGACGACTGTGGTAGCAGAACCGAGGAATGGTCACCCCTCCCAGCTCGCATGCCTGCAACACCGTCATGCCCTTGGGAACTTGCACGGCCATCCCATCCACGGTCACCTCAATTGTCTCCACTTCCGCTTTCTCAGGCTTCACCCTGTTAGACGCCAGGGCAGCGCTGCTTGCGTGGCGTACGCCGCCCAGCGAGCTCGCCAATGGACCTGTCCCATCCGACCCTCTCTCGCAGGCGACCTGATGGTGACGACGAGGGAGATGCGACGTCGCGGGCAAAGCCGCATCACGAACCCCTGCTATGCTCAATTTGCTACGAAACAACGGAGTCGCTGCTACCTCCTGCAGCAGCTTCACCGTCTGGCGCCCCCTACAAGCCATCCTGCCCCCTTCTCCAAACCCTCGCAAACGACACCTCCTTTCGACTCACTCACAATACAACAAATGCATCCACACACGCACGCTCAAATCGGGAAAACGATCTGCGCTATCCCAAATCGCAAAGCGACCTCCGACCACCACCTCATGCGAGGCGCGGGTAACCTAAATCGCAGCTCCCCGCCCTCCGCATTTGGTCCCGTCCTGCAAACTCCCAAAATGAGAACGAGCGAGTTGTGTGACCTAAATCGGAACACCTCGCATTCCCGCATGCCCCCGTCCTGCCTTTCCCTTCCAAGCTCCGAAGGCTCTGAGAGCCGAGGAGGGAGGTGATCACCGCTCCAGGCAGGCGTTCATGCCGGTTATCCACCGGATACTAGACAGCAGGGGAACACCCTTCCACCATGACTGAAGCAGAGAGCAGTTCATCGCGTCTTGGGCACAAGGAGTCCTACACTTCATCCGTCACGTGATAGATGGGAGGTCTCCTTTGTCATCCTCAGTGCACGCTTGGTCTCTGGCACACAAGGCCGCTGTTCATCTGGAGATGAGAAAGCATCAGTTGGCACTCTTGTTTCCTACACCACCACTTGGCCTGCCCAGAATTGGCAACGCTCATGAGGAATTGATCTTTTTCTCGCTTGGAACGTTAGGGAGCAGTCAACGCAAATTGTTGGCCCTGTGAAAACTTCTAAGAGAATGCGGCAATTGTAAAGGGTTGTTGTGTGAGGGTGGCATGATTTTGTGCAACAGCCTAAAGGTAGGATGATAGCACTTCTTTTTTAGTTTAAGGAAGTGGTTCTTTGTGTATATGTGATTGAGTCTTGGTGGTCTTTTTTCTGGCCAACAATTTGCGTTGACTGCTCCCTAACGTTCCAAGCGAGAAAAAGATCAATTCCTCATGAGCGTTGCCAATTCTGGGCAGGCCAAGTGGTGGTGTAGGAAACAAGAGTGCCAACTGATGCTTTCTCATCTCCAGATGAACAGCGGCCTTGTGTGCCAGAGACCAAGCGTGCACTGAGGATGACAAAGGAGACCTCCCATCTATCACGTGACGGATGAAGTGTAGGACTCCTTGTGCCCAAGACGCGATGAACTGCTCTCTGCTTCAGTCATGGTGGAAGGGTGTTCCCCTGCTGTCTAGTATCCGGTGGATAACCGGCATGAACGCCTGCCTGGAGCGGTGATCACCTCCCTCCTCGGCTCTCAGAGCCTTCGGAGCTTGGAAGGGAAAGGCAGGACGGGGGCATGCGGGAATGCGAGGTGTTCCGATTTAGGTCACACAACTCGCTCGTTCTCATTTTGGGAGTTTGCAGGACGGGACCAAATGCGGAGGGCGGGGAGCTGCGATTTAGGTTACCCGCGCCTCGCATGAGGTGGTGGTCGGAGGTCGCTTTGCGATTTGGGATAGCGCAGATCGTTTTCCCGATTTGAGCGTGCGTGTGTGGATGCATTTGTTGTATTGTGAGTGAGTCGAAAGGAGGTGTCGTTTGCGAGGGTTTGGAGAAGGGGGCAGGATGGCTTGTAGGGGGCGCCAGACGGTGAAGCTGCTGCAGGAGGTAGCAGCGACTCCGTTGTTTCGTAGCAAATTGAGCATAGCAGGGGTTCGTGATGCGGCTTTGCCCGCGACGTCGCATCTCCCTCGTCGTCACCATCAGGTCGCCTGCGAGAGAGGGTCGGATGGGACAGGTCCATTGGCGAGCTCGCTGGGCGGCGTACGCCACGCAAGCAGCGCTGCCCTGGCGTCTAACAGGGTGAAGCCTGAGAAAGCGGAAGTGGAGACAATTGAGGTGACCGTGGATGGGATGGCCGTGCAAGTTCCCAAGGGCATGACGGTGTTGCAGGCATGCGAGCTGGGAGGGGTGACCATTCCTCGGTTCTGCTACCACAGTCGTCTTTCTATTGCTGGGAATTGCCGCATGTGCCTGGTCGAGGTGGAGAAGACTCCGAAGCCCGTCGCGTCTTGCGCCATGCCTGCTTTGCCAGGTTCGATTCCGCGAAACTAGAAGCTGTTTTCTGTTGGTTTCCCGCAAACTTGTGTGGAGGATTTCTGGTTGGTAGAATGGATTGTGTGTGGCAAAAGAAAGGGGTGCTAAGAGGCGGAGCGGATTCCAGGTATGAAAATCAAGACGGACACACCTCTGGCTAAGAAAGCAAGGGAAGGAGTGATGGAGTTCCTTCTGATGAACCACCCCTTAGATTGTCCGATTTGCGATCAAGGAGGAGAGTGTGATCTTCAGGACCAGTCGATGGTGTTTGGATCCGATCGTGGCCGTTTTATTGACACGAAGAGATCCGTTCTGGACAAGAACCTGGGGCCCCTGGTGAAGACCATCATGACTCGATGCATCCAATGTACCAGGTCAGTGACTTCGAGGCGGTGGATGGCCAGTTCGGAGGGTCAGCAATGCATGCGCGGAGGGATCTTACGTAGCAATGGTCGCGATTCTGTCGTGAATTAGCAGCGGTCTTGTGAATGTATCATTGGCTGCCGGGCGCGCGGATCCGGTAGCCGTGCAATGGCGTGTTTCTGGATGTTAGATGCAGAGTCGCAGACGCGAGACTAGGTCACTTGGATGGTCGTTAGAAGATGAACGTGGTGTCTCAGGCGGGGATAGAGAAACCGGCGCCCGGAGGGTTTTGGTGGGCTGATGTAGAGGACATGGACGGGCTAGCTTCGGCATCCGAGGGTTGCATTGGTTGTGAATAAGCAAACCCATGAATTGGGAAGTTGGAATAGGCCGTGCTGATGTTTCTGCAACATGGTGCAGGTGTGTGAGATTTGCCAAGGAGATTGCTGGCGTGGAGGATCTGGGCGTGCTGGGGCGTGGAGGAAGCGAGGAGATTGGAACATATGTAGAAAATTTGATGACGAGCGAGTTGTCCGGCAACGTGATTGATGTGTGTCCTGTTGGGGCGTTGACATCCAAGCCGTATGCATTCACAGCAAGACCGTGGGAGCTGAAGGCGACGGAGAGTATCGACGTTTTAGATGCCGTGGGCTCAAACATCCGCATCAACAGCCGCGGACCTGAAGTGATGCGTATCATTCCCCGCCTTCATGAGGTCCGTTGCGGGGCCACTCTCAGTGGATATGCGTATGTGAAGCATGGATTAGGAGCCAGATAGCTGAGCCAGGGGGTTGGCGTTGGACTGGTGGTGGCCGGAAAGGGGTTTCTTTCGCTTAGCGAACGTGAGCGGAGTTTGGGACGAGTGTTTTCGGCAGGTTTGATGTCCCAGGAATCATGGATGTTGATGCCGTGTTGCTGAATGTGCGATGCGCAGGAAATCAACGAGGAGTGGATCGGAGACAAGGCGAGGTTCAGTTACGACGGTCTGAAGCGTCAGCGGCTAAGCGAGCCGATGATTCGGCGCCCCGATGGACAATTGCAGGCAGTATCTTGGAAAGATGCGCTCGAGGCTATTGCTGAGGCGGCTTATAAAGTGAAGCCAGAAGAGATGGTAGGTGTGGCCGGCAAGTTGGCCGATGCGGAGTCCATGTTGGCACTGAAGGATTTTCTGAACAGGATGGGTTGTGAGCGCCTGTGGGCCGAAGGGGATGGCGAGTCGGTGGATGCGGACTTGAGATCCAGGTTCTTGCTGAACACGGGCATTGCCGGCCTGGAGCAGGCAGACGTCTGTTTGCTGATCGGAACTCAGGTAAACGGAGTGCAGTTTGAGGGGGGCCTGGGATAGGATTTGGTTGTGTTGGAGCTTCCGGCAGCCTTAGTGGCGTAGCTTGAGCGTGTGCAAGCCACAGTTGGATGGTGTAGCTGATGGTTGATTGGTTGGTTGGTTGGTTATTCGATTGAAGCTTCGGTGGGAGGCTCCTATGGTGAACGCAAGGCTGCGGAAAGCAGTGAGGTTCAACAAGGCAAAGGTGGCTGTCGTGGGTCCCGAGGTGGACCTGACGTATCCCCACCAGCACCTAGGTGTTAACACGGACACGCTGCTGGAGATCGCGGAAGGGCGACATCCGTTTTGCGCGGAGTTGGCATCGGCTGCACGACCTGTGGTCATCGTGGGTAGTGGAGCGCTGGAGCGCGGAGATAAGGCGGCAATTATGTCCGCATTGGACATCATCGCAGAGCAAAGCAACCTGATTCGGGACGATTGGTTCGGAGCCAACGTTCTGCTTCTGAACGCTTCTCAAGCAGCAGCACGTGACCTGGGATTCGTGCCAGGTGCAAGGGCAGGAAAAGCGGACGCAAGATTTTTGTACTTGTTGGGGGCTGACGACCTGACTCCCGCAGACATTCCAGAGGATGCTTTTGTGGTGTACCAAGGGCATCACGGCGATCGTAGTGCGTACAGGGCAAACGTGATCCTTCCTGGTGCGGCTTACACGGAGAAGGAAGGCACATACGAGAACGTCGAAGGGCGAGCCCAGCAGACGAGCCCAGCCGTGCCGACTGTCGGGGATGCCCGAGATGATTGGAAGATCATCCGTGCACTTTCAGAGGTTGCGGGGAAGACGCTCCCGTACGACACGGCAAACGGTTTGAGAGCTCGCATGATGGCAGTGTCTCCAAATTTGTTGCGCGTGGACGAAGTCGAGTTGGCCACAGGGTGGGCGTTGGACACAAACACAAGACCAAGTGCTGCCTTGAAATCGTCCCCTCTTCCGAAGGCCATCGAGAATTATTACATGACTGACGCAATTAGCCGGGCGTCACGGACGATGGCGCAATGTACTGCTACACTAGCAAAGCGTCAAGCAGAGACGAGACAGTAGGCGATTACGCCGAATTGGATCGGGGGATCGTGATTGCAATAAAAGCAATTTTTGACACATTTATACGCGGAGTCTTTTTTTTTCTTTGTTGCCTCTTCGGACAAGTGTTTCGCTTGCACGTGGGAGATTCTTGCTGATGTGTTTCTGTTTACACTTAGGTCACACAACAACGCCATCTGATTCAGGTGGGTGTGTGCAACACGGGTACGCATGTCTAGATGAGTCTAAATGGCGCGTTTAGTCGGATATGTTCCAATGAGTGTAGCTAGCGACACCTTGCTGTTCCGCACTGCTAACGAAGGTTAGATTGTGCATCTCCAACAAATCATTCGGAAGCGTGAAGGTGAAATGTTCCAGTTGGTTGCTGTGATGTAGACAGCCAGCTGCGGTTGGCTTGAGCTTTTTCCCGCTTGAAACTCTCTAAGGGTAATAATTTTCTAACGATATTTCCGATGACGGAAGCGCTCATTCTCAACCGCGTAGGTACAAACTCGTCTATGAGAATACCTCGCGCCCATCTGGGGACAACAATGTAATGCGCGAATATCTTTGCGTCGATTACGCCACGGCCACATACACCGTACAACCCAACCACACAGCCCCGCAACATGCTGACAGGTGTGGCGATCCAAAGCCATCGTGTGAGTGCCATCCAATGAGCAGTGATCAAGCAACCTCAAATTCTTCCACCGCTTACGCGAAACAAAATTCTCCCAGCACGAAAGCTCTCGCAAATAGATCAAGCTGGTGCCCAACCCTCGTGATGAACGATTGAGCCCGTGCTCACAATTACACAAGGGAGGCTCTTAGTTACACGAGAAGTGCGGGCTGCAACCCGCCCCTGTATCTGAATCACCAAATCTAGCGTTACTTGCAGAGTTTGCCTGCATTCAACGCATACCAGAATGTGCGAGTGTGTATCGACCTCCGCAAGTCCATCCGACATCTCCTCTGTGCCTGGCTCTATCTCTTCACACACCCACGTTCTCGAAGAATATTGCTACAAAACCGCTGCTGCTCACAATGTACGAGTTCGTACCACCGGCATGCTTCAAAATCTCCTCTTCTCATACGACACAAGATCATGGATGCCGCCTTCCCTTTGCGCTGCGCCTGTCCTTACCTGCACCGACCAGATCCACTGCGTCACCCCAACAAGGCAAAGAAGCTATGCAGGTGCAATCCAAATGCCCGTCTCATGAAACTCTAAAAACCCTGCCTAACATGTGCATACCTCTAGCCTGATGGCTCCGGCATTGAGGCCGTCATGTGCTGCCTTCACTGAAGGCACTCCTAAATCTTGCAATCCCTGCTTCACAGCCTGCAAAGTATAGGGGACGAGCCGCAGCGCCGAGCCTTTGGCAGCTACAGACCCCGATACGCCTTGTGCGATCTTCAAACGTGTCTTGTCTCCGAGATATCGGGCATCGCTGCCCTTCGTCATTGCTTCCAAAGACCCCATTCCCCGGTAGCTCTTGAGTTTCACACCATCCTAATCCACCCACCAGTGGCTGTCAGTCGCTGAACTCTGCACACTGACGGCTGAAAACCAGAGGCAAACAACACAACTCCGCGACGGACGCATGCATGCTCAGCCTTCTGCTGACAGCGGTGTTCGGAAAACGGACGTAAGAAATAAATAAATCTATCAATAAAAATGACAAGCAGCAATTTCACACCCAGGATCGCCAACCTGTAACCTGAAAACCCCAGGTGCTACACGTCACGAAGACACGACCACAGTGTCTCCGACAACACCATGAAGCTTAAGTCAATCACGACCACCCACGTCTGGGGACACCATCACAGCAAGGCACGGCCTAGAAATTAACCCCACGGCAGCGTCCGAGGAAATACCTGATAGAAAAAGCTGCCGGGCGCCTCGTCTGTGCCAGCCAGAAAACTGCCCATCATCACTGTCGATGCTCCTAACGATAGTGCTTTCACTATGTGTCCCGAGTTGGATATTCCTCCGTCGGCTATAATAGGGACTCCTAGGGCGTTGGCCACTGCTGCAGTCTTGTACACAGCAGTTCCCTGCATTTCACACAGCCCCA
This sequence comes from Physcomitrellopsis africana, assembly GCA_036785485.1. Taxonomy (NCBI): domain Eukaryota; kingdom Viridiplantae; phylum Streptophyta; class Bryopsida; order Funariales; family Funariaceae; genus Physcomitrellopsis; species Physcomitrellopsis africana. The sequence goes on along the minus strand of JAWRVF010000178.1, from coordinate 332,511 downwards.
CGTGATCATTTGTTCGCAACTCCAAAGCCATCACCGCTGCAAAGGACTGCTACGGCGCTCTTAGTTCACGATCACCTCAACTTCCCCACGCGACAATTGTCCGCTCACGGTAGCTTTCATCCATCCATTCGTAAATGCAACACCACCTCTCAGCACTTCGACACCAGGCGCACGCACAAAACCAAACTACTCAATTCCGACAATCCCCCAGATGTGCAGAAGGACGTACTTGGCCCCTCCCCACTGCGCAAACCTCCTGCGTCGTGCAAATCGACCCGGACCCCATACCCACTCGCAAACCATCCACACCAGCGTCGATCAGATTCTTCGCTTGGTACGCAGTGACTACATTCCCCCCAATGACATCCAACTCCGGATAAGCCCTCTTCATGAACTCAATCATCTGCCTCTGGAACATCGAATCTCCTTGCGAGCTGTCCAGAATCACGACGTTCACCCCGGCCTCCACCAGCAGCTTCAACCGCTCTTTGTCACTGTCGCGGGTGCCAATGGCAGCACCGACCAGAATTTTACCATCTAGCCCAACAGACGGAGCGCCCAGTGGCGGTAATTCACGATACGCCTTCAGATCCGTCCGGCACAGAAGCTCCACAAAATCTCCACTCTCCGTCACCAGGGGCAGCAAACTCTTCTTGCTCCGAATCAAAACCCCCGCAGCTTCCTCCATTGTGGTGCCCGCCGGAGCGGTCACCAGGTCCCGGCTCATCACCTCCCGCACCTCGGTGCTCCGGTCACGCACGAAATCCACGTCCCTGCTCGTCACCACGCCCAAAAGCTTCGACCCCACCGCCCCATCCTCCGTCACGACCACGGACGAAAACCCCCGCCTGGCCCTCAGCGCATCAATGCTGGAAATTGGGTCCGAAGGCCGAACGCACGCAGGGTCCGAGACGTACCCCGCCCTCTGCTTTTTCGCCCTCCTCACGATCTCCGCCTGCTCCCGCGCCGTGTTGTTGTAATGCACGAACCCGACGCCGCCCACAGCTGCCATGGCAACCGCCATGGATTCCTCCGTCACGGTGTCCATGGGGGACGACACGCACGGCGTCCGCAGCTTGATGTTCCTCGTGAGCGAGGTGCCGAGCTCCACGTCGTCCACGGCGAAGTCGATGTACCCGGGGTGGAAAATGAGATCATCGTAAGTGTAGGAGAAGCCCTGCTTGAACAGCGCCGCTGCGGAGAACCCATCACTCAGAACACCGCAGCCATCGCCCGCGAAGGTGAAGTCCCCGTTGCCGACGGACGCCATGGCCACAGGACCCGGGGACGCCAACACCATACAACGCTCTCTCTCCCCGCAATCGAGGCTGTGAAAGAGAATTGCGTGAGAGGCCACCGCATGCACTTGAAGCAGGGCGGAGACCCAGAAAACGCTAAAGCCCTAAACCGGTGCGCGTTTCTGGATGCACGGACCTCTGTTCATACCGCGGCTGGCGGTTGCAGCCAGTGGATCATTCACGGCAGGTCAAACTTCGCCGCTGCAGTTTGAAGGTGCCACAGAGAATCATCCGCCAGACCAGGTAGTGGGGGTGATTGTGGAAGATGGAGAGATTTGACATTCGTGGCCCTTCATAAGCTGAGATGGCATGGGTGATGAGAGTGGCTTCCCAGTCCCAAGGCCAATCAGAGGTAGTCCAGCCAAGGGTGTTACTGGGCTGGGGGACAATATAGGTCTAAAAGTATTCTTGGTAGATTTAATTAATAAAACCCTAATAAAGTGTCAATTGCCTTTATCACCCTGATTTATATCCAAGACTTCTTAGGTACATTGTACTTCTTGCACCACAAATATATATCTTGTGCTGGATTATTTAAAATTATGTGTGTGGTTGTTGTTATGGGTAGGAATAATGGGTAGGGATTATTTGCACATATTTTTAAGTTTTAAAATTTTTACATCTATGCCACAAATGCCATCATGAATAGGACATGGTAGCTGGTTATAGTGATGGTGGATATTTTACAGCAATGACATTTATCATGTCACACACAAAAATCAAGTGTTTTTTTTCTTCTTTTTTTTTTTTTTTTTTTAACTATATGCTGTTATATGCTATTCGTATTTAATTCAAATGTCTTCGGTTCAAATTTTTGTTGTTATGGTTTTGTCTTCATACAAATAGGTAATAGCACATTTTACAGATTGAATGTGATAAAAGTACAAAAACTGCTAAAGCTTTAACATCCTTATTTTTTAGATAAATTAGAGGATTTTTAAAATTGATTTATTATGTACCTATCTTGTGATTTATTATAATATAAGGGATTTACATTTTATTATACAATTTCATCATTTTTTTTTTGTTCTATATAGCCAGTAAACAATTTTAATGTCTTAGAACATTATGGGCCACAAAAAATTTATCTCATTAGTGGAGAAATTTTTGATTTTGATTTTGATTTTTTGTTAATTTGTTAAATCTTATATTATTCTTCTAGGATGTTATTACTTGAAACCATGTAGTTTGTCAAATTTTCTTGTCTCTTTGTATTAAGTCATGTATAGTTTTTATATTTTTATGAGTTCATATAATAATCAAGCAACTTATATAAGGTGATGTTTAAATTTATGTAAATCTTCAACATTTTAGGACTAATTGTTTTGCAAATAGATTTTGATTCCCATAAAGGTACTCTATGAGTGTAGAATTTTGGTACAGTTGAATAATTTATTTAAAATTTATATTGTCCAATATAAGATTCTTTTTGCTCTTCTATTTTATTTTAAACAATGTGTTGTTTTTATTTTGGATGGATGGAAAATGTAGGAACTGGGATAAATTTCTTGTTAATCTTATGCTCTCTATGTGTCTATGTTTTTGAGCCAAAAGAGCAAAATCAATATAGCTTATGTTAACATTCTCATTTTAAAAAAATATATTTCTTTTATTTGATTTTTATTAGATTCAATTTTTTTTTAAGAATCTAGTTATTTATCTTTCTAACTTTAGTAGAAAAGAAAGTAGTTATATTTATACTTGCCACTTATATTCTAATATATTTGAATTTAATTCTTTTTTGATATATAGAATAATTTTTGTCCTTGAAGATTTTAAGTGTAATCTTTGCTTATTAAAACAATTTGCATTAGCTTGTAGAATGTCTTCTATAGAGTGAATAAGATAATATACTGAATAAAAGATATTTTGTTTTTAATTTGTATAAGATATTTATATTCTAATGTGGATTTTTAATTAACATTCTTTTATAATATATGTCTATACTAGAGGGTTGTTAAATTTAAATTTTACAATGATTGGTGTCATAGACATCCATCTAAAAAAGGTTTCAGAAGATCTTGGAATTTTTTAGAAGATCCTAGAAGGTTATAAAAGGTTCCAAGAACTTAAAAAAAGGTTTTTTTAGGTTGTTTAGCTTCCAAGCAAGGTAGGAAGTTATAAGAAAAGGTTCTTAAGGTTTTTTTATATTGAAGCAATAAAGAAGTCATTCAAAAAGCATCTTAGGATGACTTGGAGACAAAAGCTTCTACAAGAAGTTACTTAGAAGCTTCTTAATTCTTAATATATATAGGTGTTAAGGCTAAAGGGCTCTTTAGTCTTGACAACGCATGTCTTGTGGTCTAGTTTGGATCTTTTAGTCTTGTTCTTATTCTTGTATCGCATTGCTTTGTAATAAGACTCATGTATCTTTTTATCTTATTATAGTCTTGCATATATTCCTTGGTTTGATTTGTAATAGTTTGTTGAAACAATTAACAACAATTTCAGAGCTTTGCCTTTTTGATAGAGTGTGGACTACCCTTCTTCTTGAAAGCATTGAAGTATTTTAGAGGTTGTGGATTATCCTCTTCTAAACTAATATTATTTTGTATCATTTCTTTTTCTAAGTTAGTTTTAATTATAGATAGTGTTATAATTTTTTAAAAGACATATCAATTTTTTCTTTTCTTTTAAAATTTCATCTATCTATTTTATTGATATAGAAGTAGATCAAATTATAGGCAATGCACCTTCACAAGTAGAAAATAAAGTAGCAACTCTTATAGATCTTTGAATCTTTATGGATAGTTTAAGAGAGGAAATTACATTCTTTTGTAATCCAAGTAAAGAATCTCAAATTAATTTAATATTTAAAGAAGTTAAATGAAAGATTTATAATTTGCAATAAGAAGTTTTCCAATTGAAAGAAGTAAGTATTAGACATATACCACATATGACCTCTATAAATGTTTCAAAGACTATTACAAAAGAACCAAAGACTAGTATGCTAGATAAGTTTGATAGAATAAGATTCAATTTTTGAGGCTTTGTACAAAAAATATGGTTCTATTTATGTTTACATTCTTTTTGTTTAACTAGACAACTTCACTTAAGTTGCTTTTGAAGGTACTCTTTTATTAAAAAGTTCTTGTTTATGATTTGTTCTATTATTAGATTTTTTTTCTAATACTATATAATTTAAAGGCTTTAATAGAGAGATTTATTATTGCATTTGGAGATAGTAATAAAAAAAAGGTGGTAAAAAAGAAGATACAAAACTTATAATAAGAATCATGTTTAATTACAATTTATGCTGCCAAATTTCAATAGCTTATATGTGACCTTGATTGGAACAATAAGATATTTATGACTTAGTTTCAATATGGTTTAAGAGATAATGTAAAATTTTTATTGATTACAATGCCTCAAATTGATAGTTTAGAAGAATTCATATTTCAAGCTATCACTTGTAACAATTGTCTATTTGGATTGTGACAAGAATGATGTTGGATTTCTAGTAATAATTATAATAGTGCAATTGCCATATTTTCAAGAACATCAAAGAAGCATTCAATGAGCCTTGAATCTATGCAAATCAATACAACTCAATTTAAGCTATTAATATAAATAAAGAGGGATAGACATCAATAAAAAATAAAAAATAAAATATATTTATATTGTAGAAAGCTTAATTACAAAATAGTGAATTGTCTAAATAAGTTTGAGAGATTCAAGGCACAAAATGTGACATTAATTTTAAAATTGGTTAAATCAAAAAACAGAGATGTTCAGTCATAATAAGAACCATGCAATTGAATATTATCAAATTTTCTTGCTAAAAATAAATTTCTTTCTACCTCTAAATTTTACATCTTATTTTACACTTCCTATATATATAAAAATTCTAAGTTGTGAAATTTATATTAAAGCTCTTTTGGATATTGGAGCCTTAACATGTTTTATGGATAAAGATTTTGCAACTAAATATGACTTAGTATTAGTGAAGAAGATTCATCTTACACTTGTTAAAGTCATTGATGGATGAGCATTTGCATTGGAAGTTGTTGTTTAAAAAACACGATCATTGTAGTGGTATTAAGAGACTAAGTATTACATATTGTCTTCAACATTATTTAATGTCTTATAAATCATGTTGCCATTGGACTTCCTTGATTTGAGTTACATAATCATGATATTGATTGGAATCTACGCAAAAAAAAATTTAAGACCAAAATGCCAAAAGGAGAAACATGTTACATCTTTATTTTTTAGTGCTATTAATTTTTTACCAAAAGCAAAGGACAATGTTGTATTTGTAATGTATACTATTTCAATAAAAAATTCCAATGAATAAGCTTTACAATGGATTCCAATTCAATATCAAGATTTTAAGGTTATTTTTGAAAAATCAAAAATAATATTGATATACTATCAAAATATTAACTATATGATTGTGCCATAGAATTGCACAAAGGAACTTAATCGCCATTTGGATTAATATATAATCTTTTACAAATAGATTTTAAAATCTTAATGAAATATATTAATGAAAGTTTTTCTAAGTATTTTATTTGACATTTATAATCACTTGCTAGAGCATCTTTGTTTTTTATAAAGAAGAAAGATGGATCTTTCTAAATGTATGTTGATAATTGGAATTTAAACAAGATAAAGATAAATAAATCATTATCCATTGCAATTGATATTAAGACTCCTTGAATAAATGAGTCAAGTTAGAATGTAACTAAAGATTGATCTTTGTTGAGCTTATAATTTAGTATGCATTAAAAAGAGAGACAAATAGAAGGCAATATTTTAAATAAGATATGGACATTTTGAATACAATGTTATACCTTTCGGACTAACAAATATACCAACTATATTCTAATACTGGATGAATGATGTCTTATAAGAATTTTTAAATAATTCTTTTGTTTTATATCTCAATGATATTTTGAACCATTCAAAAAGTCTTAAAAAATATAAAAAACATATAAGATTTGTAGTACAAAAATTAAGAGATGTAAGTTTATGTATCAAATTGGAAAAAATATATATTCCAGTAATCAAAGATAGAATTTCTTGAATATGTCATATCAAATAAAAGTTTATTAATGGATCTAAAAAAGATTCAAGTTGTTAAAGATAGTACAATCTCTAAGACGATGCAGGATATACAATATTTTTTTAGATTTACTAATTTTTATTGAATATTCATTAAAAAAATACTCTCAAGTGGTTGCTCCACTTATTTGATTGATATGTAAGAATAAATTGGAATAAGGGCCTCAAAAAAAGAAATCTTTTTTAAGATCTTAAATTAGCTTTTATTACAATTTTAAAAGCATTCTTGGTAGATTTATCTAGTAAAATCCCATAAAGTGTCAATTGCCTTTATCACCTAGCTTTATATCAAAGACTTCCTAAATTCATTGTATTGCTTGGACCACAAAGTTGAGCATATTCTGGAGTGTATTTTTGTGTCCATAGAGGAAGATTTTGCTTCTTGCTTTAGACATGTTGGTTGTCCAAAAGTATAGGTAGTAGGTACAATATAAATTTTTTTTCCAAGCCTCAAGCACTGGGAATACATTTACACCACAAATTCCATCATTGATAGGACATGTGATTTGGTTATATTAATGAGGATTATACAAAAGGTGTGACATTTTTCATGTTACACAACACAATTAAGTTTATTTTGTAGCAATTTTATAGTATGCATATTTAAGTGAAATCACTATGATTCAAATCATTCTAAATTTGAAGCATAATTCTATTATTTTGACATTGTTTATAAATCTTTTTAATTTTTTATATTTATAACTTATGTTGGATGGATTTTAATTTTAAATTTATATTATTTTAAAAATCAAATAATAACTTGATTAGATTATGTTTTGCTTTGTAATTACAATACATTTCAAGTTCCAACCATATTTACAATCCGGCAACGTTCCAGAGTAGACTTCCTCCAAATGCATTTATTTTCTAAATTGCCGTAATGTTGATGCTCTTGTTTTGGGGTGACATTACAGGAATCAAATCGAAACCTAAAAGATGATTAAAAATAAGAATATGAAAGAATTAAAAACTGATGAATAATTAAATAAAAACACTGAGAAGAGTTTCTGAGTTTGGTGGAATGGGAGGGACCCACTATACTCCCTTACTTGTAATGAGACGGTGCAGAATAGAGTTTGGGGCTGAAAAGCATGTGGAGTCTGTGCACGCATCGCAGTCGATTCAAATCGTAGGTTGAAGTCAGAACAAGACCATGTCTCAGAAATACCTTCAATTGACAGTTGCATTACATCTGAACTGGTTTGACCAAATACAGACTCTAAAACTACTAAAACATAAAACCTGGCATGCTAACCTGTACACAACGTCATACAAACTAAAACACTGCTGTCAAATTTTACTGGGAGTGTGTTGTCCGATCCCACTCCACGCCCATATATGCTTTTAGCGTAATTATCGAAGCAAAAGAGATTAAACCGATGGCACCAAGGCAGCATCAACTTCCTTCTGTCAGAAACTCTCTTCCCATCCTTGTGGTCCTAATCATCCAGCAAGTGCATCGTCACCCAATATTCCACTATGCATTGCTCGTCCACCTTCTTTTGCTGTAACGAAGCAGGCTTGACGTGATCGGCCTAGGGCACATCGTTATTTGTATCGTGCATTGTGATAACACCAAAGTTTAGCTTTTGAGTAATATTATTCACGTGGACCTTGACAGACGAAGAGCAATTCCTCGGCTGTTGGGTGATAACGAAGCCATCAGAACTACAAGAAGTTAGCCATGAGAACCAGCCAGACCTGTACTTTTATTACTATGGACATTTTCGCCAATGTTGCAAGCAGAACAAGTGCTCTCAACACCATCAAACTCAGTAGCATGTCACAGATACGTGTGCTAAGCTTGCGATTGACGGCTTTTGGGAGCCAACGCATATATATATATATATATATATATATACTATTGTGAGCATATAGGAATGAATAAATTTATGAAAAAGAAAAAAACATAAAGTTGGAGTAACAATATAATCCATTTTTAGGAGATGGTTCAACAGAATAATGTTGTGAATTATTTGAAATAATGGTTAATTTTGTAGTAACAATTCAAAATAAATTCAATGATATTAGAAAAAATATATATTGGTTAAGATTTCAACTTTAAACATTAATAAGAAAAAATATTTTTTGTGCAAAAAATAAAAAGTATTAACAATAATAAATTTATATTTCTAATAATATTAATTATAATTAGTTGTACTTATTAGATATTTATAGAAGAAAATTAGATTTACAAAAGAACACAACAAGCAATAAAACATAAATAAATAAATTTAACAACCAATCAATATTCATTGATATATTAAATCTATTTAGCTTTAAGAATGGCAAATATAAATGTCAAGAAGATACATAAGCTCTAAAATCTTAACATCTTTGTTAAAAGCATATCATAGAATTTTAAGCTCACATATCTATTAGGTATACTTCTTATGGCTTACAAGATTTTAGATATATGTATATATATATATATATATAGAGTTTTGAAGAATTTTTATATTCCTACTTCCTAAATAATATTGTTCACGTCTTAAAATATTTTAAGTTATCTATATTTAATCTTATTAATAAAAAAACTATATGTATTAATCAAGTTGTTTATATTTAATCTTATTAATAAAAAAAATATATGCATTAATCAAGTTATCTATATTTAATCTTATTAATAAAAAAACTATATGCATTAATCAAGTTGTCTTTACATTTTTTCTTGAGTCTAATTCTATATTTTTCTTCCAAAAATATAATACTCAAGATCATTTAGTTTATTTGATTTATTATTTATTTTATTTTATTTTATTAAGCCATTAATTTTTTTTTCTTTTTATAAATAAATATGGTTCTTAAGAAATTATTATTAAATAATATCTAGATCATATTGAACTTTTTGAATATTGAGTCTAAGTTAGAAATAATTATTAATGTCAATTTAAATGTATGTCATGATTTTAAATTTTAGATATTATCGAGTACCTTGTTTAAAATTTATTTTTTTAAATTTAAGATTTCTATTATTTAGATGTATTTTTTAAAATAATATATAATTATTTTTTAAAACTAGAAATTTAGAAAAATATCTTGTTTAACTTCAATTCTCTATAAATAAGCAATAATTATGTAGTGCTAAAGAATTAAGATTTATATAACTTCAATCTTAATATTTAATTAAAATACATCATTAATTCTTCCAATAAATATTTTTATCTTCTAATATTATATTTTAAAATTTTAAAAATAATCTTTTATTTTTTAAATTTTAGTATGATAATTATTATTTTTATATCAATTTATTACTTATATGTCAATATATTAAAAGATAAATATTCTATTGATATATAGAATAATTTTTATTCTTTAGTATTTAATATTTAATTTTATATTATTTAAATTATTTAAATTTCTTCTATAATAAACATAAATAGATATATTTGTTAAAAGATTTATTGATTTTAATTTATATAATATATCTTTTTTCAAATACAACCTATTAGTTTGTCTTTTAACCTAGTATGATTCTACATTAGAAAGCTAGAAGATAACCATAAAAAAATCTATGTTTAAAATATTCTTTTAGTCATGCAAATAAAATACAAATGTTGATGTGCCATCTATATAGACTTATATAGACGAATGTATTTATTTATATTAGATGGTAATAAATCTTTTTTAGCAAGTCATATTATCTTGATAGAATAGATCTTATGAGATGGTTCCAAAAGTTGAGGTAAGTTGATTTGAATTGAAGTACGTTTTAATTTCTTTTTAAAAAGTAATTAATAATCTAGTTCATTTAAAAATACGCATCTTAAATATATTGCATATCTTGCTTAAAAAACTAAATTATACAAATAAAATATATTGACCAATTAGCAAATGGACTTTATTATATTAAAATAACATAATTTGGATAAAAAAAGAAATGTGTTGTAAGTCACATATATCTAAATTGGATTATAATTTCTAAACTTTATGATTCTTAGACCAAGTTTTAGACATTGATATATTTTTTTGAATACTAAAAAAAATATTTGTAAAATCTAGCCACCATTTGTAGTCTTTATGTGGTATTTTATACATAACATTGTCATACTATATTTACATGCAGTGTATAAAAATATTATATATCTTGTATCTATTATTATTACATGTGTGAGTGCTAGAGGTTATTTTAGAAGATATTATAAGGAGAGGATTTATTATAGCCACTTAGTTAGTGAATTAAGATGGCTATTTGTTTTGTTCCTATCTTACTTATATCCTAGAATAGACTCTTTTGTAATTAGAAGAAAGATAAAGGTTGTTTTACCTTTCTTATTGACTTTTAAGGTAGAATGGACTTAATGAGGGGTAAAAAAGAACAACATGGGGTGAATAGGACCTATCCAATAGGATTTGGCTGCCCATGTGGGTGTGTCATAGTCTAATATGGAAGAAAAGAGGGATATACTCCTCTTGCTAGACCTAGGGTTTGGTAGTTTTGAGTGGTGAAATTTGGAGAGAGATAGCTCCAAAGAGATAGAAGCATTTGTAATGAAAATTAGTAGGTGTGTTCTTTGAGTTGTGAGGATTCTAGAACCTATTCACTTGCTTGTATTGGAGTTGTGAGCAAAAAGTTATGCTTGTTTTAGTAGAGTGAGGTTTGCTGCTATCAAAAAGTGATGGCAGAAACTTCGATCTGTCACTGCAAGTTTGATTTCGAGTCTTTCTTAGTGAAATTTATTGAGAGTGTAGGAAATTGTGCTAGCTTTCTATCAAGACATCTCTTGTAGCATTTGGAGTTGAAGAGGAATAGTTGTGAGCTTGAGAGTAGGAAAGGGTTTATTGCCACCTGATGAAAAAAGGCAGAGACTTTGTTCAACCATCCAAATCGGAAAATATCTTCAATCTTTTTGATATTTTAGATACTTATAGTAGCTTGTGTAAGCTTTCCATGAAAACAAAAATCAATACATTTGGAGCTTTTATAAAAATTTTATGAGCTGTGAAGTGTCAAGAGGGCAAATTGTTGCTAGGGTTTGAAGAGTAGAATCAACTAGCTATAAAATCTGGAGTTTGAGAGGCATGCATGCGAAATTTTAGAACAAGTTAGATGATGGAATAAGCTTTCTAAAAAGCTATTGCATGCCCAATTTGGAGAAGGGAAGTGATCACAACAAAGGCTGAAGTGAAGAGGAGCTTTGCTGCCTTTGCATTTGCTTGGAAATTTTAGTGCCTATTTCTTTTAGCCATAACTTTTAAATGGTAAGTCATCTATTTGTGAAATTTTGATATGTTTTACAATGGATTATTGGCTTTCCATAGGCTATAAGCACGCTTGATTTGACTTTTGGATGAATTTTTAGTGATTTATTTAGTTTCAGCTTGTTGTATAACTTGTATTCCTCATATGCGGTTGTATTTTGAGGTATACTTGAATATATACACACTTTGCTTATACCTTTTATACAAGTACATATACTTATATTTATATCAATTATTTATATCAAGTATTTATATAAATATTCTATAAGTATTATATATAATATTTGTATAAGTATTTGTATAAGTATTATGCCAAAGATTATATATTATTTTATACAAGTGTTTGTACAAGTATTTATACAAGTATTATATAAATATTTATACAAATATTATTCAAGGGTTTATACTTTATATTTGTACAAATCTTGTACAAGTATAATGTAAGTATAATTTGAAAGCTTGAACAAATATTGTGCAAGTATAGAAGATATTTGCACGGCTTCCTCTCATGTTCAATGCTAGTTCTAGTAGCAACTAGGAACCCAGCATATTTCCAAGGCGAATTTTCTCAACCCGACAACGTAATATCAAAAAAATAATTAGATATAAATTACTTTAGATTAAAGAATTATTATAGTTAAATTAACTAACAAAAGTGCCATGGTGTTGTCCATGTATTATTATTTAGACTACTTTTTGTCATTGGATCTTTTAGTTACATGCTAAGATATTTTGATATGTGATAATTATTTTATTTGTGTAAAAAATATATTTATAACTAATTTTTGTGTTTATTTATAAAAAATTTATCTTTTTAAAAAATAATTCTGTAATATCATGTTTCTAATAAAGATAGTATTTTATAAGTATAATTCTTATTTTTTTTTGTGGATGAATGTATTTTTTTGTTTTTGGCCTTATAAAATAATCTTAATTTTTTTTAAAGTTATTTCGATTCATTGTGTATCTATTGAGTCTTATTTATAATTAGATTTTTAAATTATCATATTCTTAGTGCTATTAAATCTAGTACAATATTTCATTCTATAAATTGATTGATTGATAGATAGATAGATATATATATATATATATATATATATATATAATTTTTGTTTAGAGCCAATTTAATCAAGATTAACCTATATTCCTATTTGGTTACATAAAAAAATCTTAAAAACATGATCTTACATCCAACTACATCACCAAATCAACTTTTGATCATTAAAATAAAAAAGTATCAAATTACTTACCAAAATTATGAAGTTATACAATAATTATACTTTAATTTCATAGCAATCATTGTTACAAGTAAGGAAGAAACAAATATTGTAATAGATTGTTAACCTTTAAGAAAACTTTATATAAAACAACTTCTAATCTTCCACAAACATAAATCTAAGTATTAAATTATTATAAACTTACACAAAAGATGTGAAATCATATTTTTAAAGGCCTAAATAATACAATTAAAACGTCAAGCTTGCAAAAAAATAAGAAATAATATATACATATAATTTCTTGTATGTATATATATAGAGAGAGATTTAAATTTGAAATTTAATTATATTTAACTATAAATTTATAGAAATAAAATATTTAGTTACTACAGCTACTATAGTTACTACCTATTAGATCATATATACTCCTCTTTGAGAGGAATCATTTTAAATATTTACTCTACAAAATAATAAAAAAAATTTACTAGATTTTGAAATTTATGATGGAAGAAGAATAAGAAAGTAGATGGATATTATCTTAAATTTAACAAGCTAGCTTGTATATTTATAGAACCAACACTAGAAAAATTCATGCTAGAAATTTTAAAATTGAGTTTTTTTCACCTTTGATATGAGCTAATATAGGTGTGCTGTAATTTTTTAAATTTTATTAAATTTTTTTATGTATGTGTATTTGGAATTTTTTTAAAATTTATTTATTTGTTGAATTACTTGAAAAATAGTATTTTTGCAAGACTTAATTTAAGTATTTTATCTGATGGTTACATTATAAATGATATGTTAATATAAGATACATGTTAATTAATATTATCAAATAAATAAATAAAATAATGGAACAGATAAGCAGTTTTATGTGAATATTTTTATCACGAATTTGTTGCGTTGGATGAAGATAGCGCTTTTCTATTTTTATATATATATATATATATATACGTATTCATATACATTAGAATAAGATAAATTTCTATGTATTTATTTATTCTAAATGTTGAGAACATACACAAAGAGACCGAGTGAGGTACTTCTGGAAAGTTCCTACCACGGCAGACGAAGAGAGGATGTCTGAACATGGTTCATCCATTGATACATTCATTCACGGAAAGAGCCAGGGGAACGAAGGAGGGGAACAGGGGAACGGAACGGAAGCTGCGGATCTCAGCAGGTGGGGAGGCGAGGGCGAGGGGGCGGAGGGGCCGATCCACTCGCTTCCCTGCCCGCCCCGATTCCGCTTTTTTTCTCTCTCATTCAGTCCCTGTCGACAGATTTCCCCTTTTCTTCCTTTTCAGTCTACTCACTTGCATGCCAGATCGACGCAATCTCACCCACCAAGGTGTGTAACTGGAATCATCGTAGTCGTTGTCGTCATCTTCTTCTCCTTCTTCTTCTACGTCCTCATCGTCACAAGTTAGCTGGCAAAGCTTCTAATCCGACTTGTCGCGTCGGGATCCGGGAGTCAGTGCGTACTTCCTATCAGCTCACCAGAAAGCGAGATAGATTTGAGACTGTGTGGGTACGACTGGTGGCGCGGCGAGACGTGTGATCGATCGCTGGTCGGGTCTGGTTCTGAGTGTGGCATTGTTTGTTAGCATGCTGTCGCGTGCGACGCGGCGGAGAACCTGATTGCGAGGTTAGCTTCCTGCCGAATTGGGTTGGAAAGATTTCGGATGTGCAAGAGGCTTAAGTGACGTGCTGATTCTTGGCGATGCGTGGGGGCTGTATGTGTGTGTGTGTGTGTGTGTGAGAGAGAGAGAGAGAGAGAGAGAGAAAGTGGCGCTAGATTTATGAAGGCGATGGTTGAGCTCATTGGGGCGGACGATGCCCGAAAAAGTTATCTTGATGTATTAGAATCACGCCTTCGCTTGCCGCAGCGCAGTAGGCGGGGGTCTAGTCCTGCTTGCCAATTTATAACTTGAAGTTTTCAGTTCGGAGTGTGAGGCGCACGTTAGTTTTTGGTGGACATGAGAGGAGGCGTTTTACAGCTTGCGCTTCGCGATCTGGTGTGGGTGGGCAATGTCAGTAGCTTACGATCAGATTTCCTAAACTGGAAGTCTCAATTCTGTATCCTGTTCTTTCATGTTTTTTCTTGTTTTATTTTATTTTTTCCCTCTCACGAATGCGAGTGCCGTAAACTAGACATTTATTGTGCGATAGTGTTGGGATGGATCCATAACCGGAATGGAGAAAGAGTAAACATGAGCAAATGCAGAAGACACCCTAGATCATCAATATCACACGTTGTCTTGCTACCCTCATTCTCATTATCACCTTGCCGCACTGAAGCTAGTGTTCGTGACATATGTCTGAAATCCTACATTGACGACTGATGGTCTGAGCAATATCGTGGCGACAGAAGACGGCACCACAATTGCAGTTACAAAGTTGCATATGTGTGTGTGTGTGTGTGTGTGTGTCTCTTTTTTTCTTTTCTTTTTTTTCCGCAGATGTTCAATTCTCTCCGTTCGACTCATCTGGCAAGTTGAACAACAGGTGTGGACGTTGATGGGTTGCTGATGGCAAGAGAGCAAGAGCTGTCCGCCGTGAGTTGGAAATCGGAGGTGCGAATCTTAGATCTAGGGTGGTGGAGAGATTCTTCGGGGGAGAGTCTGAACTTCGGATGAGTGATCCCCCAGGGCACATGGAACCCATCGAAAGTCCCGGAAAGAAGTCTTCAGCTGGCTACCATGACCGACTCGATCATGCTGCACTGGGATTACCTTCTGTCACGAGCAAGTTCATCGGACCAGGCCATGCGGAGACCGTGGCCGCGTCTGAGAGGTTTGATAAGGCGGGGCTGCTGGCCGCTCATCTAGCAGCTCTACACGATGCCTACATGCTGGAGCGGGGATTGTTGCCTGGCAGTTCGTTGCCTGATAGCGAGGCGCCTCCGATTCCGCCTGTGTACGCTGAGTCCCCATGGAAAGAATTCAAGTTGATGTCACTCGCTGAGATGAAAATCGGAAAGACGCATCGGAAACATGCTCTGGAAGGCCGTCTGAGTGCAAAGTCTCTCAAAGTCACGTCTGTGGTCAGTGATCTTCTTTCTTGGATTGTAGTAAAAAAAATTATTCGCTTTTGCAAGTGATTGCGTTCGATGGAAATCTAAACCAATTCATTGGGCTTTTCAGGTGAATGTGCTGGAGGAAGACTCGGGCCTTGCAACGAAGCTAATCTTGACGAATGCGTTGCCAATGAGAGCCAGTATGGCGCAAGCTCAAAACTGCTACCCCGAAGGTTCACGGGTAACGGTGAGAGATCCTTACCTCACTCGGTTTCCTGATGGAGTGGTGGGAGTGTTAGTTGAACGACCTCATGACATCGCCTTTCTGTCGAGGCCTGAGAATACGGGGGAGAGCGGTAACACAATATATGGGGCTGTCGGGTTGGAAGGCTACGACGACGGTAGGTATGCTCAAATCACGAGCCGAGACCACGATGATTTCTCCAGGAAGATTCATTTGTTTGAGCAGCAGATGAAACAGGAAGGTGCTTATTCTTCAGGAGTTCCTGATAGCTTTGAGAGGAAGGCAGTATTGCACTCCAAGCCACTTCATCATGGCACAAAGGAAAGAGTTTCTCCTTCTAAGGACGAATCGACAGAAAGAAGTTCACCATTGAATGACAGGACGAAAGAACTTGAAGCGCATGAAGCAATTACTGAACGTAGCACTGTGGAAGGTAGTCTCCCACCTGCCACTAACCATGTGGTATCGCAAACGGATCTGTCAAGGGGAGGCGTGAAAGAGTCCAACACATATGCGGAATTTCAAGTTGCCTCACGCAACGATGATGCATTGACGGGCTCTGAAAATTCTTCTTGTGAAAAGGAGCTTCCTGAAGAGGAAACTTTCTTAGATGCTGCTGTAGCAGATGCATTGTCTGGTGACGATAAGAAGTTTGGCGAAGAGGTGGATAGGAGTGGTGCTACAGAGTTGGTGAGTAGCAAAGACGCTGACACAACTTCTACAGGATTGAGTGGATCGATCAGCAAACTGGAAGCCGAAAACCTAGAGAATGGTACTCATGCGGAAGAAAGTGCTACAGATGTCAAGGCACAGCTGAGGATTCCAGAGGGCTCCTCGGAGAAAAAGATCCCGGTCATAAGGAAGCAGTTTCAGCGAAGCGACAGTTTGTTAGCAGTGCAGGAAGTGGAAGACTGTGAAGCCAGAGTTGACAACCCTAAAGCTCGCGGGGAATCCAACACTGCAGAGGCTGGTGAATCTGCGAGCTCCAAGAAACCGGGTCACGAAGAGGAGAGGAAAAGCTCTCACGTACAAGAGCGCGCAACTCAAG
This sequence comes from Physcomitrellopsis africana, assembly GCA_036785485.1. Lineage (NCBI taxonomy): Eukaryota > Viridiplantae > Streptophyta > Bryopsida > Funariales > Funariaceae > Physcomitrellopsis > Physcomitrellopsis africana. The sequence goes on along the minus strand of JAWRVF010000178.1, from coordinate 315,416 downwards.
TTAATAACGACTGGGTTGAAACACATACCGCCAATGAACTAAGAGTACTTGGCAACCTGTTGTTCGGAGAGGAGAATTACGAGGGCGCAGCAGATCTTTACACCAGGAGCATATGCCTAGCAGAGGCTGAAGAGGAGCGACAAGGGAAACAAGTTTGTAAGAGCGAGATTATCCTTGGATACTCTAACCGTGCCGAGGCTTACATCCGGCTGCAGGAGTATGGAAAGGCGTTGGCAGACGCGCTGATGGCTTTGTCACGAGATTCTAGTCACCTCAAGAGCTTGTTTAGGAAGGGAAGGGCATTGCTCGGGCTTAGGCAGTACGAGCAAGCACTCACTACTTTGCAGGTGCTGAACCGTGAGCCCTAAATGTTTCATACAGTTTTTTAGTTGAATGTGGAAGCTCCTGTTACAATCTTAGTGCCAATTTTGTGATGATCTTGATCACTTTGTACAGGTAGCTGCTCCTCGAGCTCCGTCAGACAAGGACCTTCAAACTGCGCTACATGAGAGTAGTACCGGTGTGCAGCAAAGTTGCTATGGCCATTACGACCTGTCGCATTACTACTTGAAGGGGAAGCAAGCAGGAGAGTCACCCTTTTGCGCTGACTACATTGGTCCTGTGATTATCACCGACGCGGGCAGAGGTCGTGGACGGGGTCTTGTCTTGACGAAAGATGTTGAAGCAGGGGAACTGCTGCTTGTGTCCAATCCTATCGCTATCTTGCAGTTGCGGGTGGATCACACACCTCACGAGATTTCAGAGGCAATCGTGAATGGGAGGGTCCAGGAAGGGTTTCTCAAGGTTCTTGATGCTGCGCAAGCACACAAGAACGGCCTCGAAAAACTGCTGATGCTCTGCGATGGAGAAAATGCTCTTCCGGCTCCGCCAGTAAATTATACCGAGTCAGACTCTGCAACTCAAAAGCACTTAGATGCTGCAAGCTTCCGCCGTATCATTCAGCTCAACGCAATTAATGGTGATGCCACAATGGGGTGGAAAAATCTGCCTTGCTCGGGGGAGCAAAACAGGAAGGTCTGTGTACGTCATTCTTAATCCCTTTCCTTTCGGGTTGAATTCTATCCCTAGTCTGTATACAGGAAGTGCGTCTCTGTCCTTACAAGGCTGCCGTCTGATAAGACAAATGTGACCTACTTGCAGGTAGACCACTGGGGGATGTGGTGGTTGCCCTCTTTCATGAACCACTCGTGCCTTCCAAGTTCCTCCCCAATCCGTGTTGGCAAAGCACTCTTCGTGTTTGCATCCCGGGACTTGCGTGCGGGCGACGAAGTCACGCGCGCCTACTTCGACATCTTCCAGCCTCTCGATCAACGGAAAGAGCTGAGCATCAAGGGATGGGGTTTCACATGTCACTGCCCACGTTGCAAGCTGGAGGACGTATTGGACGCCTCCCTTTCCAAAGTCACCGAGCAATACACGAAGCTGGTAAGGGCACATCACGCTAATCTCAATCTTTATTGATCCCAATCGTTCTCCGTGGTCCAGTATTCTAAAAAAGCTCTTCCTTGCCTCGCAGATGGAGCTGGCCAGCAAACCCAAGTCCGAGCTGGGTACAGACGACAAGCTGTCCGAGATCCAAACCTCGACAGCATTGAAATTCTTGCACAAACTGGAAATCAAACTGAGGGATTTCAAACTGAACGCCGCCGAAAACAACTGGGTGCGCTGCTCGTTCCTTCACTACATCGACATGATCAGCGTCGACCATGAGCTCCACACTCATCTGGAAGGCATTGTGGAAGCGCTTATCACAGTTTGCCCCGGCAACGAAACCACATTGCACATGGCGGTGGTTGCCAAGGACTCAGCAAGGAGAACCTTCGGAAAGAAATCCTCCCAGTTCAAAGCTGCCTACCAACGCGCCCTCAACATTTGCCGCTTCACATACGGGAAGCAGAAGGTTAGCATTCTTCAGTCTATAGTTGATAGGAATGACTATCAATCTTAGCACTTCTACGCCGCTGCTTAGTTTTTCGTTTCCAATTTCTCCCCATTCTTCTTCTTCTTCTTCTTTTTCCTTAGGGTGGCAAAGATCTGTGTGATTCCCCAACGTGGCTGAACATGTGGGCCTACCAATGATGTGAATCGTGTAAGAAAACGGTGTCGGCAGAGCGACAACATTCTCCGACAACCTGGCTTTTTAAAGCATATAGCAACTTAAGTTTCAGTTCAAGATGTAAATGATCTGATAGCTGATAGGAGTTTTAGTTGTGGACAGGAATTATTTGGGTTCATTGGGTTATACTGGTGCTGTAGATGAGTTTATTTATCCACCCTCACTAATTACGTTTCATATTGCATTAAACGGTCAAATGGAGTATTAGAGTATTTATGATGTAACACTACAGAAAGTAATAATAAGACCAATGTTCTGCTCCCTAGATTAATAATTGTTACAGTGCGAGTTTTGAATGATAAGCATTTTGTTCATTCTGTTTTGCTTTTGGTGTATGTTGAATGGTGTTATTTGCTAAAGAAACCTTCTGTTGATGTACCTTGAAAAGAGCATTTCATATTAAAATGCGTTTGGATTTGCCGATTAATGAAGCATGGATTAATTGAAACTCTGGTGCAAATGTTGTAGTCTTACAGTTGACATGAAGCAACGTCTCTACAAGTAGGCTATTTTTGGATGAATCATGTGGAGTAATTCGAACAGTAGTTGTACAATATTCTGTGCCTAGGATTGTTGTAAACTTTATTTTGTATATGTGAAGAAATGTGTCCTTAAACAATAAAGTTATGTAATATTATTTTGTTTTCAATTTGCATTACTTGAAAAAAAGATTCTTCAAAATTTTGTGCAACTGTGTCCTTACAAGAAATATAATTTTAACAATAACTATAACATAATGCATGTTGATGACTTATTTAAGCATTAATTTTTTGTTTTGTAACATCCTACGAACTATTGTCACACTTCTCTTTTTATGAAGCAATAAAAAAACATCAAAAATAATGTCCATAATTTAGAGAGCTTATATAGTAAAGAATATAATAATAAATACCTTGTACTCCAATTTTAAATTGTTAAGAATAACTTCATTTAAAGGAGTAAGTATAAAGATGTTGATTTCTAAATCATGAATGAAGAAGGGGCAACAAAATGACTAAGTGTTCAAAATCCTCAAAGAGACATATTTTCCTCATAATTATTCCACAATAAAACAAAGTTTATGATATGTAACATATTCATACATGTATAAATTGCAAAGTAACAATTTTTATACTTTGCAAGTTTTGTCCAAGGTTTGCAACAGTTGCAATTGATAATATTTTAAATGAGCAAGAAAAATATCAATAAAAATATTAATAAATTAATCAATCAAATAAATAAATAAAATATCATATGTTTGTAAATTTGTTATCATCATTATTATAACATAAAAAAAATTAAAAATCAAGTTCAAAAAATCACAAAATTTTCAACAAAAATACAACTTATACATACTAGTATCTGAAGTATTTAACAACAATAAGTAAATAAATGAATAAATAAACAAATGCTTATAAAAGATAATAAATAAATAAATAAAAATAGAATCATGTACAAAGTTTAAACTTTGGTTTGTCTATGTAGCTAAGAGAAAGGTTATAATCATCTTTAATCTTAGAAATAAATATCTTATGGTAGTATAATGTTATAAATTATTTTAATTTCTCTTTGTCATAATCATTTTATTTTTTCATTTTATTTTTTAACAAATAAATACTTTTGATAACATTGGCAATATTAATATTACAAGTAAATTGTTACCAAATATTAGGCCATAATACATCATAATGCAGAAAGGAATAGGCATGTTTTCCATCTATTGTTGTATTTATGTAATTTTCCTTCGATTTGTAACAAGGAACATATGCATATAGCATGTAAAGTGCATGTATCCTTTCACTAAATTGTCAGCTTTAAAGCATACGTTTTTCTTATATAGTAATTATTGTCAATGGTGTACTCGAAAGGGTATTGGTGTATTAACATTACGCTTCCATTTTATGTGTAAGGAATTGGGTTCAACGACAGCGACGGTTATGTTTACAGATTGTACTAGAGAAAATTTGGTTTTCCTATATTGTCAATATCTTCAGACCGCATATTTTTCCACTATCGTTTACCATGTCTGTTTTGGATCATTTCGATTTTAGTTCACTCGCGGAATGAAATCCGAACAAGTGAGTAAAATTTGTTTCAATAACCACATCAATTATCCGACGCAAGTAAAGGAATTTTCTACTGCAATGGTTGTTTAAGTGTGAAACAATCCCACTCTTACAAGATGCTACAACATACAAGACAATCACAGAAGTCGAACCCACATTCACGGAAGACTAACATATATTCAATTCTAGCCCAATTCGAGCACTAAGCGGCCACCGATCACTGAGGTTTGATCAAACCAGAAGCTCTTTTTCATTGAAAAGAGTAAATGGTACATTGCGGTGCAAAAGAGAAAAAAAAAATGGTATTTACAGACCCAAGGCACCGAGAGGGGTGAATCCCTGGCCGGCTTCGAAGTAGAAGATGAGCATCGCCACCATCGCAAGACGGGCGTGCTTGATTTCGGCGAGTTGCAACCTCTCCAGCTTGGAGAGGTCTGGCACGTACTGTCCTCCCTGCACTGATCCTGCCAGCCCCAATGGGTCGAAGAACTTGCCTCCGGGGTATCCCTGCAGCCCGGTAGAATTGTTGAAGTTCTCTGCGGTCCTCGACCACGGAGTCGCCCACTCCACTGACTGCGTGCCGGGGTTCAGGAAGTCGATCCACCTCTTGGTCTCCACCCATCCCATCAGCAACAGCTGAGTGCCCAACAGGCTTCCGAACGAGAATGGTGCCAGCGCAGCGGGGTCAGCGCCAGCCTCGAACCATGGAACACCGCTCCATCCCTGTCCGACGAAGATACCAACAACGGCAGCCATTGCCCACCTTCCGTGGATGAGCTCTGCCTCCCGGTACCACTTCAAAGCAGCGGGGTCCCTGCCCAAGCCCAAGGGGTCGAATCCATAGTCGCCGGGAAGCCTACAACAGACAGTTCGTACATATGTATTAAATACTGCTGCCATGATAAAGCACATTACGCACCAGTGAAGGCCAATGCAGAGCCACAAATGCGCTAGATGACGCAACAGCGATCACATAGACATCCGTCATATGAATCGGTAACTCGCTAGAAATGACAGTACTGTTTTGCGACTGGTTTCAGAGACGAAACCGCCTACTGCTGCAGTGATGAAGCCCAGCAATATCCAAAGCTACGCAATTACTGGAGTTTAGAGCTAATCTGTTGCAAAATGCAGAGGAGAGGAGGTACTTACGAGCCATCCAACCACTCGGGGTCGGTGAGGTTGCCTCCGCCCTTCACAGCAGGGATCCACGACTTCTTGCCTCCGCCAGCAGACCTGGCCGACACCTTCTTGGTGGCCATGGCCACTACGCGGCTCACATTCTTAATGCCGAACGACACCACGGGGCTGGACTGCAAGCTCCGGGATGATCTCACGAAGGAGGAAGTCGACACCGATGTGAGCTGCGACACAGAGGCACTGCTAGCGACGGCCATTGCTGCGACTTCGTTAAACTCTAACCACTGATTCAAGCCCAAAAGAACCAGGCTGAAGCAAGCCTCGCCGCGGGATCGGTGCGACGAACGCTGCAAGAACTGGGTACCTAATAGGCGCCACCCAGCAGAGCATATAGTCCCGGCTTAAGCCACCCGCGGCCGCAAGCTCGCCGCGACTTGTCGTTCTCGGCGAGACGATCAACGAGTGGCGCACGATCCGCCTTATCGATTACACCGCCTTGGATTGGCCTCCCCGGGAGTTCTATATCCTGAGCGGCTAATGCTACTGCGCCAACTGGATTCCTCAATTCGGGTGGCTTGGGGAGGCGATCTTCTCGTCTTCACCATCGATGGCTGGCCGTGATCCACAGTGAGAAGAAGATCTGGCTGTGGCTGACATGGATTTTCGTCCACTGTCTCAATTTTTCGCTGCTTGCACAGCGATCGCGGGTCTCCAACGCGGGGTTGATCAAGGTGCGGAGCATGATTGGGCCCCCGCCAATCCCTCCATGCGCACACCCCCCCTCGCGTCCTCACCGTGCCTCGGCTTTCTTTGCATTTCGTGCCGCCGATGCCTTGCGCTTGTGGTCCACAGCTCCAGGGTCTTGTGGGGACTTCCGCCGTTGACCACAGTTCTATTAATGCTTTCCATATTGCATTTTCATTTTGGGCATATTTTCTTTGAAAATAAGTAAAGAAGAACTAAATAAAATTGGAGAAAGATCATGGTTTTCTTTTTCTTTTTGAATTATGGTTAATTTGATGTATTTGATTGTTTGTGACATGAAATTGATACGATTTTGGTATCAGGTACACGGTTGTATGACATGTAATTAGGTGGATGATGAAAATTTGCAACTTTTGCTCATATAAGTGATTTGAGCAATTTTTATGACTTTGGAACATTTGCATATAAATGTATTGGTATTTATTAACTACAATTAGATATATTGATTAACTACATGCTTTAATATAGGTGTAGGTATAACCAAAAATACATGTGTGTGTATATATATATATAAAATTAAAATTTTCATATTTCAACTTTTGAATTTCAAAAATCATATAAACAGAATTTATAAATGAAAAGTATCACAATAAAGTCAATTATTATAATCAAAATATGTTTTAAATCTTGACATAATTTTTTAAATAAACTTGGTCAAGTGGTTTAATAAATGAATAAACATGAGCAACACCTAATTACATTATGTACTAACTGAAGATTAATTACATCTTGTACAAGAACATAAAAGAGCCAACTGATTCAAATCCGCAATCCAGATTTTTTACATATGAAGGCTTAAATAAAAACATTAATATATATCAAGTTTATAAAATGCATTTTAAATTGTGGTGTTATAAGCTCCTATTTGTTTAAAAAAGCCTTTTAAGATCTTAAATTTAATAAGATAAATGAGTTTCAAAATATTTTATAATATACAAATATAAATACATAGACACATTTTAAAGAACATAAAAATGTAAAACCTTTCTTGTAAACTTTCTCTCCAAAGAAAAAATCAATATGTCTTATTATTAGATCTTTTTATATTCATGTAAGTCTCTTAATTTTTTTAAAAATTAATTATAAATATAATCACAAAAAATAAATATAATTAATAAATTAATAAATATCTATTAAATTTAAATTTATATTTTTTATACTTTTTATATACAAATATAATTATTATAAAATATGATCATTTAATAATCTTAATTATTCTTTAAAAAATTGGATTAATATATTTTATTTTATAAAATAATTATTGATATAAAATAAGTGGTATAAACTTATATTTTAATTTAGATTCTTATTTGTGAAATAAAATTTTAAACAATCATTTCTCAGATAACTCATATTCTTATATAACTTATATAACTTATAGAAATTTTATTCTACAAAGCTTATTCAATGATGACTAATTGATAACTAATAACTTATAATCCTAGGAGAAAATATGAGTTTTCTAAGGAAAAAAAATCACATGCAAATACCTTTATGAAGAAGAAAAGACATATTTTAGTAGTGAAAAAAAAAGAAAAAAAACAATAAAGATAAAGAACTAAATATTTGAATATACTAAGCTAGTGCAACCAACAATTAAAAGCGCTTTGAATGGTGGCGGCAGCATATGAATAGATATTTGAAGCTTATATCTGAACATACTCAATATTCTTATATAAGGCTCTATTGGCTAGGTTTGATATATCAAGAAGAAAAGTAATAACAACTTAAGATTTGAGTTTTTTCTCCTTACTAATCTCTTCCACCTTCATGTGCTCTTCATCTTGCTCCTCATCTTTAATTGCAAGACATTTTTTGCACCATAGCAATAATCATGTCATCATCTAGTTCCATATGAGCCCTATTGTCATCTACCATCATATTCAATAGATATTTAATAACCAAGAGGTTCCATAGTAGAAGCCTTTGGATGGCATTGTACACATCTAGTTCAATGCCTTATTCTTCCAAATTGACAATTGTAAATTTAGATGGCACTACAAAGAAGCCAATGTGGTAGAAATAATTGGCCATGTTTGAAGTTGAGATCTTATTCTAACTTGACTTACTCCATTACATGGCGGTTAATTAGTCCACCTTATAGATATTGGTCATATCTTGTTTGTCATAGTCCACAATATTTTGAAGATAAAAGTATCTAAAAATAGTACTTGAATGTAAAGATGATTCCAACATCTATAGATTAAATCTTCAACAAGTAGTTTGATAGAAGAAATATCACATAGACATTCTCAAGGTTGAGATTGTCTATTTTGTAAGAAATAGTGTTATCTAGTAGAAGCAAAATCCATCTACTCTTAGTCTAAAAAAAAAAACTTTTAGAATGTGTCAAAAAAATTACTGAAAATTTTAGATGCAAATTTTTTTATATACCTTTATATTGGTGTTAATCTTTTTAACCACTTTTGGAAGAAGATGCCAATCATCCATGTCTTCTTATTATTACAATAATAAAAGCGTAGCTACTCTTATGTCTAATAGTTGAAACAACAATAATTGTTGGTCTTTCCAATAAAAAATGGCTTAAGCTTCTTTAAGCTACCTGCATTGGCTATAAAGACAATGGTGATGCGGTTCTAAGTGTAAAAGAAAGAAAAGATACTTTAGCCACCTAGAACCCTCTTTTGGTCAAATAAGATCACTTTCAAAATACATAAAAATTTATCTTATCTTTTTTTAGTCTCTTGATCTCTTATTATATAATAGTTTTTTTTAAAACCATATAATAGTATAGACTTGAAAAAAATATTAATAAAAAATATATTCACCTAAATTAATTTTATAAAACTTTATACCAATTTCATCTATATTGAACATATATTTCAATTCATAGCAACTAATGACTAAATGGAATTTAGATAGGACAACATCAATGGCTTTTAAACTTCTTGAATTGCTTTTATTTTTAATCATGATGCAACATAATTTGTTTTGTTCTTGGAAGTGCTATAGCTACTCATTGGAAAACTTGTTAGTGTCTTTGAATAGGCTAAGTTTATTAGTAAAAGTCTTGGCCTTGACCTTGATGAATTTTTTTAGTTTTGGCAACATATATTATTTGGCATTAAAGCATCCATGTTGACAAGGCTTCCTCTAGCTAGAAATGATGAGAAATAAAATGGCATTTGATGGAAAGGTTGATATTTGTCACGGCCTCTAGCTTGTGGTACTTCTTTAGAGTGCCACTAATATTAGATTTGGTGATCACAACTCCAAACTTATTTCCAGCTTAAGCTACATAAGTACTTTGACTCATCCTTAGATGATTAGTCTTGTGCTTGCAAACCTCAAGCTTCTACGTATTAGTGAGGTGTACTTGCAACATGGTCTTAGTTTGTACAAAGAAAAAGTATAGGTCAATCAATTGAGTGAACTGAGAAGTACCAAAAATTAAAATAAAATATTGAAAACAACATTCCACAATTCAAATCAATCTCTTTGTATAACAAACCCTTTAAGATACTTTTGTACATATTTAGAGAGTCTTAGGCCATGTAGATGATATACTATCAACTAATCTTCTCTAATAGGACTTGTTTTAAGATATGTTCTTTTTTTAATTATATGACTTCTCTAAATTATATATTTTTTTTGCTTAGATAATATATATATATTAAAATAAAATAATCACATAACTAATAATTTCATACAACTTATTGGATTTGGCTTCTACTAAGGCTATGAGTTATTTAAAGAATAAATATATTATATGCACAAGCTTCATTTGAAAATTATAAATAATTTATTGATAAAAAAATATTTTTATCATTTATTTTTAAAATTAAGAATAAAATGATACTAAAAATTAAAAAATTAAAAATCACATTCTTTATTTTGTTTAAAAATTTACTAAGTTCCAAAATAATTTTTGAATAAATTTTAAGTAGATCAATTTGTAAACTTAAATATAATATTCATGCCAAGTTTGTTTGGAAAATTATATGATTGTGGCAGTTTATAATAAATTAGAGATAAAATAGGTAATTTTAATCTACTTTAATATTTAACTCAATATAATATTAAAAATCTAATTTAGTACAAAAAAATTATATATAAAAGATAAACTAGCATTATATGAGGTAAATCTTTTAAAATATATTATAAAAATAAAATATTATTTGTGTAATATTTTTGAAGTTCATATTATATCTAAATTAGTTATTTTGAGATTATGTGATACATCTATTATTACTTTAAGTATATAGGAAATAGTATCTTAAAATTTTATATAATTTATAAGAATATATATAAAATATTTTATAAAAAAAGTACATAGAAAATTCTAATTTTTAAAAAATATACTTAAATTATATTATTTTTAGTATTATTGAATGAAATAATATATCAATTTGCTAAAATATTTGATTACTTATTTTTATAATTATATTATTAATATAAAATAATTAAGATCTTAAATAAATAAGAAATTTTTATATTTAAACTATATATATATATATATATATATATATATCTTTTAATAATTTATACTTATAAATATAATTCATTGAATGTCATTCTAATGCAAATAAAAAAAATTATCCAATTAAATTTTACAGTTATTATTAATTTTAAAAATAAAAAACTAGTTATAATATTTTATTGACCTTAAATATTACATTGATTAGAAAGGTATTTTATCAACAAAATTATTTGGATTAAAAATACACAAATTTAAGAAAATACATGAATAAGAAAGACTTATTGCTCTAGATTTAGAATTTGGTCCTTCTTGTATAGAACCTTTACTCTAGACTCCAATACTTTGGATGTATAGTTGTTTATAATTCAACAATTTGAAGCTTAGCCAAATTTTATTATGAGTTTAGTCAAGACATAGTGATCAACTCCAAACACCTATGAATTGTATTATCTTGTGTTTAAAACCAATCCTCAATACAAATCAATATTGCTAATCAAAAAGAATAAATCAAGAATGGAGTTTTTTGTTTAAAGAATTCCACATTGACCACAGTTATAAGCCAAATTATATACAATGCAACTTCAATCAAAATGTAGAAGTCAAGAGTAGGATAAAACAACAGAGAATAAAAAGTTTATAGAAGTTGTCCGGATAGGATGTTAAATTAATAGTATAACAATAATCACAAGAGGAAAGAGAAAGCAAAACTCAATCTAATCTTGCCATACACTTATACTACTCCTATTTAGTTATAGCAATTAGTCATCTTTGCTTAAGCAGCTATTTATTCCACTACCCTAATCTGATTTAATTTAGAAGTTGAGATCTTAAGAGGGTTGGATATTTCCAGCCCACCTTATATTTTATAGTGCAAATTTTAGTCCGGCTGGTGGGTATGGTTCTTATTGGTTTAGATTTTTCCTACTGTTTGGACCCTACTAGTCCAAATTTATTGCTAAGTTAACCATGCTAGTTCACATCTTTGTATTTTGTTCAACCACGCGCATTTAAATTGTATTTAATTTTAAATATATGTATTTAAATTGCACAATACATGAGGTATCCTAATTTCTGGTTCACCCAAACCTGAACACAATTTCACACAGAGTGGTTTAGCCTATACCCGCGCCCACGCAAAAGACGGTCGATAGTTCCAAATTCACGGAGTCCTTGTAACCGAGGCTTGCGTGCATCAGCGTGGTTGCGGCACTTTGAGGATCGCGGCGAATCGGAGCATCGCCATCGCTCACTCACGAAGATCCGCAGCTCAATGTCCATTCGCGGGCTTCCAGTCGTTGGAAATATCCCTATACTCGATGAGAATCGACTGGTGTGGACTATTGGGCTGCAGCGGCGCCTGATTTCGAACAACTCACAAAATGTCAGACTGTGAAATATCACGTCGAGAAGAAAGTTACACTGTGAGAACAAATTTAATGCAGTCCAGGTGATGGCATTTGTGCTTGCAGTTGTCAAATCGCGTCCTCTCGAGGAATTCTTCATCGCAAACGTTCCATATGTCTAAGCGAGGTGCAAATGTCCCCGATACACTGTCGATTGCCCTTCTTACGAATCTTCCATTAATTTTGCATCTAAGAACGCATTGCTGCACTCTTTCACTCAAAGAATGGCCTGCTAATGTGCTATTCCGAATTTGCCGATGTGACTGAAGCAAATGACATGATCGGCTTGTCAATTCAGGGTTGTGCTCGTGAACTATCGAGTAACGAATTCTCATCTGCTTATTTGGTCACATTTAAATTGCGGAGCTGTTGATGAGCGGGTGTGGTGCGATTGCACGGTTGTGCAAGCTTTATCACTTGAATCTGGTAGTCGTTTACTATATTCGAACGAACACTTAGGTTTAAATATGGCCACTGATTATATGTTAATGTAGCTGTAGTTATTGTTGTCTTGAAACAGGTGATGTTGCGCCGCATGCAAACGGTTTCTGAAAAGAGTCCATAGGGTTCATGTAGAAATGTCTTTATATTTCGCTTCAGCGTGGAGGTTGAACAACCAGGAAATATATGTACAAGATAATGGAACAAAATCTTTAGTGCGGAAGACGACTCAAGTACTTTGCTTTCTATTTTTTTATCATTCTTGTTGTTACATTACTGAACTAGATAATTCAGTCACGTATTGTAGCTACTATTGTAACTCTAATTATTGTTGTCACTAGTTTATTATTTTCGTATCTCAAAGTTTTCGAATTACTAGATAATATGATTTTAGAACTTTTTAAAGATATATGTTTAAAGAGCGAGAGGATTTGCTTCATCAATGATGCTTCCAGATTTTATGAGAATCAACTCTAAGTTCAACAACCATTTTGATCTTGAACTATTGGAATGAAAATTTTAATGCATCTTATGCGTGTGTAGTAATTTAGCACTTGTCTGATTTGTATACCATAATTTAATTTTTTAATAGCATACCACTTCAAAATTGAGCTGTGAACACCACGAAATGATTGAAAAGTGGCCGCGTTCGGCTTGAGTTATATAAGGAGACTGCAGCCACAAACCCTAAGGAGCGGTGACGGGGACAGAGCAGGGGCGGGGGCTGCGAAAGCGAGCGAGGGACAATCTGTGGCGCCAATGGCGCGAGCACCCCGCGATCACTCTGAGCCAAGCATCATCGTGGCTCTGGCGGGACTCTCGCTCGCTTGCTCGCGCTCTCCTCTCTCTTCCCAGGGATGCAGTCGCAGGAGGCAGCCTCGTGGGAGTCATGAGCAGCACCATCCGAGCGACGCATTCTGAATCGCCCATGTAATCTCCTCGTCTCGCACCAAGAGCCCGATACTCCAGCTGGCGTGCTCCCATTTGCCGCCTCGGATATGGAGCCTCACGGAAACCCAATCCTGGACCGTGGAACCGATAAGGCAGATCGTGCGCCACTCGTTGGTTCTCGCCTTGGTGAGAACGACAAGTTGAGCTTGCGGGCTTGGATAGCCAGGGCCTGAGTATATGCCTTACCAAGGTACGCATTCCTACCCACCAAGTCGCAAGTTCCTGAGTGAAACCGAGCTTTGCATAGCCGGATTCAGTTCCAGCTATCTGCGCGATAGGAGAGATTGCAGCCATGGCGGTTGCCAGCAGCACTTCCGTGTCTCAGCTTACCTCCGTGTCGACTTCCTCCTTTGTGAGGTCGTCCCGGAGCCTGCAGTCCAGTCCCGTTGTGTCCTTCGGCGTTAAGAATGTGAGCCGCGTCGTGGCCATGGCCACCAAGAAGGTGTCGGCCAGGTCTGCTGGTGGAGGCAAGAAGTCGTGGATCCCCGCTGTGAAGGGTGGAGGCAACCTTACGGACCCCGAGTGGTTGGATGGCTCGTAAGTTTCTTGACTATTAGCTCACGACAGTCGTGTTAGAGATGTACGTAAACACTGGGGCTTTTCATAAAGCTAACGATATTATATCTGAAATGATGGGTTGCTACATGGATATAGTGCTTGTGCAGTGTCAGACTTCAGTTTAGAGGCTGCATTGTTATCTTGGTTGTCTCCAAACCTTGTTTAACCCCAAGGATGTAGGTGCGGGTAGTTGGAATGAGCTATTTTGCATCCCGCATTTTAGGAAACCGGGTTATTGGGTGATTAATTATGTTTTGTTCTCATAGTCACTGATACTGTCAATGCTGTTTTATAGTCTTCCCGGCGACTACGGGTTCGACCCCTTGGGCTTGGGCAGGGACCCCGCTGCTTTGAAGTGGTACCGGGAGGCAGAGCTCATCCACGGAAGGTGGGCAATGGCTGCCGTTGTTGGTATCTTCGTCGGACAGGGATGGAGCGGTGTTCCATGGTTCGAGGCTGGCGCTGACCCCGCTGCGCTGGCACCATTCTCGTTCGGAAGCCTGTTGGGCACTCAGCTGTTGCTGATGGGATGGGTGGAGACCAAGAGGTGGATCGACTTCCTGAACCCCGGCACGCAGTCAGTGGAGTGGGCGACTCCGTGGTCGAGGACCGCAGAGAACTTCAACAATTCTACCGGGCTGCAGGGATACCCCGGAGGCAAGTTCTTCGACCCATTGGGGCTGGCAGGATCAGTGCAGGGAGGACAGTACGTGCCAGACTTCTCCAAGCTGGAGAGGTTGCAACTCGCCGAAATCAAGCACGCCCGTCTTGCGATGGTGGCGATGCTCATCTTCTACTTCGAAGCCGGCCAGGGATTCACCCCTCTCGGTGCCTTGGGTCTGTAAATATCAATTTTGCCGTAGGCTGTAATGTGAAATTCTTTCTATGCTAAGAATATATATCTTTCTCGAAGTCTATGGTGTAAATTGTGCGTACAGCGTTGTCTTATGATTGCACTTCGGAAACTGTCTATTAATATGAGAATGCCCTGGAATGTCTCATGAGAACTGCATTATGATCAATGGTCTCCCACTATCTGCTTTTGTGACCATAGATACCCAACATGGATACGAGTATCATTTAATCGACGGATTCGATTAAAAGGAATCCAGCACTCTCTAATTGGCCAGACGCTTTGTATGGTATCTTACCAGGAGATACTTTACATTTATAATAGAACCTGTCATCGTATCTGTGGTTATCTATCGTGCTTGCAGTAAATTCATCCAAGTGATCTACATCACCCACTACAACTTGAAGAAAATCCTGACCATGATTAAAGTATTTTTCCACTTGCTTCAAAGCTCTAACAAATCTCTTCACAGACCGCTCATTTAGAGATAGACACTGTTCTTGTATACACTAATAGTACAGTAGTACTACATTGATACTTAATTCCTATCTTCCCTTGTAATAATTCAATCAACTCGAATTGTCATGAATTTTTTTCATTTCCAGTATGTCGTAAATCTGGAAGCGATTGAAAATGCTGCTGGCATTTGATAATTAATGCAAAATTTCTTTTGTAGTTATATTAAAATATTAACATGTTACTAAAAAAATCAAATGTGAATTATGACATAGATGATTTCTTCTAAACATTAAAAATTACATTTCTGAAATTTGATATAATATTGATACACAAGTCATATTTATTACTGATTTTCAAGTGAAAATGGAAAATTAAACTCGTTCTTACATTGTGCCTTGAATAGCTTTATTATTATTATTATTATTAAGACACTACTGGGGTGAACTCTGAGCAAGTTTGTGTTAGGCGTGGTTGGGATTTTACAATCAGAATTTGAATTGCCAACCTATTCAAAGTTGTGGTTGTGCCCTAGGTCCACTAGTTTAGGGTCATTGCAGACTGATGCCTTGGATAGCTTCGTATCCAATTTTATGATAACTTAGGTGTCATGATGCACATTTTTTTGTATTTCAATGCTTCTAATGCTAATGAGACAATTCTTATAAAGAAGGTATTGGGTGATATAATATTGTGATTTAAGTAAATGTAAAGAATTTAATTGTTCTCAAAGAAATAACAAAGTTAACAAGAAGGTTGTAACTTAAACAAAGAGTTTTTTTGTCATATGTTTTTAAATTAAAAAGCATCAATTTATTTTATTAATGAATATATTGTAATGAACTAAAATATATGATTAAGCATTTTAGAGTGTTCAATAAAAAATTCAAGTATAAAAATTAAAATAATTGTCTTTAAAAATAAAAATTATATTGATTTATTTATTAAAAAAATAACAAGAATAAACAAGATTTTAAAAAGAAGTCACCTTGTATGTATATATATATATATATATATATATACATACATATTAGATTTATGGCACTTTTAGTAAGAATATACTAATACACAAATACATAAATTTTTTATTAAATATAATATCAACATCATTTTTACATGGTATAAATTGTAATTATAAGGATTAAAAATTATCTATTTTGACATATGCAATTCATCAAAGACAAATATTACATAGAGCAATCACATTCTAATATTTGTTTATGACTATTTAAAATAAAAGTGGCCTTATTTAATTTAAAATTTAAAATTTAAAATAAGGACTTTTTAAAATTAAAAATTTAAAGCATATACACCAAAATAGTTACTATTTGATATTATATAATATATAATATTAGTTATCAAAAGATTTATATCTAAAATATTTAAAATACAAAGAAAGATTTAAAATTCAACTTGAAAAAAATATAATATTTTTAAAAATATATAAGAGATTTTTCATAATATAAATCAAATATATAAAATCTTCTTTGATCAAGAGTTTTTTTTGAATATTTCTAAGCTTTTGTATCTTTTATAATTAAAAAAAATAAATTAAGACTTTAATATTTTATATATTTTATTTTATTTTATTTGTAATTTAAAAAATTTATGCCTAAGATTTTGTTTCGAATAATAATCCTTAAAAAATTTATAAAAACCTTCTTAAAGATTATTTTATTTAATATGATTTTTTTTTAAAAAATCTCAATTATAATTTTAATTAATTTTTTTTCAAATTTATTCTATTATTTGTAAAAATTTATTTGTTAAAATTAATATAGATTCTTGATAAAGATCTAATTTGAATATATTTATAATTT
The DNA here is from genome assembly GCA_036785485.1 of Physcomitrellopsis africana. Classification (NCBI taxonomy): domain Eukaryota; kingdom Viridiplantae; phylum Streptophyta; class Bryopsida; order Funariales; family Funariaceae; genus Physcomitrellopsis; species Physcomitrellopsis africana. The sequence continues at coordinate 298,406 of JAWRVF010000178.1, read as the reverse complement.
TTTTTTAAAAAAATAAAAAATAAAAAAAATAAAAATTGAACTAATTTGGAAAATAATCAGCTGGTAGAGCTTGTTTATTAAGGTTTTGAATATTGCTGAGATCTTGGCTCACTACCAACACAACCACAACTACACTGTCATAATAGAGAGAATTTGCCTTAAGAAAGCATTGAGCTTCTGGCTGCCACTAATTACTCAATCAAAATCCAAAATAATAAAATTTCTAATTTTATATAAAAGTCTTCTTCATAGGGCTATTACATCTAATACTTTCACAAAACACTCAAAATATAACAAAATACTCTAAAATCTTCATTTATCCATAGGAAGGGAATTTTTTCTGAACTTCAATAATTCATAATTTTTAATATAATTGTCCAAATCTACTCAAAATTTATATAAAGTACTAATGTACTTTTAATAATTATCACAACAAATTTCAACTATTAATTCATTATCAATCTTTAGATACTATAAAAAGTCTAATAATAGCTTCAAATCCTTCTTTACAAACACCTACGTACTAAATTCTTTATATCTTAAAGTCTAAATGCTGAAAAACTTTGATATATAGTTTTTTAACGTAATAATATAACTTTTTAAATATTTTTAGATAAAAATTGGTCTAGAAGCTAAAGATATGGCAAAAACCATCACTATCAATAAAATGGTCTACTTATTGTCTTAGAATTCAATCTGCTATCTTTGACTTCCAATATCTTTTTTTTTCAAAACTCCAAATCTAGAATTTTTTTGCATTAAATATAGATCTTGAAATTGCCTCTCTAACCACACCTTCCGATCTCCAAAAGCTCTTATACAACTCCTTGTATCCTCAAAAAAGTGACAGTAGATATGATTTATATACCTTAATTTGAAGTGCCTACTCTTCCTTCATAAAAATTCTAAATCTCTTGATTCTTATATCAAAATTATAATATAAAAAATAAACTTTTTAATCCTAGTCTTTGATTTTAAAATGCCATCTTTGAAGTTGCCATAATCCTTATTCACCTTATAGATAGCCTCCTTAAAGCCTATTGGATATGATCATTGACCAATAGGAATGAAGAGCTTTATTCCTCGCCTTCATTCATCCATATTTTACTTTCATCCCTTCAAATAAGCCTCTTAGTAGTTTAGTTCTTCATCTTTGGCCTCCAATCTCCTCTCAAGGCTTCATACTAAATATTAAGATCTTATATAATCTAAATGCTATAATCAAATTAAATTAAAAAATCAAAATAAAGTTTCTTATATCAATTCTTTCAAATACTTTATTAATTATTTTAATACATATTAGAACTTATGAACTTATGAACATATTATATATTTTAATTAATTTTTATATATTGTAAGGAATTACAATACGACAATGCCTATTAGAGACATACACTTCAGAGGTTCACAAAACCTTTTAAAACATTTTAAAAATTCTTGAATAAGTGAAAGCCGGTTGAAAAGCTTTTTAGTTAGTGGAAGGAGCTCAAGAAGCTTCCAAGTTGGTAGAAGGAGTTGAAGAAGCTTCCTATCAAGGACTCAAGAATACAAAACAAGAGACTTAAATTAGAACAAGGTTTTAATAAGAAACCAACAAGAATTTGAATTAAATAGATGAGTACATGAACAACATCCAAAATAGTGAGCTAGGACTCCAAGAAATACGTTGTCAAGACTGAAGAACTCTTCAGCCTTGACTCTTATATATATTTACGTCTAGGATGCTTCTTGAGTAGCTTCCATCAAATTAAGAAGTTTCTTAAGTAGCTTCTATCAATTGGAAAGCTTTTTGAACTTCTTCGACTAACTAAGAAGCTTCTTGAACTACTTCTACTAATTGAGAAGCTTTTTGAGCTCTTTCTACTAACTAAGAAAATTCTCAATCGACTTTCACCAATTAGAAAGCTTTTCAAACGACTTTCACTAATTCAAGAAGCTTCTAGAATGTTTTAGAAGATTTTATAAACTTCCAAAGTGTATGTCCCTAACATCATCCCCTTCTCTAGCGAAGAATTTCAAGAAGAACTTGATTTTATTACATATATAAGAAATTGAGAATATGCTATACTAGTGAAGCTATGTATTCTATTCTCCGTTCTTGGATAATGGGTTCTATTGGTCCTCGAAGAAATTGTCTATGGCCTTGAGCTAGTACCTCTATTGTTGAAATATCCTATCCAAGGATCTGATCTTCATTGCAGCCTTCAAAACATCATTTAAATAAGATCTCAAGACTAAAAAGATTCACCTTTCCAAACTTAAGCAATATCACTAAAGCTCAAGTATTGGAATCAAGACTTGCATGGTTGGATCTTGTTCCTAATGGCTCCAACTGAGATCGTATTTGGCATTGAAATATATTGTCCATACTTTGCTCAATTAAAGGCTGTGAAAATTACACTGGTTCGTTCGAAGCTTATGTGGCAAATGAACCTTCTAAGTCTTATTCTTTTAATGCTTATAGGTTTGACATGGTAACTAGCTTCTTTCTACCACTCTATTCTATCTTGGAACATACAACTACATACTGATGAAGGCTATAGTTTTCACTCTCCCCCTCTTATGAATATTTCTTAAATCCAATCTTCATTAAGAAGTTAACATCAAATATATTTGAGTTTGTGGAAATAAAGTCAATAAAATTCATCTATTTTTTAAGGCATATTGGTAAGATTTTTGGCTCGTTCCTATGTGCACTTATTAATGTCATAGCCCCACCAATGAATAAGATATTTCAATTTGCTCCACCTTTGCCATGAATCAAATATCTTTTCAACCTCGTATTCTTCATGGTCTTCAATTTCAATATTAGGCAATGATTATTGTACTCTTCCTGAAATATGTGACTCTGTATAAGGTTTTAAAAGAGAGACATGAAAATTAGATGTATTTTTATAATAGATGGTAATTTCAAGTAATATGCCACTTGATTGATTTCCTTTTGGATAGAAAATGGTTCCAATCTCCAATAGTCCAACTTATTGTATCATTACTTGGTCTTGATGTTCTGTCAGAGAAGCCATATCTTATCTCTAATATAAAAAGCAGGAAATTAATTCTTGAATTTATTTCCAAATGCCTTGTAAGCATCTTGAGCTGCTTGTAATTGAAGCTTCAAGGTTTTTTGGTGTTGCAATAGATAGTTTGCAAATCCTTCAACCACTAGATTATTGCTCTTTGGTGTATTCCATATATTAATCTTTGGATGATATCCATAGTTAGAATAAAATGGTGTTTGCTAAATTGAAGCATAAATATTATTATTATATGTAAACTCTGCTAATACTAGATACGAGATCCAATCATCTTGTTGATAATTAATGCTATATTATAAATATTATTTAATTAACTTATTATGTTTGGCTATCAGTTTGAGGATAGAAAGCCAAAGAAAGTTTAATATCCACCTTCAATATTTCAAAAAGATATTTCTAGAACTTAGATATAAACTAGGATCCTCAATTGGATATAATATCATTTGATAGGCTATGATATCCATATATATTGATACAAAAGAGCCTTGCCGTTTCTTCACTAGACTCAATCTTTTTGCAAAGAATGAAATAAGTCATTTTTATAAGTTGATCAACTACTGCAAAGACGCTGTCTAATGAATTGGATGGCAATAGATCTGTTATGAAATCCATCGAGATAGAAGATCATCATAGTTTTGGAATATATAAGAGATATACGAGTCTATAAGAATGATGTTAAGGATTTTTGGACCTTGAACAGATGTTACAAGAGGACACAAAGTCCTTCACTGCCTTCCACATTTGAAGCCACCAAAAATGTCAAGAAATAAGTTCCAAGGTCTTATTAAATCTAAAGTAATCAATAGTTGGAAAGTCATGGCAAGATTGAAGAATGCGTAGTAGTATTAGTTCTTTTGGAATATACAAATATTCTTCAAAGTATAGAAGGTGTTCTTCAAGTTTGAACTTATCAGCATTTTCTTTCATGTGATGCTGTCAAATTGTAACACATTTATGTGGTAAAAAATATGAACAATAGTGATTTCAACTTAATATTCAAATATCTTGGTTCAATAGGAACTTAAGATACTTAAGAAAGATTTTATAAAAGCCTCTTAGATTATTTTCTTATTTTAATAGCTAATAGATAAAAGTTAGTTATTAAAATTTTCTTCTAAGTTGTAGAACTAACTCTTTCACGGCTTTTGAAAAGCCATAAGTTAAGAAAAATAGAATAGGGGAGATAAAAAGTTAGTATGGTTGATACTAGGATTAAATTGAAGATAAAATTAAGCTTTAAAATCTTTAAAATAAGTTAGACTGATATTCAAGGATCCACCATATATGGGACAGAGTTGAAATGAGATCTCTAGCTACAAATACGGCCACCAAGGGCATGCGGTCAAGTCATTTGGAGATCAGCATTTAGAATTGGATAGTTGGTTTCAAGTTCATTCTAAAGACATTAGGCTTGTTTTTGTAGGATTTTGTAGGACTTAGTAATTGCTATCTAAAATTAGGATTTATTCTAGAGGTTAAGTTTTTATGCAATAAAGTTAGGACCAGCACTTTTAGCTATTGTATGCAATTGAAGTAACATCTATAGTTGAAAATTTGACAATGTGTGGATAATTAAATGTGCTAAGATTGAATAAAAATTTATAACAATCTAACAATGCAATTGAGATTTACATGATCATTAATATGAAGAGGTACAAGAAATTGGCAATTTAGGATTGTTTGGAATTTCTACAATATCTAAAGGTCTATCAATCAAATCAAGGTGAAATTTGGCACAATATTAGAAGACTAAAAGGACAGGCTACACACCAATTTTTAGCTAAAGTTAATAGTTAGAAAAGAAAGAATTATTGCTAAGATATCTACATCAACCTTTAATAATTATCTAATTAATATAGATTAATAGAAGAAGATAAAATAAATTAATTTGACAATATCTTAAAAAGTAGCTTCTTAGAAGCTTCATAGATGTGGAATCACCTTCATACATGTCTATAGGTGATTGGTAGGTTAGAAACTAGGTCAACAAACTAGCCACATGTCACAAATATTGATAGCTTGTGGAACAAGCGAGCCATGTGTCGCACATGTTGATAACTTGCAAAACAAGCCAAGTACATGGTGCACATATGGGAAACTTATCTTGTAAGTTTGACACGTGTCTTGCAAATTAGACACATGTAGGAGGTCGTATAAAATACCACCATGTAGCTCTTAGATAGATAGTATAAATAGAGACAAGAATGAAGTCTTCTTCACTCTTGTCAACTCTTTTTTTGCTTTTAGTCTAGTTCAAGAGTTTCATATATTTTTTGGTCTTTGGCAATAACCATTCTAATTTCTTCTTGAATATACATACTTTATTTCTATCTTGTTATTTTTTTTTGAAATAATTTTTTTATTTACTTATACATCTGTTTTAGTTTGTGTTCTTCACAGATTAACAAGAATGAAATTACAATATCAAAGCTTTGTCTCTTCTTGATTAAGAGTAGATTACTTCTTCTTCTTGATAAGGCATAAGCATATTAGAAGTTGTGGACTATCCACTTCTAAACTGATATTGTTCCTAGAACTTTTTCTTTTATTCTTGAGTGTTTTATTTTGTAATAAGAATAGACACCTTTTTCTTTTTTTATTGTGATATCATGGTAGAGCTTCCTGAAATGAAGAATGCAATGGCACAAATGCAAGAGCAAATGAGAGAATTAATGCTCGCAATGCATCAATTCAATACACTATCATAAGGAGCAATAAGATTAACAAGAAGCAAAGATATAGAGATGATTCGAGTTGCTTCAAGCCATACCACTTCACCTATGATTGAATATCATTCAAGCATCAAAGAACCAAAGATTAGTTTGCCAAAGAAGTTTGATGGCACCAGATCTAAGTTTTGAGGATTCATCAATCAAGTACAACTAATGATTAAACTTTAATCCCAAAGTTATCCAATCTAAGGATCACAAGTCACGTTTATTAAAACACTATTGTCAAGTTCTGATTTATCATGATTTTTGTTCTTTCTTGAACGACATGATCCAATATTAGATAATTTGGAGGCATTTTTAGTGGAGTTTCAATCTATGTATGAACATGATGGAATTCATGTCGCAACCAACAAGATCCGTATCTTGCAACAAGGTAATTGATTAGTGACATCATATGCTTCACAATTTTGACAATTAACAATTGACACCAAGTGAGATGATGTTGTACTTATTAGCCAATTTTTCTATGGGTTACAATATAAGATAAAGAAATTGATGCTCAACTTATATAAACCTTAGACATTGAGTCAAGTAGTTGATTTTGTTGTGAAGTGAGATAATTGGCTTTTTAAATTTTAATTGGAGAGCTGTACAAGGGAGCCCCAACGTTATTATAATACAATGGCAACATCGACGTCTTTTCAATACGCACATTCAGAAATAGAATATATGCAAATTGATGCAGTATGTTTCAAACCTCTTACTGAAAAGAAAAAGATTTGTTATCATCAAGAAGGATTGTATTTATATTGTAGAGAACCTAAGCACATTGCTCAATATTATTTGAAGAAACAACTCAAACACAAGATGATGAGTACAATTGTCAAAAAAGACAATATGTCAGAAAACGAGTTTATTCAGCTATATTAGAGATTGTGTAGTTGGAATCTTGTACAATTCCTAGTAAAGATCCTATCCTCTCCTCAAAACCCTCTCGTTGTTTTATAATAGATATCTATTTGGGACCTAAAAATCACAAAGCCTTTGTCTTATTAGATTGAGGAGCCTCAGCATGTTTATTAGATAAAGAATTTGTTAAAAGTCGTAGAATACCTTCAATACAAAAAACTAAATTTGTACATGTAGAAATCATAGATAGTTGCTTATTATCTTCTAAAAATGTTACTCACAAAATCCTTCCTATAAATATAACAATAGATGGTTATAATAATTGTGTAGTCTTTAATATAATTAAATCTCTTTTTAATCCACTCTTTTAGATTTATCATGGCTAGAAAAGTATAATCCTTGAATAGATTAGATTTTTCATAGACTTGATTTTTTTCAAAGCATTAATAAGAGTCCCATAAGTCAAGTAACAAACTATAAGGCTAGTATAATAAATTCATACTTATAGATACAAAAGCGTTTATAAATGAAGCAAAAAAAGGATCATCTTTTGCTATTTATATTACACTCATTTTTAATGGTGGAAGGACTTCAAGTGGTATTCCAAATTAATATCAAGATAATTAAGACATTTTTGAAAAAAAAAATATAGACATTCTTCTAGAGCATTGTCCATATGATTGCTCAATTGATCTCAAAGAAGGAACTCAGCCTCTATTTGGACCGATCTACACTCTATCCCAGAATAAATTGGCTGAAATCAAGAAATACATTGATGAGAACTTGGCCAAGAATTTCATATGCCATTCAAAATCCCCAGCAGGAGTTCTTATTTTGTTTGTAAAAAAAAAAGATGGGTCACTACGGATGTGTATAGATTATCAAGGAATCAACAAGATTACCATCAAGAATAAGTATCCTCTATCTTTGATATCTAGACTTTTTGATCAATTAAATCAAGCTAAGATCTATACAAAAATAGATCTAAGAGGAGCATACAATCTACTACGCATCAAAGAAGGTAATAAATGGAAGACTACATTTCGAACATGGTATGGACATTTTGAATATAATGCCATATCTTTTGGACTTACAAATACACCAACTGCTTTTAAGCATTGTATGAATGATATTTTTTGTAAATTTCTTGATAACTTTATTATTTGCTATTTAGACAACATTTTAATCTACACTAAGAACACAGAAGAATATGAATTTCATGTTTGTTGTGTGTTATTAAAACTTAGAGATATAGGATTATATGCCAAGATGGAAAAGTGTGTATTTCACACTACTCAAGTTGACTTCTTAGCATACATCATTTCAAATGATGGTCTCAAAATGGATCCTAAGAAAGTTCAGATAGTTATAGATTGGAAGATTCCAAAAACAATAAGAGATGTGCCATATTTTTTGAAATTTGCTAATTACTATCGAATCTTCATTAAGAATTTTTCTCAAGTTACAACTCTACTTACACACTTAACTTGTAAGGACAAACTTGAGTGGAGTAAAGAAGCAAAAGCATTATTTGAGGCTTTGAAGATAATTTTTATTTCTATACCAATCCTGTATCGTGTTGACTTTTTCAAGGCATTTTTTATGGAAACAGATGCCTTAGACTTTGCTCTGCGGGCAGTATTGTTACAAATGGGAGAAGATGACAAACTCCATCTAGTAGCTTTCCATTCTAAGAAATTTTCAACAATAAAGATCAATTATGAAATCCATAATAAAGTTCTTCTTGCAATTGTGAATTCTTTTCAAGAATGGCGAGACTATCTAGAAGGTACTTTTAGTCCAATCATCGTATATACGGATCATAAGAATCTCAAATATTTCATATTTACGCATGTATTGAATCATTGTCAGGCTCATTGGAGCATGTCTTTGTCAAGATTCGAGTTAATTATCACATATCAGCTAGGAAAACAACAAGATTTGTTCAATGCCCTTTTTAGACATTATTGTGTGGCATAAATTTCTATTTTGGAATACACTGGATACTTGATTGTCGAGAGTTTATTTAAAATTTATTGGCTAAATTCCAATAAGTGATTTGTCTTTAATAAAAAAGATAAATAATATAAAAATATTACAAAAAAAAAGTTATATAGATAAAATCTCTTATATTCAAGTAGGTTTGTACAAAAAAGTTCAAATCTCTACCAAAAACCCTTAAAAACTTTATTTTCCTCCAATGACTTATTTCTTCCTGATCTTTAGAATCTAATAACTCTCGATCCAACTATTTAGTTTCTATAAAATTTTCTTCAAAGTATAGATAATACTCTTAAGTTTTTCTATAAAAAAGAATCAACTATAAATTCGTTTTCAATCATTGGATATCTCAAAAATCCTAGTAAGTAGTTAAAATCCTAGCTTAGAGACACCCAAGTACTATTTCCTTATCTCTCACATAATGCCATAAAATTTTTGTTCATCGTCTTGTAACATAAACATATACACTCTTGAAAATTTTGAGCCAAAAATCTTTCAAATTTCCTAAGATATAATTCAAAATGTAACCATTAGTTAAGTAGGATCACTTATTGCATTTAGCTTATAAGCACTCATTTTAATTTCCAATATCTTCTTTAATTCAGCGTAGACTTCATCAAGTTATGCATGAAAAGTATAGCCAAGAAAATGTTCTTTTCAATCCCAATTGCCAATTCTCTATTGCTCTCTGTATGTGCGAGTTATGTCCAAAATAGTGACAATAGATACAATTTTGACACCTTAACTTTGAGCACCTATCATTCTTTCATAAAAAGTCCAAATCATACAAGATTTGCATCAAAATCAAATCCAAAAATCCAAACTTATTGACCCTAGCCTTTGATGTTTGACTCTCCTCAAAAAAAAATCCTAATCCCTATTAAACTCTTGGGCAACCTCTTTGAAGCCCATTGGGCATGATTTTTAGCCAATAAGAATAGAGACTATTATCATCCATCTTCATTCATCCACATAGATGGCATAATTATCTCCTTTTTATATTAAAAATCTCTTTCTAATCCTTTTTCTCATAAGATTTATATGATATGTGTTCTATATATCAAATAAAAGAAATAAATAAGATCTTAAGGATCACCAATGTCTAACAAAGGTGACTTAAGATGTATATAAGTTACTATCAATATAAAATTAAGTTCAAAAGTCACTACTAAATAAAAATTAAGGTTGTATAAATCTTAATAATAATCCTTTTAATAGATCCCTTCTAAACTAGCAATCTAACCACATCCTATAATGAATAAAAGTCTACTAATATCGTTCTTATTTAACTATGTAGTAAATTATATATTAAATATATATGTATAATTTTTTCACATAGTAATCAAACCACAACACGACAATATTCTTATCTTATACCAAGAAAAGAAAATTGAATTTTTGATCAACAAAGAATAATCTTCTTGAAGCCAAAGCAATTTCATCTTTGAGCAATGAAATCAACATTAATTATTGATTCCATTTTTGTCAAGCAAATCCAATCCAATATGTTTTTAGATCCTCTGGTCAATGAGATTAAGAATAATTCCAAGCTTGAATTCAAGAATAATTTGCTCTATTTCGAAGCACGCCTATATATTCCAGAAGGCACAGCATGACTACGTGCTTTAGAAGCTCGTCACAACCTCCCTGCAATAGGATATTTTGGTTATAATAAGACTTTGGAGCTAATATCAAGAGATTTTTGGTGGCCTCAAATGTGGAAGGTTGTTAAAAAATTTGTACAATCATGTGATATTTGTTCAAGATCAAAATCTCTTCATCACCGACCTTACGGACTTTTCTAACCATTATCCATACCATAACAACCTTGGTCTTTTGTTTCTATGGATTTTATCACGGATCTTCCAAAGTCAAGTTCATATGACTCTTTATTCATGATTGTAGATCGTTTTACCAAGATGGCATATTTTATACAATGTATAAAATCTATTACAAATAAAAAAATAGCTAAACTTGTCTTTGATAATATCATTCTCTATCATGGACTACCAAGGGATATTATATCAAATAGAGGGAGACAATTTATATCAAGGTTTTAAAAGACTCTTTTTAAAATATTGAAGGTGGATATAAAACTATCCTCAACTTTCCATCCTCAAATTGATGGACAAACGGAACAAGTAAATCAATTTTTGAAGCAATATTTAAGATGTACCATCAACTACCATCAAGATGATTAGACAACTCTTTTGCCATTCACAAAGTTTGCTTATAATAATTCAGTATATTCTTCTATTTAGCAAATTTTTTTTTTTTATAAATTATAATTATTATTAACAAATTGATACTTTTGACTTTTCAAAAATTGATAATCGTATAGTAGAAGATTTGGCAAATCGTTTGTCAGAGCTACATGTAATAATGAAGGCACAACTAAAGAAAATTCAAAAATAACAAAAAATCAATGCAGATATCTATTGCAAGGAACAATCTCAATTCCATGTGGACGATAAGATATGGTTACTTTGTCATAATATCAAGACTATCCGTCCTTGCGGCAAATTGGATTATTATAAACTTGGATTTTTTTTGATTTGTAAACAAATCAATCCAATTGCTTATCAATTATACCTACCAAAATCTATGAAGATCTATCTTATATTTTATGTGTCACTACTTGAGCCATATAAGATAGTGGATATACAAGGAAGAAGACAAATGCCACCGCCTCCTATAGAAGTAGACAACAATAAAAAATTCGAGGTCGAAGAGATTTTAGATTCAAGACAAAGCCGAAATCAATTGGAATATCTTATACATTGGTGCGGATACGATATTAGTATATGCACATGGGAGCCATCCAAAAATCTAGCAAATGCATCAATAAAAGTCAATACATTTCATTGATGACATTTGTCAAAACTAAAATAAAGAATCAAGAAAATCTTTGTTATAAAGCAAAGGAAGTTTTATAGAGGTTTCATCTTACCTTATGTCATTGTTGTTATTTCTCTGGATTTGTTTATACTAAAGAGATGGAAGATCAACAACCAGCAAATTCAGCTCAAGAGCCATCATTTGCTGATTTACCAAATAAAATATTATGACTATCACAACCTTTAGGATAATAGAATAGAGATGAAGAGCCTTAAGAACGACATATCCTTCTTTGGATTGGTAGCAAAATACAACGTGTTTGGTATCACAACCTTAGAAGAGACTCTCGATGTTTGGTGATACTTTTAGAAGTAGAAACTACTCCTGATGGTATTCCAAATGTTTTCTTTGAAGGAAGTTATGAAAGCCTCAACAATGATCAAATAATAGGGTGGTCCTCTTGTCCTAGTATGAGACACTATCGATGGCTGAAAGGACCTATCAACTACCTTCAAAAGGAATAAATATCAGAGTATGTGGCAAGCTTAATTCAATGTATCTTGAACTTCCTCAATATGTAATCACCGCTCCTTGTAGAACTCGTCCCTAAAAGACGGGATAATGTCATGAACATAAGATTTATTCATATAATTATCTAATTAATATAGATTAATAGACGAAGATAAAATAAAATAATTTGATAATATCTTAGAAAAAAGCTTCTTAGAAGCTTCATAGATATGGAATCACCTTTATACATGTCTATAGGTGACTGATAGGTTAGAAACTTGGTCAACAAATTAGCCACATATCACAAATATTGATAGCTTGTAGAACAAGCTAGCCATGTGTTGTACATATTGATAACTTGCAGAATAAGTCAAGTACATGGTGCACATATGGGAAACTTTTCTTGTAAATTTGACATGTGTCTTATAAATTAGACATGTGTAGGGGGTCCTATAAAATACCATCACGTAGCTCTAAGATAGATAGTATAAATAGAGACAAGAATGAAGCCTTTCATTCTTGTCAACTCCTTTCTTGTTTTTAGTCTAGTTTAAGAATCTCATGTATTTTCTAGTCTTTAGCAATAGCCATTCTAATTTCTTCTTGAATATACATATTTCTTTATTTCTATCTTATTATTTTCTTTTGACATAGTTTTTTTATTAATTTACGTATCTGTTTTAATTCGTATCTTTGACAGATAAGTAACAAAATAATAGAAATTTATATATAGATGAAGTTATTAAAAAGAGTATTTTCAAGTATTTTGTATTGACTTACGCACTCTCATATTGATATTCAACCTTATTCTTCTTATATAGGCAAAACCTATTAAGGATTCTTGGATATTTATAAATCGCATCTTCACTCTCTACAGCCAAGTGCCTAACATATTTCCAAATAGGACAACATATAATTCAACAATGCTTGACATCAAGGGCCAAAGCATCATTTGTAATTACAACACACACTTCATTGAAGAAACTAAAATCAATAGATGCCAATGTAATAGTAGCGCAAAGGTGAAATTGCTCCAATTTCAGCAAAGTTGTATATTGTTGATCAAACATTGCATCCCCTACCCTTAATATAAGATATGATCTCTTCAATAGAGCATCCAATAATCTTTATTGCTTCCTAGGTCGATAAGTGATAACAAAGTTAAATTGAGATAGTGACATATTTCATCTAATTTGGTGGCAATTTAGAACCCAGGTTGACATGAAATATTCCAAGTTCTTGTGATCTATATATATAGTCACAAGATGCATTGCTCCTTCAAGAAAATAACGCCATTCTTAAAAGAATCCATAATATCAAGAAACTCCTTATTGTAGATTTCATAATTAATTCTGACAGTAGAGAATTTTTAAGAATAAAATATAACATGATGGAATTTATTATCTTTACCTATTTGTACAAATACGACCCCTAATGCAAAATTCAAACCATTAATCTCTATGTAGAATGCTTTTGTAAAATTTGGATGTACCAAGATTGAGGCTATCGTGAATGCTGTTTTAAGATTTTGGAATGCCTTCTCTAATTGAGGCCCCAATTTTAACTTATCTTTATATGTCAATCAAATAAGAGAGGTGGCAACTTGAGAATAATTTTTGATGAATATCCAATAGAAGTTAGCAAATCCAAAAAAATATTATACGTCTTTCATAGTTTTTGGAATGATCCATTGTATAACTGCCTCTATCTTCTTGGGATCCATCATCAAATCTTCAATAGATACAATATATTCCAAAAATTCTATCCTAGATTGATGAAATATGTATTTTTTTGATTCGGCATACAAACCTACATTTTGCAGCTTTTATAATATCAACTTGACATACTCCTTATATCCTTTTAGATTTTTTGAATAAATCAAGATGTCATCAAGATAGATCACGATAAATTTGTTTAATGGCTTTCAAAAGATATCATTTATTAAATGGTGAAAGATAGCAAGTGCATTTGTTAGTCCAAAGGGCATGACATTTTATTCAAAATGTCCATACCTTATCTGAAATGCAATCTTCCATTCATCTCTTTTCTTGATCTATATTAGGTTGTATGTTCCACAAAAATCTATTTTAATATAGATCTTGGCTTGGCCAAAATGTTCCCAAAGTTTTAAAATTAATGATAGAGGATAACGATTCTTCACTGTTATCTTATTCAATCTCCAATAATCAATACATATATGCATGGAACCATCTTTCTTCTTAACAAAAAGTATAAGTACACTTACTAGAGACTTTGAATGCTTGATGAAGTTCTTTGTAAGGTTTTCATTAATATAATCCTTCAATATCAAAAGCTCATTTTAAAAAAGATTATAGATTGGACCAAAAGGTGGTTGTATTCCTTCTTGAAGATCTATACTTAATCATATGGTCGGTGCTCCAATAATATATTAGTATTCTTCTTCTGAAAAATATCTTGAAATTCATTATAAAGCTCTACAATACTTATCAATGAAGTCATATTTTTTTTAATTGGAGTCGCATAAATAACAAATAGTATATTCTCTTTGGCCGATCTTATAAAAGTCCTTATTTCAATAAATAAAGGCTTATTAGATCGTGACTTTTTATAAATTTTTTTTACAAGGATTTCTATTGGAAATATTATTCTTTGCAACCTCCAATCTATAGATGGATTATGCTTTTCCAACTAAGATAGTCCAAGAATAATAGGATTTGAAGAAGTCCTAATGACATTAAACACAATTTAATTTTTATAATCTTTGAACAACATTTCTATAGGCGTGGTTTTATGGGTGATACTATGGAAGGATAAAAGTCATCCATCTATTATCTCTACATGAATAGGTTTGGATTTTTGTACTAGAAGAATTTTATAAAGCTTAATGAATGCCTCATCTATGAAATAAGTAAATATCCTTGAATTTAACAAGGTGGTCGTCTGAAGCTTCTTAGGACCAAAATACAAAGGGATTGTAAAACAACGAGTAGGTTGAGCAAAAAGAAAGGAACCGTAATAGTTTTATAATATTAGATTGTCCAGCTGCTCGATCTCTAATATGGCTGAATATTATCATTTTTTTCAATAATTGCAGTCTTAGTTTTGATAATGTATTGATTTTAATTTTTTGGACAATTGCCAATCTTGTGGCCTTCCTTGCCACAATATAGGTATAAACCTTCTTCCATCCAATGCTTCTTTTCTTGTGGACTAAGAAGTTTAAATTGTACTACATCAAGTTGCATATCTTTTACTATTGAATGTGAATTCAAGTGTTTGTTGATGTAGCAAGAATTTATCGGATTTCATGTTGTTTTATTAAAGCCTATGAACATTGATCTTGATGATATTGAAATAATTGGTTATCACATTTTACGGCCTGGCTAATGGCTATACTAAGTGATTGTAGATCCGGAAGTGATAATAAAAAATCTTTCACATCATCTCTTAATTCCTAATAAAATTGGCTCATGAGAGCTTCTTTGTTCTAATCAATGTCACACGCTAATTTCTTAAAATTGGATATGTATACTGAAGCAAAATGCGCCCTTTGATGCAAGGCTCGGATCTTAGCTATTGCCCAATAAGTCTTGTCATATTCTCCAAATGCTTCCATAAATGGTTCCATGAAAACTTCAAAGTTGTTCAAAATTGGTGATCTCTTTTCAAATAACGGAGCAAACCATGATAATGCTTATTCTATAAGCAAGGTACCAACCAATCTAACTCATGGTTCTTCTGTCAAATAAGTATCAAGCTATAGGACCGTTATTAATTGAATTTGGTTGACAAATCCTTGGAACTTTAAACATGTATCATCATATTTCTCCAAAAGACTAAATTAAGGCTTCTTTTCTTGTTGAACAAGTAGATTTTTTTAGCATAGTATAGTTAGTACTGCATCCTCAAGCATAGAAGTTGAAGGTGGATGTAATCTACATTGCGGCATTCCAGATATTATGTCATTACAAAGTTTTACAATAATCTCTTTAATCTCTGTAATCTTAGCAGATAAAGTAGTAAGAGCACTTATAGTAGTGTCTAACTTGGACTTGAAAGATTTGGTCATACTAATGTCTTGACTTCCAACTATTCTAAGAGAAAAAATAAATGAATCTATAAGAAGACAATATCAATTTAAAGGAGGGTAATCCGCAACCTCTACAACATTGGTATACCTTTGAGTAGAGGGGTAATCCACTCTCTAATAAGAAGGATCTAACTCTGATATTAAAGATGAAATCAATCTTGATAAATTATCAAGCACACAAGTATATAGAGCAAGAGACTTGAACTCGGATAAGGTTTCAAGAAGAAACCAACAAAAATTTGAATTAAACAGATTAGTATATGAATAACACCAAGAAAGGTGAATTAAAATTGTAAGAGATGTGTTGTCAAGATTAAAGAACTCTTCAAGCTTGACTCCTATATATATTCATATCTAAGATATTTCTTGAATAGCTTCTATCAAACTAAGAAGCTTCTCGAGCAGCTTCTACAAATTGGAAAGCTTCTTAAACTTCTTTGACTGATTGGAAAGCTTCTTGAATTTCTTCTAGTAATTAGAAAACTTTTCAACCAACTTTCACCAACTAAAAAGCTTTTCAACCTACTTTTACTAATTCAAGAAGCTTTTAGAATATTCTAGAAGGTTTTATGAAACTCTAAAGTGTATGTCCCTAAACTTTCTAATTGATAGAAACTACTCGAGAAGCTTTTTAATTTAATGGAAGCCGCTCAAGAAGCATATTAAATAGGCATATATATAAGAATTGAGGTTGAAGAGTTCTTCAATCTTGACACTACATCTCTTGGAGTTTTAACTCAACATTTTGGATGTTGTTTATATACTCATTTAATTAATTCAAGTTCTTGTTGGTTTCTTTTAGAAACCTTGTTTTAGCTCAAGTCTCTTAATCTATATATTTGTGTCCCTCTTGTGAGAGAGTAGACCATCCTTCTCCTTGAAGGTCTTAAAATATTTTAGGAATTGCGAATTACCCTCTTTTAAACTAGTATTATCTTCTTACAAATTCATTTTTTTTTTTTTTTTTCTTAGAATGGCTAGAGGTCAAGACATTAGTATAACCAAATCTTTTGAGTCAAAGTTAGACACTATTATAAGTGCTTTTACTAATTTATTTGCTAGAATTGTGGAGATTGAAGGGATTGTTGTAAAACTTTATAACAACATAACATCTGGAATGCCACAATCTAGATTGCATCCACCTCCAACTTCTATGCTTGAAGATGCAATACTACCTATGCTACACCAAAAAAATCCACGTGTTCAACAATATAAAGAGCCTCGAGTTAGTCTTCCAAAGAAATATGATGGTACACATTCAAAGTTCCAAAGATTTATCAACCAAATTCAATTAATAACGATCCTATAATTTGATACTTATTTGATAGAAGAATCATGGATTGGATTGGTTGGCACCTTGATATGGGACAAGCATTATTATAATTTGCTCCCTTATTTGAAAAGAGATTATCAATTTTGAACAACTTTAAAATTTTCATGGAACCATTTGCGGAAGCATTTGGAGAACATAACAAGGCTTGTTGGATAATAGCTAAGATCTGAGTATTGCGTCAAGAAGCTTGATCTACTTTAGTCTATACATCTCATTTTAGGCAATTAGCATGCGACATCAATTGGGACGAAGAAGCTCTAATGAGTCAATTCTATTGGGGACTAAGAGATGATGTAAAGGATTTATTATTGTTGCTATTGGATCCACAATTACTTAATAAAGTCATTAGTCTAGCCATAAAATATAATAATCAATTATTTCAATATTGTCAAGATCAATGTTCATGGACTTCAACAAGACAACATGCAATCCAACATATTCCTGCTACAATAATGAGCATTTTAAATTTACATTCAAAAGTAGAAAATATGCAACTTAATATAATATATTTTAAATCTCTTAGTCCACAAGAAAAAAAAAATCAGATGGAAGAAGGTTTATACCAATATTGTGGCGAGGAAGGCCACAAGATTGGCAATTGTCCAAAAAATTAAAATCAATACATTATCAAAACTAAGACTGCAATTATTGAAAAAAATGATAATATTCAGCCATATTAGAGATCGAGCAGCTGGACAATCTAATATTACAAAACTATTACGGTTCCTTTCTTTTTGCTCAACCTACTCGTTGTTTTACAATCCCTTTGTATTTTGGTCCTAAGAAGCTTCAGACGACCACCTTGTTAAATTCAAGGATATTTACTTATTTCATAGATGAGGCATTCATTAAGCTTTATAAAATTCTTCTAGTACAAAAATCCAAACCTATTCATGTAGAGATAATAGATGGATGACTTTTATCCTTCCATAGTATCACCCATAAAACCACGCCTATAGAAATGTTGTTCAAAGATTATAAAAATTAAATTGTGTTTAATGTCATTAGGACTTCTTCAAATCCTATTATTCTTGGACTATCTTAGTTGGAAAAGCATAATCCATCTATAGATTGGAGGTTGCAAAGAATAATATTTCCAATAGAAATCCTTGTAAAAAAAATTTATAAAAAGTCACGATCTAATAAGCCTTTATTTATTGAAATAAGGACTTTTATAAGATCGGCCAAAGAGAATATACTATTTGTTATTTATGCGACTCCAATTAAAAAAAATATGACTTCATTGATAAGTATTGTAGAGCTTTATAATGAATTTCAAGATATTTTTCAGAAGAAGAATACTAATATATTATTGGAGCACCGACCATATGATTAAGTATAGATCTTCAAGAAGGAATACAACCACCTTTTGGTCCAATCTATAATCTTTTTTAAAATGAGCTTTTGATATTGAAGGATTATATTAATGAAAACCTTACAAAGAACTTCATCAAGCATTCAAAGTCTCTAGTAAGTGTACTTATACTTTTTGTTAAGAAGAAAGATGGTTCCATGCATATATGTATTGATTATTGGAGATTGAATAAGATAACAGTGAAGAATCGTTATCCTCTATCATTAATTTTAAAACTTTGGGAACATTTTGGCCAAGCCAAGATCTATATTAAAATAGATTTTTGTGGAACATACAATCTAATATAGATCAAGAAAAGAGATGAATGGAAGATTGCATTTCAGATAAGGTATGGACATTTTGAATAAAATGTCATGCCCTTTGGACTAACAAATGCACTTGCTATCTTTCACCATTTAATAAATGATATCTTTTGAAAGCCATTAAATAAATTTGTCATGATCTATCTTGATGACATCTTGATTTATTCAAAAAATCTAAAAAGATATAAGGAGTATGTCAAGTTGATATTATAAAAGCTGCAAAATGTAGGTTTGTATGCCGAATCAAAAAAATACATATTTCATCAATCTAAGATAGAATTTTTGGAATATATTGTATCTATTGAAGATTTGGTGATAGATCCCAAGAAGATAGAGGCAATTATATAATGGATTATTCCAAAAACTATGAGAGACGTATAATATTTTTTTGGATTTGCTAACTTCTATTGGATATTCATCAAAAATTACTCTCATATTGCCACCTCTCTTATTTGATTGACATATAAAGACAAGTTAAAATGAGGGCTTCAAGTAGAGAAGGCATTCTAAGACCTCAAGATGGCATTTATTATAGCCTCAATCTTAGTCCATTCAAACTTTATCAAGGCATTTTACATGGAATTAATACTTTGGATTTTGTATTAAGGGACGTACTTTCACAAATGGGTATAGATAATAAATTCCATCTTATTGTATTTTATTTTTAAAAGTTCTCTACTGTCAGAATTAATTATGAAATCTACAATAAGGAGTTTCTTGATATTATGGATTCTTTTCAAGAATGGCATCATTTTCTTGAAGGAGCAATGCATCATGTAATTGTATATACATATCACAAAAATTTGGAATATTTTAGGTCAGCTTAGATTCTTAATTGCCGCCAAGCTCAATAGAATATGTTGCTATTTTGATTTAATTTTATTATCACTTATCAACCTAGAAAATAATAAGGATTGGCTGATATTTTATTGAAAAGATCATATCTTATACTAAAGATAGGAGAGGCAGCGTTTAATCAACAATATGCAGCTTTGTTGAAATCAAAGTAATTTTGCCTTTGTGCCACTATTACATCAACACCTATTGATTTTAGTTTTCTCAATGAGATGCATGCTGCAACCACTAATGATGCTTTGGCCCTTGATGTCAAGTGTTACATGAAAAAAAATGCTAACAAGTTCAAGCTTAAAGAAGACCTTCTATATTTTGAAGAACATTTGTATATCCCAAAAAGACCGACATGATTGCCCGTTCTTTAATCTTGCCATGACTTTCTCACTGTTGGTCACTTTGGATTTAAGAAGATATTAGAACTTATTTTCCAAGATTTTTGATGGCCTCAAATGTAGAAGGCAATGAAGGACTTTGTGCTCTCTTATAACATCTGTTCAAGGTCCAAAATTCTTCAACATTGTCCTTATAGATTCTTAGAATCCTTATTTATTCCAAGACGATTATGGTCTTTTATCTCAATGGATATCATCATGGATCTACAGCCATCTAATTCATTAGACAGCATCATTGTAGTAGTTGATTGATTTATAAAGATGGTGCATTTCATTCCTTGTAAAAAGATTGCATCTAATGAAGAAACAGCAAGGCTTTTTTTTGACAATATATATTGATATTAAAGCCTATTAGATGATATTGTATCCGATCAAGGATTCCAATTCATATTTAAGTTTTAAAAATATCTTTTTGAAATATTGAAGGTGGATATTAGACTTGCTTTGGCTTTCTATCCTTAAACTGATGGCCAAACAAAACGAGTTAATGAAGTTTTAGAGCAGTATTTATGATGCAGCATTAATGATCAACAAGACAATTAGATCTTATATCTACTATTACCAAAGTTTGTATATAATAATATTGTTCATGCCTCAACTCAGCAAATATTATTTTATTCTAACTATGGATATCATCCAAAGCTTGATCTATGAAATACGCAAAAAAATAATAATTCAACAGCTAAAAGATTTGTAAAGCAACTATTGCAATACCAAACAACCTTGAAGTTTTAATTACAAGCAAGTCAAGATGCTTACAAGGCATTTGCAGATAAATTCAAAAATCAATCATCTACTTTTTATATTAGAGATAAGATATGGCTTCTTTGACAAAACATTAAGACCATGCAGCCATACAATAAGTTGCACTATTAAAGGTTGGAACCATTTTCTATCCAAAAGCAAATTAATTCAATGGCATATTGCTTGGAATTATTATCTATTATGAAAGTATATCCAATTTTTCATGTCTCTCTTTTAGAACATTATAGAGAGTTGCATATTTTAGAAAGAGTACGACAATTGCCACCTAGTATCAAAATTGAAGACCATCAAGAATACAAAATTGAAAAGATACTTGATTTACAATGAAAGTGGGACAAATTGGAATATCTTATTCATTGGTTGAGCTATATTATTAATAAACGTATATAAGAATCAACCAAAAATTTCACCAATGCGCCTCAAAAGATATATGAATTTCATTGACTCTATCCCCACAAATCCAAATGTATTCAATCATAACTTCTTTATAAAGATTGGATTCAAGGAATACTCATAAGAAGGGGAGAGTTAAACTAAAGCCTTCATCAGTATGTAGTCGTCTATTCTAAGATAGAATAGAGTAATAGAAGCAAATTAATTACCATATCAAACCTTCAAATATTGAGAAAATAAGATTCAGAAGATTCATTTGTCATGCAAGCTTTGAACAAACTAGTGCAATTTTCACAGTCTTCAATTGAGCAAAGTAAGGACAATATATTTTAGTACCAAATATGAGATCGGTTGGAGCCATTAGAAATAAGAGCCAACCATATTAGCCTCGATTCTAATACTCAAGCTTTAGTGATATTGTTGAACTTAGAAAGGTGAATCTTTTTAGTCTTGAAATTTTGTTTGGAGGGTGTTTTGAAGGCCGCAATGAAGATTAGATCCTTGGATGGAATATTTCAACAATGGAGGTATTAGCTCAAGGTCATAGGTAATTTCTTTGAGGACCAATAGAATTTATTATCTAATAACGGATAATAGAATGTATAACTTTATTAATATAACGTATTTTTGATTTTTTATATATATAGAAAGATTGAACTCCTCTTAGAATTCATTGTTAGAGAAGGGAGTGATATTAGGGATATATACTTTGGAGGTTCATAAAACCTTCTATAATATTTTAGAAATTCTTGAGTAAATAAAAGTTGGTTGAAAAGCTTCTTAGTTAATAGAAGGAGCTCAAGAAGCTTTCAAATTAGTAGAAGGAACTTGAGAAGTTTCCAATTTAGTGGAGGGAGCTCAAGAAGCTTCTAAGTTGGTAAAAAGAGCTCAAGAAGCTTTCTAATTGATAGAAGCTACTCGAGAAGCTTCTAAGTTTGATGGAAGGTACTTAAGAAGCATCTTAGATATAGATATATATAGAAGTCAAGGTTGAGAAGTTCTTCAATCTCACCAACGCATCTTTTGGAGTTCTAGCTCACTGTTCTAGATTTTGTTCGTATATTCATCTGAATAATTCAAGTTCTTGTTGGTTTCTTTTGAAAACCTTGTTCTAATTCAAGTCTCTTGCTTTATATTCTTATATCCTTGATAATGTCGCATAGTAGCAACTTAATTAGAAGGATGCTTAGATATTAGAGTATCTCTCTAAAATGAAGAAGTATTTATTTTTATTTTTATTTTTTATTTATCTTTTTAATTTTAAGATTTTTGAATTTGATAGCAACATCATTAAATACAATGGAAATCTAGACAAAGTGCATCATGAAAGATACAAGAAGCTTAAAGACTATTTATATGAGCAATTATCCTATTGTAATAGCTACTAGCTTCAACTTACTTATGGACCTAAATAAAGAGTGGGAGATTATTGCCTCTTATGAGTTCCAACATCAAAATGATTGTCCATATCCAACCAAACATACTTAATGTGAATCCTTCTTCTTGAGGTTTTTTAGAAGCTATGCCAAATTACTTTTATATACAAAATTATGCAAAATCACCATAGATTAGAAAATTGTAAAAAAAATAATAGCCAAATTATATTAAGATATTATAATTACTTATTTTTTGGATAATAAATTAGATAATACCTAACTCATAGCTTGAAAGAAAGAACTTGAATTACTAGCTAAAGATTCTATCTCTTTTAAAAAAAAATCTTGCTTAAAGCTATTTCTATTTATAAACTTCCTCTAAAGAAGTCTCTTATTAAGTTTTAATTCAATTGCCTTACAAATCTACTATTGGTTTTTGTACATTTTAAGCCTAAGACCTAAATTTTGACCCACATACTATTTGGAATATAAAAGTGGATATCTATTCAAGCTCTTTCAAAATTCCAACATAAATTATTCTAAAAGATCTCATAGAAGAATTTTTCATGGTTACACTACAAATTTCAATTGGGCTATATAACATTCTAGGCTCTGGTCCAAAAAAACAAGAAATCAACTGAGCCTTGTTTTTGCATTGCAATAGACTTGGAAATTGATTGAAAGCTTGAATTGAAGGTAAATAATTTCATAATTAATAAAATAAAAAATATATTTTTTGATTATCTAAATTTATCAATTTATTACTAATTTTATTTAAAGACAAATCATTTTATTAAGGATTGCTCTACCATGGCTAAACAAAAGCCAAACAATAAATAAATCTATTTAAACATAGATAAGCTATTGCACCAAAGATCAATAAGATCAGTTTTATATTAGACCTTTTAAAATACTTGCAAGATATGTCCATGATTCTATTTTAGAATATACATATTACTACTAGTGTTGATGTAAATGCTTTAATTTTGATACAAAAGAGGAGAGAAGCCTATATGAAAGTATTAAGGTACCAATACAAAGTAAATCATGTTTTAACTATTCAAGATTTTTTCAAATTTGCTCTATAACATACATCTGCAAATAATATATAAGTGGCAATTATAAATCATTTAAACTATTCTTCCAAGACCAATCAAATTGAAGTTGCTATTGATATGCTTTAGATTGTAATTACAATCATATCAACTTCTATGGCTAAGCAAAAGGTTCTCTAGTTTGTAAGCAACAACTAGTTGAATGAGATTATCAGCAAAGAGCTAGTGTATTACAATAAAGAATTGATTCTAGTATTGGCAGTGACTTGCAAGAATAATTTGTAGCTTGGCTAGACAACTACTCTTTGTTGTGCAATCGATGCCTAATTTTAGAAATTATAATTATTCAAATTCTAAAATATAATTGTTCTAATTCAGCTAAAGAGATTGTTAAAAACTTGGATCAAGATTATATAGTATGGACTTCTACAATGATTGTTGGAATCAAAAGAGTACATTACAAAATCTAGTTGATAGTAGCAAATGGAGGTGATATCATGACTACAAGAAACCACATTAAATCCAATCTAAACATGATTATAATTATTTCTACATGCAACTCTAAAAAATTCTAGTACTTAATAAATAATCCCTCAAACTTCCAATACAACAACAATAGTTACAAATTTAAAATCTTTGCAACTTTTGATACTGATGCTTCTTAATGATCCATCATTTGATAAGGAAGTTTACATAGTCTTGTTAAAAGATGTTCACATTTGAACTAGCTCATGCAGCAGTGCAGATTTTTTAATGCATCTTAGATCCACAGCTATTGTATTACCCTTGGATTACTCCTGAATTATCCAACATCTGCAAATCAAACAACAATAACTTGAAGTCCGTGTTCGACAGTCGGAAGTCCTGTCATTCTGCATGTCAAAAGAGAATCCAGTTCAAAAGCAGCGATGCCTTGGTTATGAAGGTCTCCAGTTCTTCGGAACAACTCTGATAATGATGTTTCAAACGAGACTAGCTCCCATATAAAAGACAAGCTACCCCACAAATTTTCAGTCTACCTGTTACTTGCAGTCCTTCGATTGTGGCTAGTTACACGAGCATTTTCTTCTCTCCTTCTCCTATAGTATGGGTGCCTTGCAGCTAGCAACAGAAACAGAGTAGATGGACAAGTTTTTATCTTAAGAACGACGGCACGCAAAAATTGTAATACTGTAGGCTGTTGAAAACTGATAGTTTGTAGATTTCCCGTAATAAGTGGTGTTAATGATATTTTGCACAATGCAAGGTAGACATTCCCATTCTGAGACACATTGTGAAGCAGTCACTGTTTATGAGGGGTATTTATGGATGCACCTAAACTTCAATAGTAATGGTTACAGATTCTAAGTCTCGAATGAATCCGCAACCTCCTCAAGTAGTCGCAGATTTCAACATCCGTTTCTTTATTTGGTGGAATTGTGAAGGCATTGTGGACACTCTGCACAAATTTTCAATGATATGTATAATATTCATGACGAAAATAGTTATCAGCCTGTTAAAAAGTTGTGAAAGAAATTTAAAAATTTGTTCAACTAGTTGCCTAGCATGCCAAATTGTCATCAACTTACCACGACCTACATACAACTCACTGCCCGAGATGAAATAACAAGTTTTATAAATAATAAAATTACATGTGCTGCTCCATTCAACCTTTCAGCATCGTATCATCCGTGGTAAGAACTTGAACAAGTTCAAGCAGGCTGCCCGTTCCAAAACAATGGTAGTAATTCAATTAACTTGGTTGAAAGCCGCTAATTTGCTAGGAAATACGACACATCAATAAGATGGAAGGTATTACAAACTAGGCAACCATTTCAAGCTCATCTAAATCTGGTATAATTACATCAAGCCGCATGAGGGGCTTATACTTCATGGGAATCGCAGCACCTGCTTGAACGCACAACTCCACTATAGAAGGGGCTTTACCATAGTATTTCGAAAGAGAGTTCTTCAGCGGCGGTCCGTTTACATCTCGCACATGCCAAACATATCTGCACACAGCATATGTAATTTCTTTATGCATGCACAAGCTTAAAACTCAAAGCATAGCTTCACGTACTAATTTTTTTAAGGTAATCTAAATTAAGAGTCATGCCACAATCTCGTGATTTGGTGTAGCAAACCATCCTTGAAGAGAAACCCCGCCAGCATTTTTCTTTTCAATTTGCTCCTTGTATTTTTGAACTGCTAACCCAATAGAAAAAATTCATTGCTTCAAAGCAGTCAGAGGCTAGTAAAGCACATCTACTGTAATTGCATGGGATCAGCATCCAGAATAAATTTTCATGTGTTTTGAAAGTGGGCAGATTTCACGTATAGCACTACTGCACTACTGCAAAGAGGATGTGCGAAGCGCGAACCTGGGAGGAATCAAATCATCCAAAGCAGCATCTTGCCACCCATGCTGTCCGTTGCGCCACTGATGCTTGAACGCGCCACACAGCTGCAATTTATGACCTCTGCGACCAATGTGAACTTCAGGGCAATAACCACAGGCTCTTACTGGGTATGTCTGCATTAGCTGGGCAGCTCCTGCCCGCATCTTAGTCCAACCACGCATCGTTTTCTCCGCAATTGTCTTCAAGTCGTCATCATCGTTAATAGTCTGGACATCAAACTTTGACTCAGAGATCCTTTCACGATCATCAGAGTCTTCTGAGCCAACCACCTCTGCTGTTTCATCCAACAATCCCGTCTTATGATTACCCTCATTTACCATATATTGTTCTTCACCGCCAGACGCAGATGCATCGACTTCTTCATCGTCCATATCAATGCTCTCCTCTATTGTATTCCTCCTTCTACTCGTTCCATCAAGTCCACTAAATGTGGTATGCTCTTCACCGCTGTCAACCTTATCCCAACCTGGTCGATCAATAGGTACAGTCCTCCTCACCGCTGGAAATTCCGGAAGATCCACACCTGCCTGAATACATAATTCTACAATAGCCGGGATTCTATCGTGGTTGAACCTGTCCTCGTGTCTTATAGGCTTCTGCAAGCGATCTACAAGATGAAAAGCCTCCACTGGCACTACAATATCTTCAAGGAGTCCAGTCACCCATAAATGCTCTCCAGAGCGTCCAGTAGAGTGCTTCCCTTGACATGTTTTTATTGTGTGGCCTTCTCTACCCACGTAAACTTCTGTGCACCACCTGAAAGTCAAGTACCCCTCTTAGTCTCTAGCCCCAAATTATAACTACATGTGCACCATTGACAGCTATGTCTACAACAAGAATACATGGTTTCCGTGAGTACTGAATATATTCAGAAAAATTAGAGTTCCAACCAGAAAGTCTTAAGACTCATGAAACAAGCAAAGAAGTCAACAACTCAATATACACTCAAAAGTGAGTATACCTGCAGGCTCTGACAGGTATATGTTTCAAAAGTCGTGAAACACCATCCAAGACGACTTGATATGATTTATACACCATATGTGCCACAGGAATAAGCCTTTTAACAAGCAAACCATTTGCAGGAGCCTTCAGGGGTTTGGGAGGTAATAATCTCATCTCTCTCCTTCTCATTCTCTTCGCATGGCTCCCATGCTGGATGGGTCTTACAAAGGGTTTCTTCTTATTTTTCGGCACGTTGGAAGGTGGCAAATCCTCATTTTGTTTGAATTTCTGACTTGCCTGCACAGAAACTGCGCAAATCATTTTGGTGTGTAGATATAGACATACATTAAGCATTTAACCGTTCAATATGATAACTGTGATGATGATGATGATGATGATGATGATGATGATGGTAATGATAACAATAGTAAATAATAATGTGGCAATTGCGCTTATGAACATATAAAAATCCACCAATGCGAGTTAGGTTGCTCACGACGATAAGTGTGGTTGCCATGGTTTAGCAAGTACTACACTTGCAATTGTATGCTATTATAACTGAGTCTAAGGGGCCGTTACAGAAGAGAAACCTCTCAGTCGACTTACAATTCAGAGGCAGTCCCTAAATACATTCGGAGGTAGAGTTTTCAAGCGTCTTGAAGTCTAGTTTTGACGCGGATTATAGCATACATAATACACTTCTACTCAAAAATACAAATTGCAAAGAATGGCCAATCAAAAATTTATTGCTCTAAACAATTCAAAATCTTCATTTACCCTAAAACTCTTAAACCTC
The DNA here is from genome assembly GCA_036785485.1 of Physcomitrellopsis africana. Taxonomy (NCBI): domain Eukaryota; kingdom Viridiplantae; phylum Streptophyta; class Bryopsida; order Funariales; family Funariaceae; genus Physcomitrellopsis; species Physcomitrellopsis africana. The sequence goes on along the minus strand of JAWRVF010000178.1, from coordinate 270,386 downwards.
AGAATGGGAACATGGGGTAACAGAAACCTGCTCTGCGCAACCGTGAAACCCTCGTCCCGCTAATTATGCCGCCGTTGGACCCAAAAAAATTCCTCAGTGAATCACATGGTGGCTTCCTCTGATTCACTCCGTCCCTCTGCATGGCCTGCCCCACAATTTGCAGCCCCTTCCTTGTGCAACAGCGCACAGCCCTGACCCCCACACGCACTCTTTCCCCTGTCAATGACGAAGACGCAGCGCTCACATCCTTCTCTACTACCAATCCCGCCGTGCACAACGACGGCGCTCCCACGAATGCAGCCATCCCTACTCTCCCTCACAACAATACCTTCGACAACCCTCACTCTCTGCAATTCGGAAAAACTACCAGATAAAACTTCACGGAGCACTGCTGCGGCTGAAAAAAAACCCAGGAAGGGTTCCTGTGAGCAAAAGTGAAACGTCAGCTGCAAAGTGCACCATGCCCTGCAACTCCTTCGACAAAAAGAATGGTCTGCAGGCAAAGCTTTGGATTCACGAGGGTAGATTGATCGACGTGGTGGAAAGTTAAGGACGGCGGCACAATTCTGAACCTTACCCACGAAGATGGAGGCAAGAACCTCACGGCCATAGCTTACGTGGCGAACAGCAAAAGCTGTGTTGGACGATGACGTGTCACATAGACGATACTCTCTTGAAGCGACTCGATCACAATCTAACAATGTTTTAAACATGGCAACTACATATCCGTTAAGGTGAGCTTTTTTGGGGACAAAACTATGATCTTCCCTGTAAAAAGCGACGAGAAGCTAGAACAATGAGAAAATAACGTAAAAGTTACAACTATAACCTAAAAGCAACAGACAAGATATTCCAGCAGATGAAAATGGATGAAGACAGATGAAAAATGACGGAACCAAAACTGGGGGTGAAACTGGGGTGGAATCTCTGGATGAGTGTGGTGCTCAGGACGGGAGGGGGACACCCGGCCGAGGACAGTGAAATGCTGGAAGGTGGATTCACATGGAAGGTGGCGAAATGCGGGAGGGCAGGATTCTCGGTGGTCTCGCGGGACGGGATTGGATCGGGCCGCGAAGTTTTTAATGGACGGGGGCTTTATTTGGCGGAGAATTCACGACCTACTGGCTCAACTCCCTGTGCTTCTGACGATGCCTTTCCTGTCCGTTGCTCGATCCAGCATGGCGGCCTCCACGGCCTTGCCCGGGCCAGCTCGGGCCATCATCGCCAAGGCGCCCCCATCCTCCTTGCCCTCTTCATTCTCGTCCTCTTCGTCCCTCAGCCGGCTCCTCTCCCTCTCCTCGGGTTTCGCACCTCCCCGATCGGTTGATAGCTTTCGGGGCGCACGCGCGTTCGGGGTGTCGGTGAAGTCGACCGCTATGGGGCGCGAGGTTGACACTGAGGTGGAGGCCATGGATCCCCTGCAGAAGCGCCTCATGTTCGACGATGAGTGAGTGAACGAGTTGCGCTTCGTCTTCGTTGTTTGTTACATGTTTCTTTGTGACAGCGAAGTGTTTTTGCTTTTGTGGGTCGGTTGGGCGTGTTGGCAATGGAGGCGATAGTTGTGTTGGGTGGTCGGTTAAGGGATCGGTGGTGGAGTACGACGAAAGGGGATGAATGGTGTGAAGTGGATGGTGTTTTCTTAGAGAATGCGCTTTTTGGGGTGTGTGGGGTTTTTCGACTCTATTTCTTGGGGTTTCTGATTGGGGTCGATACGGATTTGTTGTTCGGTGCAGGTGTATATTGGTGGACGAGAACGACAATGTTGTTGGCCATGACTCCAAGTACAACTGTGAGTTCGCGCTCTCATTTGATATCGTTATATTGATATGTGTCATAGCAATTCTTCCGTCTGTTTGTTTGGATTTTTTCTTTACGTCTGTTTTGTTCTTATTGTTTCTCTCCTGGAAGATTGTTTGTTTACATACAGTGTACAACCTGGCTAGGTGATGAAAGGTCACATGAGACGGGAGTAGGCATTGGACACAGTTTACCTGATAACTCATGTCGATGTGTTGCTGCGATGTATCCAGGTCATTTAATGGAAAAGATAGAGAAGGAGAACTTGCTGCACCGTGCGTTCAGTGTCTTTCTTTTCAATTCCAAGCATGAGCTCTTGTTGCAGGTATTGGGTTCGCTAAAGCATTTGTACACCCTTTCCCGTTTGTGCCAAGCATCCACCATATTCGAATCCTTGGAAATGAGGATTTAGTAGATTCGAGGCACTGTGTTGGAGCGTCGAGGCCTGGTTCTTGCGTTTTCTTATCTATAGTCGGTGTATGAAGTTGGAGATTATTATAATTCTCTGGATCGCGGTTTTCATTATATACTGCACCGTGCATGGTTAGAGATTGGATTAGTGAGTGACGTACAGGGATGTGTCCTTCAGACCCGTGGACAGAATCTTATTTATGTTGAGGTTATATTTCAGAAGCGTTCGGCTACGAAAGTGACCTTTCCACTTGTGTGGACCAACACTTGTTGCAGCCATCCACTGTACCGTGAGTCTGAACTTGTTGAGGATAAATACCTTGGTGAGCATTTTCATCATTATTCAATACTGTAACACCATTTTGCTGTAAAATGCACATAATACAGGTTGTACTTTTAGACTTCGCAAACATGATCGTTAGTACACTTTTAAGCATGAACACGTACTGTCTTAACAGATTCATCTTGCAAGTGAACTTTGCGTCATTATGAGCCTAGCCTTTATAATGATTAACTTCACATTAAAGTTGCTTATTCTTGCAGGCGTCAGAAATGCCGCACAGAGGAAGCTATATGACGAGCTCGGCATCGTAGCTGAAGATGCACCAGTAGATGAGTTCACCGCCCTGGGCCGAATTCACTACAAAGCTGCATCTGATGGCAAGTGGGGCGAGCATGAAGGTATGTGTCATACTTCAGTGCCTTGACAGGTTCTTAAGCCGTTGCACGAAATCACTATCTCTCTTTGCTACGCTGTGATTACTTACGTCGACCATCTTATTTTCTACCTCAAAGCATGATATGTTCCTCATCTGCATCATCAAGACTTCTTTCCTTCCTTTTTTCTTGAACTTTGTGTTCGTGAATGTTGTTGATTGAAAGATGGAGTGATGATTGTTCATGTCTGATCTGACCTGATCTGGTCTAACTGCCGAAATTTTTTTTACATGGTTTTCCAGTGGACTACCTGCTCTTTTTGGTTCGTGACGTCAAGGTTGAGCCCAACCCTGAGGAGGTTGCAGATGTTCAGTACGTGAACCGGGAGCAGCTTAAGGAGTTAGTGAGAAAGGCCGATGCTGGAGAAGATGGCGTGAAGCTATCACCTTGGTTTCGGCTCGTAGTCAACAACTATCTCTCTGACTGGTGGAAAAGGGTCGATGAGGGCACTTTGCCTGAGGGCGCCGACATGAGCACTGTGCGCAAATTGTGAAGGCCGTGTGCAGTGAACGAAGTGGGCTTATGACTCTCGATAGATCCGCTTCGAAATGATAATATGGTTGTTTTGTTTCTCATCGTTAGGGTTTAGGGTCGCATCATTATACATCCCCGCATCCCAGCGCATTTACTCCCTATCATTGCTAATTATCCCACATTAGCACGTCATAGGCTTCAACCGACACAGCATGCCAACTCTTTTGGCTTTGTTTGGTTAAGTCTTGTGTTTTCACCGAGTGTCGTGGATCGCTGCGTGAGTGAGTTACGAGGGCCTAATCCTGTTCGCATAACCCAAAGCGTGACTCCTCAACATTCACAAGTTGGGGATTTCGCATCCAGTATGGGGATTGTGGTCAAAAGTGATTTCATATATCCTAATAAAGAGACACCTGTGGAAGGATATCTTTTTGGTGGACTGGCATTTTGTTGTGTATTGTTGTATGTTTACTTTCCTCCTGGCTTTTTTTCATTTTTGCTGTTTCGTTGATTCTTATGTAAGCTTAATTGAATTTCAGGAATTGGAAACATTGATTCTTGATTAAATGAATGATATTAAAACATTCAAATTTTACTTCACGAACAGTTGATAAAAATAAATAAATTCACAAATGATCAAATGAGTTCCTAAAGAATCATATGAAAAATAAACCTAACTTTTTGTTATACTTGGACAAACTTATTTCTTAAGTTTATCATTTATCAATCACAATTCAAAAATAAACAAAAATCAATCATAAAAATCTACAACAATTTTTTGAAAAGATTAGATAAATAATTACTGTTATTAACATGTTACGTTTATATCTCTTTCTTATGTAATATGATTATATTTTTGGGATACATAATCAGTTATTTGTTTTGCACGAAACTTCAAAATTATCTATAGGTTGTGTTGAATGTTATTATACAACTCACCTCAAACTTAGTGGTGAATATTGAAAATAGATTTTACTAAAGAATATCCAAATCAAATAGATAATGTAAAAGTTCAAGTTTAAAAGATCTGACCTATTTTTTGTTATTCATGAAGACTGTGCAATAATTTTTTTTATAGTTTGTATAGTAATCATAGTTATTTGATAAATTGTATGTATATAGACATAGAGAAAAAAAATCAAGTATTACAAAGAATTTTCCAATTGGTATATTCAATGTAGATAGGTTGATGATTCACAAAGTGAAACTAACAAAGATTAATCAAATTTGCATATTGATTACAAGTATGTAAACTATTTAGCATTATAAAACTTGTAGCATTTCGTATATGAATTTTTTTCAATTGTAAACTTTAGTCAAATAAAATTTTAAAAGTCTTGTTAACAATATTTTAAAAAATAAAAAAACAAAAACTTATTAATACTTATTAAATTTTCTTTGTAATAATTTTATTATATTTCTAATATTTGTGACTGTTAAATCTTAAAATATATATTTTTATATATATATAATAAAAATATTAATATTTTTAAAAAACAAACTTCATATTAATAATAGTATAAATAAAGTTTAAATTTAAAAAATCAATAAATTATCACTTTACATAAATTAGGATGCTTTTCAATTTATGACATGTTTTTTTATAGAGCTTATTTTATAGATATGTTTAGAGGGATTATTTTATATCTCCTCCCTTGTTTAAAATATTTAAAGACAATGAGAACAACTTTTTAAGTTCTTTGGCCATTTTGCAATGTACAAAAGGCAGAGACATGCATGAGTTGTAGCAACAAAGAAAATGTGTGTCATAATAATGCAATGTTGTCAATAGGATTGTAGCTTAAGCATTTTCTAAACGTGATCTTTGGTTGTTTAGAAACTTAATTTTTGCCAATCTTATGGTTATGATGCTCAAAGGTTGAGATTAAATGAAATACCATAGATTTATATTTCAAAGCAAAGATTATAATTAAAAATAATGGTTCAAGCAAAATTAATAATTTGTGATAAATCATCAATTTATTAAAAAAATGTTATAAAAAATTTGATTAATGGGATTGTTATTGTTTATAACTTTTCCACCAATGTTGAATGTCAACAACACAAATTGTTTCATCCAATTGCAAGAATTTGCTATGAACAGCAACAAGATTCTCCAACTTTTCAACATGTATTTTTTGTCACTTGAAAGCACACCAAATTTGAACAAACAAAGGATAAAGATTAAGAACAAATTGGCTAATGTTGTGCTAATAAAAATTAACTCTATACTATTACTATCCATTGAGCAAAACATGTCATTATATTTCTTAGTAGAATTCATATTAAACTTAAATTTTGATTAAACAGATTTTAAGAAGCATACAAAATTGTTGCAATACAGTAGTATTGAAGATTGAAATAACTCTAAAGATTACATGTAGTTTTTCAAGATCACACATACAAATCAATCAACTGTGAAAGAAAATTGAATCATACTAAGTTATGCAAAATGTAGAAAATTCATGCTATGTGATAAGCAAATACAGTAAATCATTATTTACAATTTACAACTTCTATTTACATTTTTTCAACATAGTTATTTATTTAAAACTCAATATAATTAAGTTTGATTTTTGTATCCAACCTGGAAGTTTGAAGTACCACTTTAGTGAAAATATCACAGTTGTAGTGAACAAAGGCAGAATCCTTTATTGAGCCTTATTTATGTCCTTAACCAAGACCTTGAATACTGTCAATAGCGTTTACAAGAACTACAATTATAATGTCAGTGAAATGAAAAGTATTTTTCAATGACTATGAACCCAATTGCACTTCAATGTTTTGTCTTCCTCAAAGACACAACATTGGACCTTGTTTATTTATGAGTGAAACAACCCAAAAAAATCTATTGAAAAAATAAATATTTTACATGTAATCTTATAATATTCACTTGTAAGAAATAGTTAGTCTTTTCAGCAATTGAAAATGGCTCAAATCATGTAATGATGATCAGTTCATGTTTTAATCATCATACAAACTTTCAAAATAACTATACATACATACATACACACAATTTGAAAACAACTATTTTGTAATTTACACACACACATTTACCCACACCTTTGCAACTTCATGGAAATGCACTTATGTTTACAATGGAGCCCTGGTTTTAAAAACTATTTGTTTATATTTGTTAGAATTCAGAGCCTACTCGGGGAAAAGAGGCTGAGTTTCGTTCCTGAGGATGAGAAGCCGAGCTCAAACAAATGTAGTGGTTGTGAACGTGGCACGTCAACCCCTCCAACTCACTCACACTCCCACTCCAGAACCAACCAACTGGCATGGATTATTTTCCTATCCCTCTTGTGGATGAAGTCACTGTCGACCTGGCTATCCGATCGACGCGGGATCCTACGTGTCCCAACATGAACACGCTTTGATGAGGGTGGATGAAGTGAGAGCACCAGCTGGCGACCCCACTGTTTGAATTCTTCATTCGTTGCAACCAATGCTATGGGACCAAATCTTCGTCGCCTGAACGTGGGCTGTGCGTGTGAGCTGACCGGATTCTATGCCTTTCTGTCCACAACCAAGAAATGTCCAGGCTGGCGCCTCAGTCGCGGTGGCTCGTTGTATCTGCACGAAGTAGATTCTCTGTTGAACTCCTCACACGCCGTGTTTTTTTCTTTACCTTCTTCGAGAAAAAGAAATTGGAGCAACTGGTGTTATCTGGACATGGATTGTAGAGCCCTTCGTCGTAGTCAAAGCGTGTGTGGTGGTACTGCCAGCTTGTTAAGAACCTAAACGGTGGAGAAAAGCAAAGTGGTAAGCAAGCACCCATTGTCTGCGTCCCGTGGGACACCATGACAACTTCATGTGTGTGAGCGATCGGCAGGCGCCGAAAGGAAGAGCAATGAAGCCGGAGCCAAGCTGACGAAGAAAGAAGAAACCCTACGGTGCAGGCATTTTGTGTTTTGTGGCATTGCCCTCTGCTGTTGTTCATGCCGGTGATGCACATTTACGTCGGGCTCAGCTCAATGCTTGACCCTGTGACGTCGTCTCAGTGGAATCAACATCTGAACTAACAACGGGATTAAGGACTCGGAGACAAGAGCGAAGCATTTAGAGATTCCCTAGCCAGGGCCGAGGACCACGAAGCTGCACTCGCGGCACTCGCTGCTGTCGCGCCCTTTGTTCGGCGATGCACCCGGTCCTGCCCCTTCGTTGTCGCCGGACCTTGAGCCTCCCCAGGACTGCGTTCATCCAATCGATGACACTATCCATGCCCTGATTTTGCTCTTCAATTTGCTGCGATAGGTTCCCAGCACACTAGCACGTTCCTCCTCGTAAAGTGGGGCCTGTCTCAGTTGGCACAGCTTCCGTTTGCGAGTCGTGGATTCGTGGACATTGCTCGGGCAATCTGGTTGGCTGGCGCTGCTGGCCCAGTCGCGGGGGTGCGCTGTTGTAGATTTGACAGTTTTTGTTACATCATTCGAAGTTTCGCGGAGAATTTGTCAGATTCTTGCGATTTGGAGGAGTTGGTGTCTCTTCGATGTGTTCATCGATGCTCTTTGAGTAGAGTGAGTAGGGGATGTAGAGGTATTTTGCAGTTTGGCGGGGCTTTCGTCGACTGAGTCGCGAAGGTATGGTACGCCAGAAGCCGGGTGTGTTTCGCGTGACATCGGGAAGCGATGCATGATGATAAACACGTGCTTAAGATTGTGGATTTATAAGTTCGTCTGCCGTGTTGCATTGGCGGCAGGTGTGAGTTAGGAGGTGGTGCCCATGGGGATTGAGCCATTCAAAACGGGCCAGTACATCGAGCAGTTGTCAATTGACTGACACCTTTTAGGTTTGAAGTGGACAGAAGTTGTAGCTTTTGATTTTAGAGGCACTTACAGGTGGCAGCGTTTTGCGTGACAAGCATGAGGGAATGCTTGTTGTTTCGTAGCGATATGATTTTGCAATTGCTTTAGTTTGGGGGATTGACACTTTTTTTGTCTTCTTGTGGGTGGAAAGTGTAGCACTGGCTTTTGTGAGGCGATTTTTTGGTGTTACATCTTCTACATTCCGGAGAGTTCTGGTGCAGTGACTTCTTTTGGTTGAAGCGTACGCACAGTTAGACGCTCATCTTCAATTGAATACCAATAGATGAAACTGTGGTTCATGGTTTCTAAGCTGCAAGCTTCCGTTCCTTGGGTGGAGATCGGTTCAAGCGCAAACTTGAGAGAAGTGTGTTGACCATGTGAACATCGTTTGAAGGAGATTTTTGAGGTGTAAGAGATTTGTGTGGGATTCTGAACGCGACTTTTTTGAAGGTTCATTTTGGCCGTATAATTTTTTCGCAAGACACGCTGAAAACCTGGTCACCCGGAAGAAGACTCTGGCATGTGACAATTCCTGTTACTTGCCGATGATGCAAGCTCCAAGCTCCTTGAATTTCAGCATGTGTACCTTCGAAAGTTATGGGAGTGTTTTGTAGATTCGAGATATCACGCAGAAATTTCACTCTGAAGCGTGATTTTTGGTCATCTCGCAAGCACGGAGATGGAGTTTTGGCCCTAGAGATCCTGAGAGGAAAGAATGGCTTGCTCTGCATAGCTGGTAGGCGTGGAGAGTCTGTTGTCTGTTGAGAGGATACAATTGATTTTGGCGACGTACCGAGTTCCCTCAGCGACTGACTTCCTTCGGTGTTGCCAAATCCAAGTGTGGTTTGAGCACTTAGGATGGGAATGATGCGGCGCGTCTTTTTTGACTTCATTTATTTCATTGAAGTATTTGTGAGCACCATCGTTCATGCCACCTACGCCCTTAACTTATTCTTAACGGTAGTATGGGTAGACATCATGTCTGGTTTCACGAGCAGCCCTCAGCAATCCGCTCGAGTATCGCCTGTCATTGAAACTGGTACAACTGAAACTGACGATCGGGAAGCATCCAATTGTGTCATGTTGAGTAGTAAATCCGACGACCACAGCCTTGGCTATGCTGGAGCTTTTATGGAAGGACATGAGAAAGCTCCAATTGTCCTTGTGCATGGTATATTCGGTTTCGGCTCACAGGTGAGCTAAATCTGTGATTATGACCTCTTTTGTCGGTATGGCTGGTTCGTACGGTCCTGCACCGAAGCTCGTGAGAATATCAAATTTGGCATCATGATGCTCATTTTAGTCCTCTATTTTCCAGACCGTCAAGGGCGATGCCCAGCGACTAGCGCGAATCGCTCTGAAAATTGAAGTTTGCATTGTGCATGGTGGTTTGCTGATGCAGTCAGTTTGTTGATAACAAAAAAATCTTCCGACATAACACAGCCTGTTAATTTTTGTGCAAGTTCCGTTATATGTCTAATTTTGTGTCCTCCTGAGCAGAAAATGGGCCACTTGTCATACTGGGGTGGTGCAGAGAAGCGAGATGATCGAATTCTTGCGCCCGACTTGGGTGCTCTGAGCAGCATTCACGACAGGTGCTCATTCACACTCTTCAGTTTTCACCTACGACCGGTCGAATTTTGGAACTTTTTAGTTTGAATAGTGGCTGCTGAATGTTCATGAATGTCATTTGAGGGTTTGAGATATTGTTCCAGGAAATCCCGATTGATATGTTGGTTCAGTCCATGGAATGATTGAAATAAACAGTTTGGAAGTTTAAATACTAGTATTTCAGTGCTGGATCGGAGTTTTAATGTGGATTTGTTGTTTAGGGCGTGTGAGCTCTTCTACTATCTTAAAGGCGGCACGGTAGACTATGGAGCTGAGCGCAGCCAGAAATATGGTCATTCTCGATTTGGTCATACGTATCACCAAGGTGAAATATCTCTTTCATTGGCTTTTTACTTATCTGACATTCTTGCAAAATCATATTGGGTGACTTTGGAAGTATGTGGACCTTACTCAGTTGTGGTCGATACTTCAGGTCACTATCCTGAGTGGGACAGCAAACATCCTGTACATTTCGTTGGACATTCTACTGGCGCACAAGTCATCCGGCTTCTGCAAAACATGTTAGCGGATAAGGTAAGCTGCCAAGTCTGCTCTTCAGCGTAATTGATAGTACTCCACCATAAATGCTGTACTCCAGTATGTCTTGTAAATTCTTTTGCTCACATGTAGGGCTACGTGATAGTGTTAAGACTGGGTTAGAGTGATTTCTGCTTCAATTTTTGAAATGGACCCTCAAACCTTTGTATTTGAGGGAGTAAATATTTCTGATTTTTGGGATTTGTTTTTCAGTGTTTTCCAGGGCACTATTCTACATCAGCAGACTGGGTGCTTAGTGTCACTTCCCTCTCAGGTGCTCTGAATGGCACAACACGCGTCTATTATGACGGTATACGGTAAGTTTTTGTCAACAACTTAGATTATGATGTCATTTGGCGCATCTAGGGGGATTTTTTGATCCTTGCTTAGTTTCGATTCTGAAATGTTGAAAAATTCGAGATTGTGCCATTTCTTTTGTAATGTTCCTGACTATCTTGTCGAATGTAGGCCTGAAGATGGGAAGTCTATGAAGAGCTTCAGCCTATTGCAAGTTCTGCGAGTGGGTGTGCTCCTTTATGAATGGCTCGACATTCCAATCTTGAAGCGATACTATGATTTTGGATTTGATCACTACAACCTGCAATGGCATAAAGCAGGAATTACGGGCCTATTAGATAAACTCTTCAATAGAAGTGGACCCTTCGTACATGATAACTGGGTGCTTCCAGATTTGAGTATTCATTCTGCAGTGGAGTTGAATAAGAAACTTAGAACCTTTGATAAGACCTTCTACTTCAGGTGTGTTTAATGAAAGAATTACTTTGATTTTTAATCTTTCAGGATATTGTTTAGAAAAAGTTTCAATTATTTGTGGCATTCAGAGCAAACAGTTTTAGTCATTGTACACTCTTGGGAGTCGTACAGGTTGGACTCATATTGTGTATAGCTTTTAGCTGGATAGGTAATGTTCTTAATAATTTAATAAGCTGATCTTCCAAATCATTACTAGTTGCAAGCTGACGAGTATATTCTGGTGCATGATGTACACACAGTTATGCAACGAAAGGAACAAAGAAGTGGTTTTCGCTGTGGACGCTGCCGGGAAGCATCTTCACTACACATCCGTTACTCTTCATCAGGTCTCTGCAGATTTGTCTATGGCGTCATCCTGAAGACCTTCCTCTTCCCTACGAAGGTTACAGGTGAGATGCTTGGTCTGGTATTTTATGAGTGTATGATGCAGTCACAGGTTCTGCTGGTTTTGAACAAAGGTGGTGTAGTGAATCTAAGAAACTAAGGCTATCCTCGTTTTTAAAATATCATACCCTTTGACGTAATGTTAACAGTCTTTATTTGTTACAAAGGTTTTGGGTTTTCATGAAGATTGCATTTTGTAGACACTGTAATTTATGATGTCAATCTTGCTGAAGCCCGAATTTTTTGCAAGGGACTTGGGCTGTATTGCATTCTTGCGTTGATATGTACTCATTATTTGTTTGTTTGTTTGTTATTTTTGAAATTCCGGCTTCAGGGATGAGGATTGGCAAGAAAATGACGGCGCATTGAACACCATATCACAATTGTATCCTCGCTTGCCTTGTGTGCATTCGAATTGCGAGTTAGGAGCCGATCTGAATGATTTAAAGGACGGAAGAGTTCTTCAACCTGGAATATGGTGAGAACATCTTCAAACTTGTTCGTCTACGAAGATTCTTAGTCCCTTTTGGGGATTTAGCTTTCTTTGGCTCACAGTTGCAAAATCTCTGTGTGTCATATATCTTGAAAGACTCAATGTTCTCAACAGAAGATCTGACCTGGAGCTCTTTTACTGCAGGTATTACTCAACTTTAGTCGCGGATCACATCTACTTTATCATCAATCGTGAAAGAGCTGGTGTTCATTTTGATGTACTATATGACAACATATTTCAACGGTGTAGAAAGCAAATTAAGCCTTCATTAAAATCTTCTTGAGTTACATTTATTTTTCATCACCAGACATGCGCAGTGGAAGGTTGTTAACTCAAATGTAGTATGCATTGAAAATGTTCCTCGTGTCATGCTATTCATATATTGATTTACCCTCGCGTAGGGATTTCTTGCGCCATTTACTTTGTTTAGGTTGATTAGCACACGATAAGACATTCATATTTAATTCATTTGATGGAACTTCTATTATCATCTGCATAGTAGAAGCATCATCGTTTCTTTCTTTTTAATAGAAATTTAATTCACGGCAAGCGTGCAGCCATTTGTTGCAGAGCGTGAACTTTTCACAGATTGATTACCTCCTGTAGAAGGCAAGAGTACGCCTCGAAATTCCCATGTCTCAAGAGATAACTTCTTTGACAAGTCATTCTGCTCTACACATGTGATGTCACACAGTTGAGCAAGAATGATATCCTGTTTTTCTTGCTAGTGTGACTTTATTCCGTAATTTAGGTTGACATCAAGTGTCGGAGGACAATTGTTGGATTTTGCAGTATTGCTAGTCTTTTAGATTTTCGGCGGCATCATGATGTCTTTGAGCACATCCTTTAGGACGATGTGAACTATATCAATACATGTGAACTGGGAATTGAGTATAACGGTATATTTGAATCAATTTTTTGCAAACTGGGAATGAATTCAAGACATGCTCTTAGTGTACAGGAACTGTGAAATGCACGTAGTGGAGGTTGTTGTTCTCTGCAATAATGACAGATCTCTGTCTAGGGTTTTTTTGGGGAGATAAGGGGGTTTATTCTTTGCTATTAAACTGAATTACATCCTTGCACAGTTATGATTGTGTAGGTAAGAGGAGTTAGTTGAGGCTTTGGTTTTAATTGTGACATTAGATTTTAATTGTGACAATGGAAGAAGCTTTTATTGGACCCCTGTTCCTACCTCCAACTTATAAAAGACAAATTGAAAAGATTTTTGTAGTTTGTTATATCCTGTTAAATTTATGTTATGTAGTTTTTATTTGCTTTTAGATTCTCAATTATGTTAATTTTTAATATTAAATTAGAAGAAATTAGATAATAACTTATTTTGTTATTATTAGCTAATCAGTATATTAAAAGATTTATTTGTTTTTATATTTCAAATTGTCAACAAATGAGCATCAATTAGTAGGGACAAAAGATTCTTTGCCTGATGAAATTTTAGACAAAACTTTGCAAAAAAGTTATTATTTAGAGGTAAGAGGTTTCATAGTCTTTAAAATCAATATTTAATTTACAAATTGTTGATTAATGATGTGCATCAATTCTATGCTTAGATGGTCGATAGATTTTTAATATTAGACTTATGAAGGATATTAATATAGTTGTATAAGAATAAAATATTAATAAGATTCAATATATTAAAATATAAGAATAAATAATTATACATAAAATTGGTATGAATGGATTCAAAAAATAAATAAAAATAGATTATCTTTAATATTATAAGATTAAATGATTATTTTTCTATAAGCAAAATCTACCATTAAATTAAGTTATATTGAATTGAACTGTGATTGCTTTAACAATCTATTTGGCTCTATGTGATTAAGGTTGAATTCGGTCTAAGTGATGATAGGAAATTATCTATATTTATAAAAAAATTAGGCAATAAAGCTTTAAAAATTTATCTTAGTACTAGTAAAGTAAGTATATCTTCAAAGTCCTTAATGTTTTGCTAACTTTTTTTTAGGATTGTATATATTAATGTCTATGCTATTCTTATTTCAAAATAAATTTTTTTAGTCTAATTTCAAGAAGTTTTGTATCAATATGCACAAATTTTTTAAAAAAATTTATAAACATTATATTACAAATTCACCACTTAAGTAGAATAAGACTCCAAAAGTTCAAAGAAGCAAGAAGCTATGGCAAGGCACAAGAATAAGACCAAAAGGCCTAAGCTGAGCTACAAGGATTGCATTGTCAAGATTGAGGATCCCCTCAGCCTCGACTCTTTTATATACTAGGTACAAAAAAGCTCCTTAAGAAGTTTTCTTGATGCTTGGAGGTGAAGCAAGCCCAAGATCTTTCTTTGGCAACTTTCTAAAATATCTAAGCCTTAAAGAATCTTCTACGTCCTCTAAGATCTCTTAAAATCTTCTAGGACCTTTTGGAACCTTTTTGGAACCTACCAGGGCCAACTAGGGCTTTCTTAGAACCATTGAGAATCTTTTAGAATCTTTTAGAATCTAATAGAATCTTCTTCCATTGTATGTCTATGATACCTTCTATAATACAATAAATAATGCTAATGAAGTGATTGATATATAATTTATCATAAAACTTATGTAAGAAATAAAGATTTATTTAAGTATTGATATTAGTAATAATTTATAAAAAAAATAAATCAAAATTACTAATATATATATATATATATATATATATATAAAAGATATTTTTGGTAGTTTTAATAAATTATTAGATTCTAACCAATATTAATGGTATTATGTATTTGTTATGATTTTTATTATTTGTTGATTTAATATATTAATAATTATTTTAATTGATATAAATATGTATAAAGCTAATAGATAAGTTTAACACATACTTCTTTTTATTAGAAAATAAGATGTAGGATTTATATTCAAATTAATTTTATTATTTTAGATTTTATTAGAAAATAACCTCAAGGAGTAACTTTGCTTCATATTGTCTTAAATTGAATTTTTATGGTTAAGCTTTTTAAGTGCAAGGAATTTAGTTTAAAGCTTGATTAAGCTTTGGAAAGAAAAGTCAATCTTATAGATATAAAGGCATAAAGATGATTCAATAAGACAACATATTATCTGATTTTTTATTTAAAATTATCATATATATTTAAATATTACATGATTCTCTAGAATCTACAAAGATATTTTAAAACTTTAGAATTATTCTATCAAATTTTTAAAAAATATCTAAAATGTTCCAAGTATTGTAAAGAAATACATGAGATTTAAATAATTTTTTAAAGTCTATCCAATTTTCCAATTTACAACTTGTTATACTTTTATTACTATCAAAAGATTTATTTAATGAGAAATTGGTCATATTCCAATCATTGCATATTATCCAAATTATACATTAATAAAAATAAATTAATCATAATACACATTTTTTTTTGGCATAGTTGTCTACAATATAAACATTATTATCCATAGTTTGATGATAAGATAATTTTTCAAAGTGATCCACAATACTTCATTACATACAAAAGAACATATATTGGTTATTACATATTTATGCTGCTCTTGTTTAAGCTATCAAAATTTTGGATGTATCTAAGAGTAGAATCTAAAGTAATATATTTTGCACCAATCCAAAAGTGTGTTTTTAAATTCAAATGCACATTTTTTACTTAATTTGTGTAGGATTTAAAAACAAGACATTAGATGCAAGATTCAAAAACAAGAGACATGTTATTTAGCTCATACATCTTCTTGGGGTTGGTAAACAAATGCAAGTTACAAGATACATGAAGTTGGGTTCTGCAATTGGTTCAAGCTAGAGAGACTGCAATCAGGGTTTAGGAATAGATGGGAAGGAGAGTTGTGGGGAGTTTTTAGGGCAACAATCTTCCCCACTTGGTCACTCATCCTCCTGCTACAGTAACAAACCTCAACGGTTTTTTTTTTTTTTTTTTTTTTTTCTATGGTTATTTTAACAATGGAACAATAGTAGGAATAAAAAACAAACACAGAGAGGAGGATTGCACAGTAAGAAGCACCCAGTGCAACCTGAAGCTGAATCTGGGGTGTGGGGATGCCGAGATTCAACCTTATCCTTTTCAACCTGGAGTGACGAGTTCAGCATCCACAATAAGCCTGGACACAGATCCCCAATGGAATAATCAGAAAGTACTTTTTTCCCCGGTGAGTTGGGTGCCACCCCGTGCCTGGATTCGGGTGAATGTGCCGATGCAAGATAGTGGACACTGATCAAGCTTTTTCTCATCACCTTTTTTTAGAAGTCTTGTTGATTATGAAGGCAGGGAAGTCGTCAGTTCATTGCAGTTATTGGCAATGTAATTCTATGGTGAGCTCCAGGTTTTTTTTCATCAGCCACGAAGTTCCAAACTTTGCCACATAATCACATAATTTCCAGTGCTTTGGGAAATGGTTTATGATTTTTTTGTTTTTGGGTTGGGTGTGAAATGGAACGTGAGAAAGTTGAGTTTTATAAAGTGTCGGTGGTAGAGGTTTTTAATGTTCACTAGATTTTGGAAACAAGTGTCACTCAACAGACAGCAATTAACCCAAAATTTACTGAATCAGTTGCTCTTTATCAGAAGCCTTAAAAACTAACTACTAATGGGAGGTGGTGTTCAATAAGTTTGCTACGAAAGTGAAGAAAGGTGCCAGTTTTGCCGCGCCGACTGCGCTGTGCAGATTGGATTCGCACGAGCCTGGGTAGTAAGAAACGAAGAGGGAGTCAGGTGGCAAATGATTGGGGCTTTTGCTTCCTCGCAACCCATGCGACTCGGTTGCGCTTTGCGACTCAACGAGGACGGATTTACTCACCTGGAGTAGTTGGAGGACCTTGCCGTAGTTTTGCTGGTGGCGAAAAGGTAGTTCGCGCTGTATTATTGTTGATGCAGTTATTCTTTGCTTTCGATAACTAGAGCGGGTTCGTTAGTTTATTGCAGCTGTTCAAGCGATCGGGGGTGAAGGTTTTAATGAGAAGCATGCATCGGAGCTTAGTGCGTAAGCGGTTTGTTGCATTTGCAAAGGGTGTAGACTTGGAGATGGGTGATTAAGGTTGGTGCTGCGGTGCAAGATTGTTCTGGATTCCTAACGGATTTTGGTGCAGTTGGCTGTAATTGAGAGCTCTTACAGGGTATGTGTGGAAATAAATGTGTGAAGTGTAGGGGGATTGTGAGGCTCTAAAGATTCATAAGGCTTGGATGTGTAGAGTTTGAGGGGGAGGACAAGCGACAGAGTCTTGTTGACATATAACAGCTCGACTTCTGTTGTGTAGAGTTGGCGGAATGGCTGTTAGTGAGAATTGGATCTGAATCTGTTAACAAGTAAGCTCAATACGTCTTGTTTTTTCATAGATGACAGTTTCACTTTTACTTCCTCTACATTTTCAAGCGAATTTTTGTCCCGGTCCTTGCTGTCTATGTCTGAGATTGAATTTATTTCATGGATCTTTACGTTTTCCGCGCCCCCTAATTACTCAAACTACCAACTTCAGGATAACAACGTAACGCATGTGCTTGACAAAAGATTCTCAACTTATCTTTGGGTTAAGCTCCTTGGATTAATTTTAGGGGTTTTATTGTTATTATTTCATTATTTTAATTTTTTTGTGTAAATTTTTTTATTGCGCGAGCAATTTCAACTGGATAATAGACCTGAAAATTGACCCATCTTCCATATGTGGCAAATGCAATGGACATTAACAGGATACCCTTGCACTGGATTGGCAAATCAACTCATTCCCTAGAGTTCATGGACATGTCTGTAGAATCCGTCGAGGCGTGCGACTGGCAATGCAGGGTGAGCTACCTCCGTTGCCCCTCCTTGACTTAGGATGATCGATGTGAAGTGATTTAGGGCTTAGTGTTGGGTCGAGGAAATATTCAGTTCGGTACTTTTCTCTGAGAATCACGTAGATCGACTAAGGTAGCTGAGCCAATGTGTATTTCCTTAATTGGGTTGTAGGTCACTTTGGAGCAGTACCTCAACAGCGATGATTGAATCCAAGAAGTCGATATCTGATTACTCATAAGCAGAATTTAGTCCATTAGTTCATTCTCAGTGTCGATGGCTTATTCCTTACATATGAATGTTGAAGTGTTTTGTAACTACAATAAGGTCGTATAGTTTGTAGAGTATGGTCATAGTTGTTTAATACATCATTCGGTGTGTGTTTTTGGTCGTTGACATGACCATCGCTATTACCGTTGGTGAACAAGATCAATGAAATCCAGATTCTCTCCATGACCTCGCTCTTGTGCAGATTTCTTACTTTACAACCAAAGATGCCAACAGAAGTCATGTTGAAGCCTGCAACCAGGTTGTCATATACGCGTCCATGGAACGAGTTATCCAATGCTGGTGTTTGGATCAGTGTGCTTGCAAATGAGATGCAGTGATGGAATGGCGTGCGATTCTAGAAATAAGCAGGATGGATCCTCCCCTCCCCACATGGATGACGGTGGATTTCCGAAATTTGCCTCATTAAACCATCACCACGTTGTTTACTCTGGAAATTGAGGCTACTCTCCAGCTCTTCTCACTGCAGGTTCAAGATGGCCAAGTCAGAATTGGATCTCTTAACCTCATTCTGGATCAATGTGGTGTTAACAGCAGCATTCTTGATATCTTATGTACTGTTAAAAAAGTTGCCTTTGAATTTTCGGGTCTACTACCCACGACGGTACTTGAAGGGCCTGGTTGAGCGCGTAGATGACTTAGTGAATTTAGAAGATAAGAAACATCGTTGGGTTGGTTGGTGGTGGTGTTTGAACCTTTTGGATTGGATATCGTCTACCTGGCGCACGACAGAAATAGAGTTCATTGAGCAGTATGGTCTTGACTCTGCTGTCCTCCTCCGGACCTATTTGTTTGGGTATGTCGGCCATATTACTCTGCAACTTACTGCAACCCCCGTATTAAATGAAAGTGTTAAAACGTGTTTAAGATGATTCTCTTTCTTAAAGCATACTCCCCGCTCAGTTGTTGCAGGATTGTCTTAACATGATGCTTGTTGCATCATTCTTTTGCTCAGAAAGCGTCATTTATGATAGATTTGTGTTCGATAGATTGAACTTAATTTGTCTTTCTTCTCAAATTAAGTTGGAAGTGTCATGGTGCAGGCTGAAGCTGTTTGTTCCGCTAATGATCTGGGGATCGGTAGTGCTCATTCCTGTGAATACGACAGATACTGAGCTGCAAAATTTTCAATCAGTTGAGTCTAACGTGACGTATAGCAGAGTTGATACCCTGTCTATTGCAAACGTACACGATCTTTCAGAAAGGTTTGTGCATTTTCAGTTGGTTTTCAAATATTTTGCTGCCAATTGTTCCCCAAAACAATGTCCACTATCTCCAGGATCTTGTTGTATTCTCTTTTAGGCTTAGTATTGCCACCAGGTTGACTTGCATTGCACACTAGAAAATAGAAATGGTACTATGAAAACTGTGAATTGAAGGGAGGCTGTTGTCTTTTAGGTTATGGGCACATCTATTGGCGTCGTATTTGTTCACTATATGGACGATTATCTTGCTTTACATTGAATATTCTAGAATATCTAAGCGCCGATTACAATATATTGCATCTCAAAAGCAACGGCCTGAGCATTTTACGGTAAGGCTTGTCTGTATCATTAAGATAGTTCAGTGTGGTCAAATTTCTAGCATTTTATGTCTTCCATCTTCTACTTAAGATTCACTCTAAAATTATTGCGTCCAACCTAGAACATGTCCTGCCTTGTAAATGTATATTCACATGTAGCGAGCTACTAGTGGATGCTGCCCCAATTTGACGAGGGGTTTTTACCAAAAACATACAATTATTTTCTCTTTGCCACCGCAGGTTTTGGTGAGGCATGTGCCTAAAGACAAAAATGTGTCTGTTGGGGAAAAAATTCGGGAGTTTTTCCAAGAGAACCACCCTGAGCACTATCTTACTCACCAGGTATTTCGCGTTGGGTGTAATGTTTTCTGTGAATGAATTCAACCCATTTCAGGAATACATTGATTTCTCACAGGTTTGTGGTTAGATAACTATTTTAAAATTTACTACTTAGGTCAAATCTTTCTTCCTTAGAAGAACGATCATATCATGATTCTTCCTTGTCCATTGCTTGCCGGACAAAGCATAGAAGAGTATCTAGAAGGATTGTTGAATATAACGGATTTACGGATTGCATATTTATGCTGCAGGTTGTTTACAACGCGAGGAAACTGCATAAACTGCATAAGAAAGTAGAGAAATATGAAGGTGAATTAGAACTCATCGTTAAAGCCTACGAAGTTCGCAAAGATGCTGATCCTGAGGCTTCCCGACCTACACTTAAGGTAAATTTCAAGTAGGTTTCTGTCTTGGTGGGCAGGCTTGGAACAACTTCGACGCGTAACTCAAACATGCATGAAGTGAATGTGTATTTGGATTAATAACTCATTGTTTGTACTCTAACCCTTGTTCTTATACTTGACGTTCTATATTTCAGAAGCACTGGTACTATCTATGTGTGCCGAAATCGGATGCCATTGATTTT
The DNA here is from genome assembly GCA_036785485.1 of Physcomitrellopsis africana. NCBI lineage: Eukaryota > Viridiplantae > Streptophyta > Bryopsida > Funariales > Funariaceae > Physcomitrellopsis > Physcomitrellopsis africana. The sequence goes on along the minus strand of JAWRVF010000178.1, from coordinate 249,874 downwards.
TATAAAGATAAAATCGCTCAACTTAAAAAAGAGGTATTTGCCTCTGACTCCCTACATCTTGATCGTTGGTTTGTTAGTGGCTTGATATACTCCAGTTGTACTTCATTACATGGTAGGCATGAGGAGCTAGAACTTGACTGTGATGTCTCAAACCTCAGCATATTTACAGCATTATAGATGCTTAATTGCTAAACAGCTGACTTCAATGTCATTTCTGGGAAAAAGAGTTCTCATTCGACAGAAATCTAGAAGGGATCAGCGTGTTCCACTTTCTACTAGTGCAGTAAATGTTGTAGTACGAAATGCTTGTCTATGTACCAGGTAGATGGAAATTTCAGAATGGTAATCAGTGTCTAGATTTTCTGTGTGATTCTCAAATAGCAACTCTTCACTGACGATTCAGCTATCATATGCATTGGTGTTTCGTATACAAAGGATGTATTTTATCATCTGCAAACCACGATAACAATTTAGAGAACTAGTAACCTTTTGTTTTTGCTATTACCTTTCTGTGACAGGTTAGGTCTGAGCGAAAGAATGTATTATCGCATTCAGACTATGTTGTTAAAGCTGGTTTTGTCTCTTTCAACTCATGCTGGGGTGCTGCTGTCTGCGCTCAATCATTACAAAGCGGAGAATGTACAAAATGGGTGACTGAATGGGCTTCAGAACCTCGGGATGTGTATTGGAGAAGTCTGTCTCTTAACTACATGCAATTGAACACTTACCGACTCATAGTGAACCTACTCGTAGTTGCTTTAATAATCTTCTTCTTTATTCCAGTTGCATTCGTGCAATCATTGGCTAATCTAGACACTCTTATCAAGTATTTTCCATTTCTCAAGCCCATTATACGCTGGTCAGTACTCTTCTACCAAGTTATTTTTGGTTCAGAGTTATGTGTGCTACTTTTCAGCAGCAGTAAATCTAGTCTGTGAAGTTCTGAGAGGTTCCGGTGCTTGTTCTTCCTTGCTTGCTAAAATGATTGGTTCTTTCATTCTAGTGTAATAATGTCTGGATGCTGATACTGATGATCTTGGATCTCACAGGAATATCGTCAGGTCCTTCTTTCAAGGATATCTTCCAGGGCTTCTCTTGAGAATAATTGTAGTGTTGATCCTACCTCCACTGTTGAGAGTACTTACAAAGTTTGAAGGCCATATCTCTTATTCAAAAATTGATAAGTATGCGGCTCTAAAGTACTACATATTCATGGTGGTCAACGTGTTTTTTGGTAACGTCTTTATTGGATCTCTATTTGAGCAGCTAAGGCAGTACATTGCAGCACCTACAACGTAAGACAAATCCCCTTACAGCTTTTTATTTGAAACTCTTTTTCTGCATGCTTATTGTGTTGATTTTTGCACGTGGGGGCAGCCTCGTAGGCTCAGAACTCATCTCAATCTGAGTTATCGGAAAGGTAAACTGTTACAGTTCTTTATCAAGTTTTAATCAATGCAAATTTATACGTGTTTCTTGTGGAAATATGTGATCAGAATTCCAAAAACTTTTGGATTCTCCGTTCCCATGAAGGCTACCTTTTTCATGTCGTATATCATGGTGGATGGTTGGTCAGCCAATGCTGCTGAAATACTTCGTCTTTGGCCGCTCTTCTGGTATCATGTTTCCGATTTCTTGTTCGTGCGAACCGAGAAAGATCGAGTGAAAATTCTCCCAGCTTCACCACCAGATTACACAGTTGTTCTGACTCGCTTGAGTCTATACTTTCTACTTGGTCTAGTCTACGCAGTCATTTCGCCACTCATACTGCCGTTCCTAGTTGTGTTTTTTGCCTTTGGCTACCTCGTATATCGAAATCAGGTAAGCGTCTGTTTTTATTTGGAGGAATTCGGGATGAAAATTTCCACGGCTTTGTTCGTCTTTCCTGTATAATCTTATCTTTATATGCTTAATGCTTTTCGACGAATATGCACTTAAACGGGGTAATGCCTGCAAATATTGGAACTTTGGGCGATTTACAGATAAATAATATATCGAACTTGCACTTCCTTATTCGATGCTAGGCATAAGTTTGATTAGCACAATTTTAATTCTAATTGCTGAAGACGTGCTCTCGTTTTTCAGCTCTTACAGGATTCATATCTTAGTGTTATAATTCACGGGTTTTGGTGTAATTGCAGATTATCAATGTTTATGAGCCTAGATATGAATGTGCAGCGTCATTCTGGCCGTTTATCCATCGCAATGTCATTATTGCACTCATCATCAAGCACCTCACGATAATTGGTTTATTCTCCTTAAAGCAAGCAGTCGCTTCAACACCTTTTTTGCTTCCGCTCCCTGTACTCACCATAGTCTTCCATCTGCATTGCCGTCAGAAGTTCCTGCCAGCCTTTAAAAACTTCCCTTTGCAGGTAAATCCTTCTTTCTTGAATTCCATCGATGTTTTACTTCTGTGACAAAAAAAAAAGGTCTCATAAAACTAATGAATCTTTATTGCGGGATGCAGGAAGCTATACGGAAAGATAATTTTGGATTCAACGCAGACACTGTGAACATGCTGGAGAAATCATACCTCCATCCTGCTATCCAATTGTCTTCTACGGAAAGTGATGGCGATGATCCAGACACAGTTAGAAATGGCACTCCTCCACGTGGTGGCAAAGATCAACGCCGATCTGAGGCACCTCGCAACTTTCATGGTGACAGTGTGACCTCAGGAAAATCATCTTGGATGAACTCCCGAGCAACCTCATTACACTCCAATGTAGTGGGGAATGGCTCAATTTATGGTTCTAACGGAAGATCTAATCATGTGCAAGCTGGTGATCCTTCAGCTCTGTTTCCAGTTGATACTTCCTTCAGTCCACCAGTCCAGCCAAGAGGAAGGGCCCATCGTCTAGGTTCTAGATCTTGGCCATCTTCTGGAAGGTTTGAGATGTCCCATGCACCTTTCAGAAATCTTCAGTGAGGCCTGCATGAGCTTGGTTCCTGCAAAAGCTACACACAGATTTTTTTTAAAAGATTTTTCTTCTGTGAAAGTGCATGTGAACAAGCGATTTGTTTCCCCAGAAATGTGAGCAGTTTAACACGCTGATCTGCATGTATTCACCCCTTTCTTTAGTGGAGTACAAGAGCAGGGTCAAGGTTAAGAATCGTTCTTCTGTGTTTATTGCTTGAAATAGCTTATAACGATGACAGACACTCCCGCATGCAGACTTTTGATACGGAGATAGCACAATTGGAGCACAATCGTGCAGCATATGGTTAAACATTTGAAGCTCAGATCGTGTAGCATAGATGAAAGGGATAACAGGATCAACTGTAGTAATTCCTTCTAGAAAACAGATTCATTGGGTTAAGAAATGGCACACAAACTGATGTCATAAACCAGGATTGGACAATCTAGCAACAACTAGGTCTCCATTGATGACGGTGCTTAGAGAACAATGTATTGTGCTTAAGGTGATATTGCACCACTACTCACATTTCATGCAGAATTCGTTGTGCGTAAATGCTCGGGCAGAAATAAACCTCGTGAGACTTGAAAACATTCCCGTAAAACTGATGAAATCTTTAACGCATTTTAAACACCCTTGGGGGTATTGACCCTGCAATTACACCAATACATGGCAACAACATGAGAGTCTCTCTTAACCTAAATTAGAAAACAATGGTATCCGAGTCCGAGAACAGAAGCGATCAGTCATGTCCCGAAGAAAGGATACGTTTCCTCAAACAAACTTTACCTCGGACGGTGAACCCAAGTCTGAGTTGCCCCGCTACTCTAAAACGTCGAAGGACCCAGAAGCGCTCAGCAACGCGGCTTCCACCCAACCAACTCAAAGCTCCACGCTCATCCGATATTAGTCGTCAAAATTCGTCACAATTCCACATCGCAAGGTTTGTCGTGACTCAATCAATGCCGCATGCACTAGGTCGGCGGCAATCCATAAAAACCCATCACATGATCGCCGTCACCTCCCCCAGGATAGGCGCCTACACCCGCAGCACCGCATGCTCCCCTTTCCTCCCTATTTCCGCGTAGTGGGAATACCTCGTAAGCGCTTTCAATCGTCTCCTCCGTCCCATCTAGGGTTTTGCAGAATTGCCCCCGAACGTCAGAATTGTGGGATTTGGACTCGGAGCTCATGGAGTGGTAGTGTGGGTGCACGTGAGCAAGGAGCTGAAGCGCGTCAGGATTAACGCTCTCGTGTGCAGGTGGGGGACGATGATGCACTCTGTATTCCTCTTCCGCGTTGTTTCGAAACTTCTTTCGTTTTGTTCGATGGATCTCTGAGTGGTTGCTCTCAGCCAAGTGTTCTTACTTTGATGTGCCTAATGCTGCTCCACTGAAAGTCCCTTGGACCATACGCAGGACAGCATGGGTGTGTTTCAAGTTCTTGCTGTAGGCAGAGCGAATCTCGCTGAGATTGACGATCTAGTCGATTTCCTACTCTTTGCTCTCGGAATTTCAGTGTAGTCCCTCTGAAACCCTAAGCCGTAGTATACAATTATGGGTGGTAGTAGCGTGGATGGCAGCGAGTGATAGTGTACGATTTAAACTGATTTGTGTGTGTAATGTAGTGGCGTTCAGCACGTGAAATTTGGCCGGGGTGAAATTTTTGATATAGAATCGGTAAATCGTGCCTGCGAATTGTGGACCTTGTTATGTCATTGAACCTTCTTAGGAGAAGCTGGCACCGCATATGTTTAGTGAGAGTTTTGAAATTTCACATATGGTAAGATTTTGGCGGTGATACCATATTCAGATCCAAATTTGAATACGAGGGATCAATGTTTAGGTTCGGGGTCGGTCCAAAGATTATATAGGCGTGATCAAATCTGAGCAATTTTTCAGGGGCATGAAGAGGGCCTTGCGATGTCGAATTTAAGCAACCTGATGGCGTGTTGACCCGCATTACCATTAGAAGCACTTTAGACTGCAGGTCAAGGTCTAGTCTGAACTGACAATCATATTCTGTTGTCAGCTGCAGCCAACTTCAGGCACCATGCCCACCGCAGTGGAGTTGATTACATCTTCGTTAGCATTACGACAACCTCCAATGAACTTGCGAAGCACAGAGACATTTAAGGGGTTAGGAAAAGTCCGATTACAGGAGTATTGGATGAGAGTAAAGCGGCAGCCGTTAGAGGAATTGAACAGAATGTTGATCATATCAGGAATGTCTGAGGATAAGGAATCAGACGGTCCTATCCCTTATCTTGCAAGGAAAGGAGCTAAGTTGTTTGCAAAAGAATCCATAGGTGCGGAACATGGTGAGGGATTTGCAACCTTTAGAGCAACTGGACCTCTTCATGTGGATGTAGATTTTCTGAATGATCGAATGCGAGAGCGGGGATTGCAGCGGATTAGGTATGCCATGAAACCAGACGAAGCATTCGGATTGATTTTCTCATGGGACAACGTGCTATTGAACACACATGTACTGCGCCTGGGGGCGTGGAGTCGTCTCGCAGCTGAAGAAAACATGCCTTTGCCCTCATGCCCGGAGAAGCAAAGAAAATTGCTTTACATGGATGTTAACCAGGCTTTGCGTACAATTTTAGGCTGGGGAGAAGAAATTAATGATGGTGAAGTTGATCGGCTGACAAAACGATTAGCAACTTTATATTCTGAGGAATTAGGCTTAGTGGAAGCTCCAATGGAGGGTCTCAGGACATGGTTAGGCGCACTTTCCAATGCTGGGGTACCCTGTGCTATTACCTCTTCCATGGATAGAATAAGCCTTCTTGCAGTTCTGCAAAGGCTGAAGCTACTGAAGTACTTTAAAGCTTTTGTAACGGAGGAGGATGGGATGGAGTCTATTGCACATATGTTTCTCTCTGCAGCCGTAAAGCTTGATCGTCCCCCTTCTAAATGCGTTGTCTTTGAAGATGACCCTCGTGGCGTGGCTGCAGCTCACAACTGTACTATGAAAGCGGTCGCCCTTATAGGTTCACATCCTGCGTATGAATTGACTCAAGCAGATTTGGCTGTCAGCAGATTTGCTGACCTGTCGGTGATGAACTTGCGGCGGTTATTTGCGAATAAGGGAGCCGAATTTATGGACTTGCAAAAGCAGGCTGAACCGAAGCAACCGACTAAAAGGAGGCTTAGGAATGATACTTGGTTTTGATTCTTCTCATTCAACTAATCAGGCCCAGTGGTGTATATAGTAACTCCTGTAATTTTCAATGTTTATTTCTGTCTAATTTCTGTAGAATACTTCAAAAATTATGTATGATTCGGAAATCCTCTTAGGATGGAGCTCAGGGTTTCTTGTGAAGATACTCTAGATTGGAGATTAAGTACAGTATTTTTGTGTACAATTGGATGGATAAGGTGTTGGCTTCTGTTGCCATCTGCTTCTAGTACCTAGGCTCATCTTTATCAGTTCTTCGTCCTTTCTTCATTACTTGGAACATCGTGTAAAGTTGAAAGGAGAATCAATTCATCTTCACGATGGTGTGGAGGCATTCAGGAACTGGGTATTGCCTCTGCAGCAGTTGTCCTCTTACATTTCACAGCAATGCTTCCTCAGGTATTGTGTCCTCACTGTTTGCTTATGGTAATTTGTTCGTTATGACTTCTGTGTCGAGATAGTTTTTGTCTACTATCTAGTGTGGTGTCATTTGTACTCCCTTTAGCGAATATTGGATACGGAAATAATCTAAATGAAAAGAATACATGTCAGCAATTGAACATAGTTCTTGCTGCCACTACACTTTCAATAGTATTCAAAGCATTCTTAAATGAGCTGTATGTGCATTTCTATCCATATGTAAGTATGTTTTGTTGTATTTTTGTTTTCTGTTTTTTTGACATTGTAATTGTCTGTTTAAAATAAAAATGTAATGGTGAATTCACGGTAGTTATTTTTGTTTTTAGAATCCAAAAAAAATCAAATAATTTGGAATCCAAAATTAAAACCAATCTAGATGCTTTTATGTCTCTAAAGGTTATACAATTTACAAGTTTCTACATGCAATCTACAAAACTGCATTCAATCTACAAAACTACCTAAGACAAATAAAAATGAATTTTAAAAACGTGACTTGCTTTAGACAAATATTCAATTTTTGTTTTCAAAACTCCACAATTTAGAGAAATTAATATAAATTGTTTATAATGAGATATTGGCTAAATATAAATTGTGTAAGATTTACATCTTTTTTTAATAAATATTCTATAGTAAAAAATTAACATGTTTACTATTTTGGTTGATGAGCTATATACATAGAATTGTCTTTTAGAGTAAAAATCATAGTTAAATAATACTAGTTACCTTTCTACATTGAAATTAATTAATTAATTATATGTGGCTTCAATTTCAAACAATTCTATAATATGATTAAAATATTTCAAAATGTTTTAAATTTTTCTAAATTTTTTTTATAGCATTCAAAAAATTAAAAAAATTAAAAAGTTCAATACATTAAAAGTTGATAATTTAAAAATATATTTTGATTATACATACACAACTATAGTATATTGTAGAAATAGATGTAGTATAGAAGGCAAAATAATACAAATATGTTTGTATAAATTTTTATTAAACATTAATAATAATTAATCAAATTATATATATATATATATATATATATATATATATAACTTATGAGTATAAATTCAAAGAATTAAAGAAGTACCAAAAAATTGCTTCAATAATATATTCACAAGATCCTACACATATTTTTGATATTACATATATTAGGTCAAAAGGCTCCAATCTTATGCATATCTTAGGTCTTCACTTCGTAGATGTAAGGAACAGCATCTCAAAATATTGTAAAAATAAAGTATTATTTTTATGTTATAATTAAAAAATTAAACACATAATCAATCAATTTTAAAGGTGGTAAGGAAAGAATTATGAGTCACTAAAGATGGTAATGTGTTAAGACAAAAATATAGCATGATTGCTCAAGAAATGTCAACTTTGTAAAAGAGATCAATATCAACTTAGTTTAGCACCATAAAACAAGTAAATATTTAATCAACACATATACTACAAGAATATGTAAAAATATATGGCAATTTATATCATGTAGAACTAAAACAAATAAATTATAACATTATAATTATTTAAAAGAAATCTATGACAATACCATGTGATTTTTTTAAAAAATAAAATAAAAAACCCATATAACAATTTTAATATTCTAGGAAGAATTGAGTTGATAGCGAGTAGAAAAATTGCTTTCTAAAAACTATAAAAAATCCTACAAACATACACAAATATATATATATTTTCATATAACTTACTAAATAAAGTTAAAAAATTCGTAGACATGGTGTCTAATATCATGGCTTTATTATTGATAACCTTTGTATTCTAATAAGTTAGTGTGCAAACTTAAAACAACCACTAGCTTATTAGTCACCTCCATGTAAACATACCTTACAAATAATATCTAAAGTAGGATTGCTACAAATTAACCATAGAGTATTGATGCTAATAACTTTGTTTTGGTGATAAAATGTGATAATATTATTTTAGAACCTTAAAGCTAAATATTATCCTATTTCTATCTTTAAATAAGTTAGTGAATTATATAAAAATAATTGTATTAATATTAGTCAATAAAATTAATTCTTAAATCTAATATAAATTTTTGATACATATGTTATATGAAATATCTATGATAAAATTTAATCATTAGATTTTTAAAAATATTATTAGCTAAGAATATGATATTTGATATCAAATTATAATTTTATATCTTATGTAAGTTATAAAAATTATAATTTTTCTAAAAAAAATAATACAAAAAATTAAGATTGATAAATTTTTTATCTATTAATATATTAAAAAAATTAAATAAGATTTATTTAAATTTTTTAAATTTTTTATATGCATAATTTACTTAAATTCATATATTTGATGGGTTAGAATTTTAAATGGAGATAGAAGAAAAAATTTTAAAAGAAAATTTAATTTATTATCTTAATAAAAAGAATTTTTTTTCTTCTTATGCAAGAAGCTAGCTATGGTAAACATATTAAATATGTTCATCTTGGCTCAAAATCTTCAAAAACTTGTAAAATTATTCTTATTAGAAATATCTAATTTTAAAGTTGCAAATTAAAAATTAAAAATTAAAAAAAATAAAACCCAAATTACAATTATAACTACTCTTTCAAACAATTATTTTTTCCACCAATAGAATAAAAAATAAATAAGAAAAGAAAAGAAAAGAAAATCAAATTGATTGAGCAATTGACTTTAAGAAGACTTGTATGTTAGAAGATTATGTTTAAGCTTTAAGAATTATAAAAATGAAACATGTAATTAAATTGAGATACATATAATCTTTACAAGCCTAGATATAGTACTTCTATGTTTTTCCAATCTATTGACAAGTTATTAATCAATTTGTCTAAGGTTATCAACAAACTTACCCTGAGTTGCTTCACAGCAATTTACATTATCTGCAAGATCAATCTGAAAGCAAAAGTTCTAATAATAATGACAGTGCCCAAAGATGAACCCTGAATCGGTACCGTGCATTAGAATGGAAGGGAGTGAGAGTCTTTAGAACCAGATACGAAAGCCCCGTCATAATCTTTATGTCTTTATTATGGACTCATTTAGCACAACTCAGCAATGCTACGGTAATACCGACCCTAATGTATCAAACTGTACTGCAATGTTAGGTAGGTAACTAAGATGTATATAAGTGTGTTGGAAGAAAAATTTGGTGATGCTATGCGGACAAATGTTGTGAACAATAACTCATAGATCACATCCAGCATCACTGTTTATAAGACGAACAAAGTAAAGTATTCATTCCTGTAGACATTAATCCTCCATTTTCTGGATTAGAAAGTGCCTACAGAATTATCTACTGTTTCCTATGCTACCACCCTCTATGCTACAGCCATTCAGCTTTCGATAGGAGCAGGTGTGCATCTGGAACAGATACTCTCTTCACAAGACCTTAATCTTATATTCCAGATGAGTCTACCTTGACCTCCTTCAGCCATCACGTATAATGAATGCAAGAAAGTTTTAATCATTTCCTGGTATCCTACAGAAAATTATATCTAGGATTCGCTTTTACAGAAATATATGAACATATGAGACTAGAAATAACAGCACTGCCACTTATTTATTTACAGATTTACTTCCACTTTCTACCTCAGATTTGACAAACCGGACTGGAACAACAGGTATGCCATACCACCATTCATTAATTCGCCGAATAAATCTGCGTGTCGTTTCTGCCCTGGCAGGCATTTCACTTGTAAACACGTTAAGGAAGGTGAAAAGTATCAACCAGCGAGTAGGAAAAATAAGTAAGATAGCAGCTACTACCAGAAGTAGTACTATGACCTGATTCGTAGCCTGCATGCACAACCCCCCCAACCTTCGTCAGTGTACATTTCTCCAGCAGACTATTGATGTGGTCCAGGCAGTAATAATCTCTGTGAAGCTCTAGATTCACTTCATTTACAAAATGACCAGTGAAAGCCTACCGTGGAGCTAAAACTGTTTGTTCGTTAATTAGAAAGACTAACCAAACATTTGTTGAACATCAAATAATTGAAATCGGTTCATTTTGTCCACTTATGAGGCACTTCACAATTCAACATGCTGCAACAGTTCGAAGTCAACAGAGTCAAGTGGGACGATTAACCTCTGGAAGAGCTGATAAAATCACAGCACGTGTCTTGAGGAGGAATATATTTCCAGCCTGAATCAACCCCTCCAGCTGCGACAATGCTTGTTGCAGGGCAAGCACCTGCTCAACCGCGTTCATCTTCGGAGGCGTGAGAACCAGAACCTCTTTGATTGCCGCTCCAGCACGCATATATCGAACATACGCCATGTACAACGCCATCAAAACGAGCAACAGTGGGAACATGTAGGCTAACCAACCTCTGCGGGAAATGATGGACACGAATTAATGGGAATGTCCGGATCGCGTGTGGCAGGAATGTGTACATTTAATTATTGTCATCTACCTCCGTTAATCCGAATAGCAGATTCACTGTGTTCAATCTTTGACTATGCTTTTGAAAAATCCATGCGCTTATTACTCACTTGATAATGATGTAAGACCCAATAACACAGAACGTGAGAGACTTTGAAGGTTCTTCCCATGCAAGAACAGCTTGAAGCCAAGTAGTTACTGCTACCAAGGGAGTCAGCAGCTCCTAGAACCACATAACAAAGCGGCGTTAATCACATTATCAATGCTCTAATTAAAGCGTTCATCAGAACAAAAGAAACAAAAGAACTAATGGGCAACATATCCAAGTTGAGATGAAAAATACCTTCATAACAGCAGCGTTGGTGTCAATGCCTTCAACCTTAACTTCCTCTATGGTAGCCTGTGCCTGAAGGACCTTCTTGCTATTATCCCGTGACTGTAGAATTGCTTTCTCCAAGGGAGTTATTTCACCAATGAGAATTTCTCCAATCGGCACAGGTGATTCTTTAATCTTTTCAACTCCCTTGGAAGCAGGACGGAAGGTAGCTACAACAGCTGCAGCAGAGCTGGCATAGATCTTGTGACCCAAGTAAGCATTTTCTTCAGTTACTTGTCCTTCACAACGGCCTGTGCTACGAAGTGAGTTTGCCAGTTCTGCCAGAATCATATCTCCCCCGGTTATCTCTGTGGCTAATGAGAATGTGAGTGAGCTTTCTGGCTTGAGAGGCAGGGAATGAAAAGTTTCTCTTGTAGCTCTTAACCGAGCGATTCCCAAGACTGCCTTAGCTAAAGCTTCTGCTTTCCCTACACCTTCCAGTTGGTAAGTGCGAATGAATTGGTGAACTGACATAACTTCCCGAATAATTGTCAACCAATAGTCACGGCGCGAGCGTCCTGTTAGTTCTGGAAACTCTAGCACAACAGGCTCAACCCTGCACCCAATCAATCAGCAAATATAGAAGCAAAAAAATTAATGCTACTAAGCGGGGATGTCTGTCTGCAGACAATAGCGGCTCTTCTAAATCATTCTCTCGAATATCAAGACAATTGTATAATCATACTACATTTTTCTGGCTCTAGTCTAGTTGGACACTAAACTCGGTAGGCGCTTGAGTGTTTTACGAGAAGTGGGACCTAAAAATTGCATAACAATGCACATAGCCTACACGCACAGTACTTCGATATGTCGTAAAAACTTACGTGGCATTTGATTTATACATAACAGCTTTGTCAAATAGACGGGCACCCCATGGCCCAGTCAAAGCTGGCTTCACCACGTGCTTTAAATCTGCCGAAAGATCAAATTTCTTAGGTTTGTCGTAAGACACGACCCCAGTTGCTTCGAAATAGAATGCATGATCAGTTAAAGTCAATCGTCCTGCACAAGATTACGGAGTCGTCAGCGCAAAAATTAGGCTTCTGAAGCGAACATTCTTCAGAAATGCAAGCCATTTTCGCCCAATCTCATGAAAGAAGAGTTAAAAGCACTGGTAAGAGCGATTGACACAGCCATAAACCATACCAGGCCAAGTAGATACACCAACATGCTGGAGGACAGGCTGGGTAGTAGCAGTCCCATCAATATCAATCAGAGTCTCATTCTTTTCCAATTGCAATGCCTTCAGTAGAGACGGTGTAACTTGATTTTTTATGGCTTTTATCGATCTAAGCAACGAATTACAATACGAGAATTAGTAATCAAACTTGTATTAGTTAACCCAGCTTGCACATTTAATGAGTTTGATACACTAATCCTGAAGAGTGGCAGGAACATCCACTTATGCACAAGAGTGTTTAAGCTTTCAATAAAAAGGATTTGAAGCAAAAACGTCTACAAGGAAAATTTCGGGAGTTTGAGATAAGGTTTCATAAACAGTAACAACTATATCCAGCTGATATGAGGTAGGAGATGGAAGAAAAAAGAAATAATTAATTAATTAAAAATGTGCAACTTACTTATCCAGCTTCTCAAGATATTTATCGTAGATGGCGAAGGGGAGACGGTTCCCACTACTAGCAGTGAGAGATTCAAACTGACTGTGCACTGTTATTGCATCTGCAACAGACGGAATAGCAGGTGCTATTCGTGCAAAAGCATCAGGTCCAATAGTGCTCTCGACGTCAACCTGCATGTACGATTCCGATTGTAAGACAACAAGTTTGAAATCAGTATTTCTACACATGGCAGACTTTCAAAGGATAGGCGCGTTCTACCCTAGAGGGCTAACTGCAAGACTTAACGAAGGCAGAGGATCATTAGGACCATCAGGGCATTTTATTCAGAGTAGCCAATGCCGCTGAAGTTCTCCTGAATGTCTTTGGGCGTCGAGTTAGGTTAACTTTGCTACTGGAACACCTTACAGGGCCATTCTGCCATGCAAGCGTACCAATGTAACTCTCAAATGATCCTCAGCCCCCTAGTATCACTGACATTTTATACAAAATGTTTGAAATAGCGCAGAGCCGAAACCTTCAGAACAGGTCTGTCGGTTGCTCCTGGAGCCTCCCAAGCAAGCATCATATCAAAAGTCAGCCGTCGAAAATCCTTATCAATCAGATGGTCAGTGACTTGATGTTGCACAGAAAGGGCTCTAAAACAACTGTACTCAAGAAGGTGCAGGGCATATTTAGATGGGTGTTTTGCAGACGTAGGGGCTTCCTCTTCAAAATGCCTCTGCAGTTCCTCTGGGTGCAGCTGCAATATCCTAGAAAAGACAAAGCACTCGCACATTACATAGAGCTAATGAAACGCAAACCATTCGAGGAAAAAAGGACCATCATGTTTCCATCCTTTTCGTGTTAAGCCGAAAAAGGATTGGGAGAAGCGTACTGCACTAGAAAATGGAGAGAATTACAAAATGGAAGGGTACTCATTAACACGTTTTGAAACCCAAAAAATAGAAGTTCATCTCTTACCTTGCGCAATGCCCAACCACAACGTTGGCAAGTGAAGACAATTCCTTTATCCATTTTCGAGTGCCCGAGGGTGAACGGTCCAGACCCTGTGACTTCTCAGAATATTTGCCACCAAAGAAATCCTTCAAGGTAGTCTCCCCAGCAATCAATGAATCTAACATATTCTTTCCTTTCGTCAACGAGGCCATGACTGCCTGACCACCGCAAAGATCTCTATCAGAAGGATTCCAGCTGCAAATTGCTATATAAACCACTGCATAAGAAAATACACGGCACCTATTGATTGAACTTCTAATTATGTGCCCTGTTAAGTGTTGGGTTTGAGATTTGACATTTAGAACTGTCACGAATCTCACTATTGCTTATAGTAGCAATTGATACAAGCCCTTTAACAGACAGACTGAAGGTCGTCGCCCAGCTGGTTGAATCATCAGCTTGTCAAATACACTAGTATATCGACATTGTGTAAAATATTTTACAAGCTAACAAGTAGCATGTCCTGTACGTTAGATCTGAGCAGAGAATACCACATGCTTCGCAACTAAATAAACTGATATTGATGACATAGATGAGCCGGAGAAAGGCATGAGAATAGTACATGAACCAACTTAAGTCTCACAACACCAAATTACCGAACACGCATTTGGTGTTAATGCAAAAGTGGCAACCAGCCACAGCAAATAGTCGTCGTGCGTTGATAACCACCTCTCGAAAGGCTACAAAGCAACTCTATCAATCGCGGCAATTCCGTAAACCCACTTTGATAACCCTAGCCTGTGCCTTGCTTCCCAGAATCAACTCATTACCACCGGATACGCTTCCACAAGCTCCTAAGAGCAATAAATCCTCCATCACCCTCCACTAACAGTTCTACAAGAAGTAGTCAATGATGTTGGAGGGTGATGAATTCACTGCACCTCGGAAGACTGACATCTACATAGTCCCAATACTAGTGGGGATAATTGGAATCTTGTGTGTCGGCACCTCTTGAGATTCAAACCTCCATTCAACTCTTGAGATTCGTTCTACCTTGTCAATTCAAACGCCACGTCGGCTCAATCCCAGTGGATCAATTGCGGCAGGCGTTTTCTTAGATTTCAATCACTAAAATGCCATCTAGCTCTACCAAAGCATTGTCTCACACTTGTACACAGCCAAATTCATAAAACCAACATCTACCTAAACCCTAATCCATTACACACACTACTGTGCCACAAGTAGGAGCCATCGAGCATTTCGTCGAAGCAGGCTGTCAAAGCCACTTTCGGAGAACCATCACTGTTAAGCGCATTAGACTCCTTTCCCATTAACTCGTTCTTCTCGGCAACTTAATCCTTCCTAATCCATATGGTTTTATCTACTAGCCACTGAGCATGCGATCAAAGAGCTAACGAACTGAGCACAAATGGCGTGCACAAGACCTTACCCACTACATCACCTGTGGGTGTTAGTGTGACGAGGTTTTTTGGGGGGAAAAAGGAGCTGCGGACGGCTGAAATACCGCCAGGTGGAACTGTGGGTTTTGACTTTGCCGCGTGGCGCACCTCGCACGTTCTGAAATTTATCTCGGGGACGTGATGATTGATCTTTTGGCGCAAATTTGTTGGCACTAGATGGAATGGTGTAAATTTTGAGCTTATTTTGAGCATAGTCTAAGGCTGATCATGGGTTCGGGGAGAAACTTGGAGCGATTGAAGGCAAACCAAGGCGGTGTAGTGTAGTGTGCGTTTGCGGAGGATCTGTCGGGAGAGCTGGTTTGATGTTTTTGTGAAATTTTGACGCAACTTTCTGTGGGTGCGGGCAATATTAACACTACGAGTTATGTGATCGATCAGCGTTTGAAATTTTGGTCAGAATTTTGCGGTCGGTAGTTGGTACTAATTTTTTGATAGAAGCAGACGATAAGTTAGACGTTAAGTTTTCACAATCGGAGCTTGGCATGTCAAATTGCACATGGCCAGGACCAGTAAGATGTGAATGCCGTTGGCGGTAGCAGTTTTATATGCTGCAAATTAGTTGGCACTGGCGCCGGCGCTGTTGCACACAATGACTATCATTACGATCCTTATTTGGATATTAGGAGGGGCACTAGTGCTAGGGCTCGGTTTCATTGTGAAGGAGTGGTTATGGAACCCTCTGATGCTCATTGAATTGTGCAAGAGGCAGGGGATCAAGGGTTTCCCCTTCGTGCCTTTCGTTGGTCAGATGCCAGCAATCGATGAGGTGTATACATATATTAATACTCGCTGCTTCAGTTTTCGTGTTCCATGTACTTTCTTTCTCTAATTAGACGGCGCACATAAAATTCTATAATTGTACGCGATTTTGCAGAGAGTGTTGTTTATTAAAGGAACTGATGCTTTAGTTTTTGATATTTTGTCCTCTAAGGTGCTTAGCGGAAGAAATAGACGGGTTCAGAAGCAGGATAACGACGAAGTTGAAGACGAAGATAGGTTGACCACAGTTACCAACTGCTACAGAAATCATGGGTCAACCTTCTACTTCACCGTAGGTAGAACAGTTAGATTGAGCATCGCCGATCCTCCATTGATCAAGGACATTTTGATCGCAAATTCAGATTCCTACAGTAAGCCCCTCCATATCAGAAAGTTGGGAGTTCTTGGAGATGGGGTTTTTGCCTCCAGCGGTAGCACTTGGTCTCCACAACGATCGCTATTTAATGGAGCTTTCCATACTAAGGAAGTGAAGGTAACAGTGTTCCATGTGCATTCTCCTGTGTATAAATAGCTGCAATCTGAGATTTTCCTCTCCTTCGTGCAATTTCACGACTGGCAGCATTTGAGCATGCTTCAGGTGAAACCCTATTTATCTGCCCAGTGTGTATCATCTTCACAAGCCTGATGAGGTCTTTTTGTGTATGGCAGAGCAAAATACCGACAATGATCGACTGTGCCCATTCAGCTGTCGAAAGATGGTCAAGAGAGCTTAATGATGGATATAGAGAGCTAGATATGTACCAAAAGTTCGCTGAGTTGACCTTGGATGTAATTGGAAAAACTGCCTTTGGGTCAGAAGAAATCGGTGGGGCTTCGGAGGCCGCCTCGGTCATTGGAAGCTTTAGCCGATACCTCCTGTATTGCAGAGAGCTTGTTTTCGGCCCTCCTGCTGCTTTTCCAATATCTTTGTAAGTTTACCTTTCCTTCTCTAATCGAGTAATTTACGTGTATAACTTTTAATTAGCACTGTTATCGATTTCTTTACAAATTTTTCAGACATTTCGCCCTGAGGATCTAATGAGAACATCAATTCCGACGTTGCTTGCTAATTCCGACTTGATCTTAAAATTAATTGGCGGTGGTTTCAAGCAGACACTATGTTCAGAGGAAATGCCTCGTCTCTAGGGGCATTGCGGCTGAAGCAAAATGGCTCAGAACTTACATGGGGCGCATCATCAGTGCCAGAAGAAATTTTCATCATTCAGGAGCTGCTGAAACGGTCCCTGATAGGCATGACTTGCTGGACGTGATAATAGGCGCTGTTGACAACATTGGACATTCGGAAGAGGCCAAGAAGGCGCTTAACGAAGCTCCAGATCAGACCATAAGTGAGAAAAGAAAAAGAACAGCTGAGATGACGAGGCTTACTGAGAAGCAACTCCTTGACAACGCTCTTACATTCCTTCTCGCAGGTCATGAAACTACAGCTAGCTTGCTCACATGGACCATCTATCTGCTGGCGAAGCACCCACTTTGGCAGGAGCGTGCTAGAGCTGAAGTTGAGGAGTTTTGTCCCGGTGGCGTTGCAGAACCGCAAGTATTGAACCATCTTAAATTGCTTGGCATGATATTGCTGGAGTCCTTGAGGCTGTTCCCTCCAGTTCCTCTCATAGGAAGGATGTGTATAAAAGATAACAAAGTTGGACCGGATCTTCTAATACCTGAGGGTTTGGAGATAATTATACCAGTTGCAGTGTTACACAGGGATAGGACTATATGGGGAGATAACGCTGATGAATTTGCTCCAGCAAGGTTTAGAAATGGCATAAGTGGGGCTTGTGGGAACCCGTTGGCATTTATACCTTTTGGAGCTGGCCCTAGAACGTGCATCGGCCAAACTCTAGCTCTTTCTGAGGCCAAGGCAGTGTTAGCAGTCATGTTACCCTTGTTTAGTTGGAAGCTCAGTACAAGTTACCGCCATAGCCCTGATGTTGCACTGACCATGATGCCAGAATTTGGCATGCCCGTGGTATTGGAAAAGATAGAAAAGTGAACGCCTGTGGAGTTCGATTTCTTTTTGGGCCTTGGTGGTATGAGTTCCGTGCGAGGTTTCCAGTTCAACTATGATACATAGTATACCATCTTTTTTGCAATTCAATGTTCGGACTATTTAAGCTTAGGCGATAGGTTTATTCATTAGTGTATTTCTGAACGGCACACTCCTGAAATTTGGAGAGTGTTGTGTTTTGTATTGATAGGTATTCGCCATTGGTGGCTTGATATCACTGTTGATAGTTGCTAAAGGTAATCACCAGCAGTACGTTGAGCATTTTGAAGTATTTTTATAGAGGCATTTATGGTTTTAGTTGGTTGGCCCTGCACACTTAGTGGTGAGGGCAGTATCTTGATTCCAGGGAAATTAAAATGCTCGCATAACGCTTCAAGCAAGAGTAAAAATTAATCCAAGGATTTTCTTCTCATTTCAGACTAACGATTAGCCACAGGCTTGACGCAACCTCTCGTGGCCTGTGGTGCAGCATACAGATGGTGCTGCTTTGAAGTCATGACCTGCTCCTAAGAAGCGGGGATGATCTCACCCTGCTTTGAAGCCACCACCTACACCTCCTCTAATGGTGCAGCTCGCAAAAATTGATACTGGTCATGCTCTTTCACGATGCTCTAACTCTTGAATCTGATCAATGGTACCCACACGACTATTTTATGTAATTAAAGTGAAACACTGCACTCTTAGCACATCCGATCTTTCTTTGTTATTGAAATTGATATCAAACACCTTCAACCCGGGAAGAGGAAATCCTGGAGAAACCATACTACTTGGTCCTTCACCTCAGAATTGTGAACTGCGAACTCTTTACATCCCTAAACAAATCAAGGTTTTATATCAAACAGCTTCGCTTGCAATTCTGGCCATTCTGGCCGTCCTATGTAATCTGTTTGCTGAAGCATTTGTGGTAGTGGTCGAAACCGCAGGCGGCAAATCCTGAAACCAGGATCAATTTAATAGTTTCAGTCATCTACTTAGAATAAGAGATGGTAACTTACAAACAAAAATATGTTTCAGTCATCAGAAAGATGGTGTTATTAGCGGAAGGATTCGGAGAAGCTGATGCAAGCCAAGGCTCAGTTATACAGATGTCCAGCACAATCAACATCCCACACGGAACCCACACGGAAAATGACTCAAAATCCTTATTATACTGTTGGGAAGAATGGACGAGCATTTTCGCTAAAAACTTGGAAGAGGAAACTGCAAGAATTTGAAGCTACTCGAAAGTATCTCTATGATTATTACATAGAGCAAATGCTCTTCATAACCCACATGTAGATCTGCTATATCTCAATTGTATTATTCCTAAAGGAAGCCTGATGCTTTGATTAAGTGTGGTAAATTACAGAACAAAGCAACTTAGATCCTAACACCTTTTACTGGGGTGGATGGAAGAGAAACTAGCTAAAGTAATACACAATGAAATTTACTTTTTTAAAAGTTTTGTATTTATTAAAATGAGTAAGATGCTAATGTGAGGTTATTTACTACCAAAAGTTGCATTATAAGAAGTTTGTTTTGTCATGTTTATTTAAAATGTGTCTATATGAGGATAAAACTTTAAAACTGATTTATATAGTATTTTTTTTAAAAAAATAATTCATTATATTGCAACTACAAGTCACTTGAAAGAATCCATAATTTCCTTACAAACTAAATTTATTCTATAACATATTAAAAAATATTATCTATAAATAAAATATTTAGTATAAAATTTTATTCTTTGATTATTTATAAATTTAACATATATATATATATATATATATTATTCAAATGATTCACATAAAACAAAAAATTATAAAATAATAAAAATATATTTTATTATTAATAAATTTGACATATGTATAAGCAAGTAGAGTAGATATGTGTATATAAAAGTATGTTGAATCTAACTAATAACAACAACACAAATAAAATTTAATTTTTTATTAGTATTTATTCTTTTATCAAGTATGACAATGAATTCATAATAGAATATTATAGAATTATCATGGATAATAATTGATACACTAATAATATTGCCAAGTGCAATCAAATTATAAAATGCAATAGTTCCCTTATTTAATAAAAATATGTTTGGTGAGTAGTTCAAAACCTTCTATAAACTTGAAACATTAGCTAAGAAGATAGTTTCCAAGTCATTTCATAACTTGGATATTGCATCTTCCATCTTCAACTTTCGATGAAAAGGAACCCCAGCTGTGAAATTCCTACTTGATATCTTGTGCAAATTGCCTTCTCGAATGGTTTTGGACACAATTAGCCACATGATTCATCACTGTATCGTGCAGAAGTCATGTGCATGAAATCCTTTGTAATAAATTAGACAAGTGTTTTACAACTTGACATATTATTCCATACTCTTTAACGACGTTGTGTCTTTTTCTTAAAAAAGGGTGTAGAAGCCGAAATGTGGTTGGGATTTTCTTATTAATGCTTGACGGACAAACGTGTGCTGTTACCAGATTACTCGCTCATCTGATTCTGTGGCAAGCCATTCATACAAAGTGAATGGCTAACGACAACAATGGACACAGGAAAAGGACAAGATGGAGTGCGAAATTGAAGCAACAGTCGCAGCCTTCCTGTTTGTCTCCAGCCCTAAAAATCTTAACCAGCTATTTTCTCTCCAGGTTGCAGTTCTACAATTATCTTCCAGCGATGCCCTATGATATCGAGAACTCGCAATGGAATGAGATTGTGTGTTGTTCAAATGCACACACCTCAAGGAACACAGGAGCTCAACTAGATAACAGCAGCATTCCATACACAAGACATGGGGTTCAATTGTTTTGCTAAAAGACCACTGAGAGATACGGTTGTAATCTCTTGGAGCAGTTTACAACAGGTCGCTTAAAAAGATCAAAAAAATATGCACACTGCTACAGAAAAATCTTGGATAAGTAAATAACCGTTTTCGGATTACGTATCCTGTACCCACTGCTGTGCTGGTGAAAATTGCTTGTATATATCGGAGAACCTACTCTAACCTGGTAATGCTTCCTAATGCACCACAATGAGAGGTGCCGTTCCTCAAGAGAGGTCCTCTGCTACAAGATCGCACAACTGGCGAATTCGCCTAGTTCAGCGGAACCGTCGTCCTTCAAATCCAGAAGTTAGACTGGAAACAGACGACGATGAGCAAATCAGCTTGATTGATGGAGATGTTGGATGTGAACCGTAAGTGTCGACCACCCCGACCTGAAGTAAGAGTGGGAATGATCTGAAAGACAATGGGAGAAGGTTTGCAACTGCTAGCCACAGCTGGTCTTCTTCGCACGGGTCCGGACCAGACGCGGACGCTGTAACATAAATTTTAATGGCTTCGTCTGCGATGATTAAAAAGATTAAAATAAATAAATAAATAAAGGAACCTTGATAGATCATCCAGAAGAAGATTTGCGACCCTTCCGGGCTGGGTCAGTCACCAAAATGGCTTCGGATTCCGACTCCGCGCCCCCATTGCCCGCCTCATAGTCGGAGGGAGCCTCATACTTGTCGATATCAATGCTGACGTTCTTCAAATGTGCCGGCGCGCCTGGCTTCAGTGCCGGACCTCCAGCAGCAGCAGCAGCAGACGCCGCTGCCGGCTGCTCAGGTTCATTCTCCCCTCTCAAACTCCACAGAAACATTTTGTGTCGACAAATGCACAGCACGCCAATCAGAAAACCAACCGCAAATGGGAGAATAATACCCAGTGCCCTCATTTCAAACGGCCACCACTCGAAACTCACCCCAACCCAATCGCAGGCCCTACAACATCCCTTCGCGGCGGCCCAGCTCCACACACAATAACCAATCCTCGACCCGACTTAACTCTCATGCAATCCAAACTCATGGAAATCAGAATCCTGTCCAAATCGTACACACACACGGCGTTGTTGGAGTGGGATCAACAAGTGGTGCTGGAGTCATGCAGAGCTCCGACAGAGAAGAAGCGACGCGGGGTAATGTGAGTTTAAAAGGGGGAAGGGGATGGTGCCACAGCACCATGAGATGAGACTGGCATCTGCACAGCTTGCTTCCACAAAAGTGCCGAAATCCAAGTGGGTTTGCGGGCTCAACTGTGGGCTCACTCCAGATCCCTTCCTTCCTCCGTCGCCGCTGCGGGCGCCCCTCCAGCCAGCCACAGCGGGCGGACAGTGGGCCGAGCTGGATTTCACCGCCCCCGCTGATGCCGAGACTGGCTCTATTCTTAGTATTAAATTTTCTTATTATTGTTCACTGTAATCAGAATAAGAATAGTAATGAGATTACTCATACTCTGCCCCCTTCTTGAGCTGCTCCTGGGGTTGGTGTGTTCCTCTTCATAGGGTGAGTGAACTTTGGGTGTCATGCTTGAAATTTTCATGCACAATCTTTTTCTTCAAATTTGGTGCTTGTTTGTTGCAAATTTGTGAAATTTTAGGAATAATAATAACATTAATAATAATAATGATAGTAAAATCAACCTTCACAAATGACAAATATGAATAGCATGCTTTTAAGATCAAAAGCATGAAAAGATAACAGTAAGCCTGCAATTTTTGTTTTATGGATTTACATGGTTAAAAACAAACATCATGGAATTTTTATTCTCTTTTACTGGAAAAGAGTATCAACATGAGGAAATTTTCATGTCAGATCTGTTAATTTCAACTTGTAGTTCATGATTATTTATTTATTTATTTATTAATATGAGTAATTTGTATAACAATATTCAAAAGTGGCATCTAGAAGCCTTAACTCACCTGCCACAACTAATACACTATTAGTACCTTATTACCGTAATAAAGATTCGAAGAATTACACTAGAAGGCTGCAAAGTGAAAAGAAAATAACAGACGATGAAACAAATGGGAGTCAAGCATGCATGGATCTACTAGAAGTAATGAGCCAAGGGATGAGGAGGAAGATGAACTAAGGTTTTGAGAATGTTTGTTGTGAAAAACAGTGGGTTTAGACAAAGCCATACTGTTATTTCATATAAAAGATAATTCCAACATACATCTTAAATGAATTAAAAATTAAAAATTTCATCCAATTTGTAATGCAAATCATACAAGTACAGCAAGTGATCGAAGGCTTAAACTGTGTGTGATTGCGACTATTATCAAGAGCACAACTTGATTTATTGATAAACATATTAAACGAATAGATGATTTTATCCAAAATTTTAAATATTTAAAATAAAACATCACAAACATAATCAAATAATCTAAAAGGCTTGTAGGTCTCAATCTTTTTTTCTAAAGGTACATTCTAAAAAGCTTTCTATGGGATTTAAAAAGTATCACGTGTCATGATGTTCTTGTACTTTTTGGAAGTTTCTTGGAAGAACCTTAAGTCAATGCTTGTGATAATAATAATAACAATAATATCTTCTTTGTTTTTGTTATTTTTTTTTTTTTTCGTTTTTGTAGTTGTGAATTACCACTATAATCCATGTATCTCATTCGTATATATATATATATATATATATATACACATATACAAGCATATTAATTTCTAATATTTTATAGCACAAAAAATATTTTTAATTTTACATGTACTTATATACACATATCAATGTATTTTTGTATTTTGTATTTTGATTATGTAAAGCAAGAATATCAACGTAGGAAATCACTTCAATTACACATTACTATTAATTGAAGATACAATAATGGACATTTATATTTATGGAAGATTTCACCTTTGCTAAGTCTTTAAATGCACAAAGCCTTCTTTTGAATATTTAGCTGATAATGCTACTCTCACTCTTAACTTTTTTGTAGTTACTGATTATTTTTACTTTTAATTTGTAAAACAAACATACTCACTCATTAATGATTTGCAGAAAGAAGAAGAACAATGAATACATATATATACACGTCAGATATTATTGCAGGTTTACACAGCCGATGCCTCCTAAACCAGTTGCCGCAACTGTTGGTGAGGTTGTCACGCAGCCTCCACACAATCTGTTGCCTAATTTTTATTAATATTCTAATGTCACAAAAAAATTAATTTGGTAAAATTAGACTAACATTTAAATAGGCACACTCAGAGCTATTTATTTAAATAGCCACACTCAGAGCTATTTAAATTAAGGTTTGATGTGTGTAACTAATTGATTGTCAATAGTTTCCATTTTAGTAGGTGAAAAATCTCAGATTTGTAGGCATTAGTTGATTTGAGTGGATTCAATTGTACTTATTTACATTATGAACTGTTTTCTTTAATCACTTATTATAGAACCAGAAAAGTAAAAAGTGAACTAAGAAAACTATTTCAAAAATAAAATACTAATAAATTTTTGCAACAAACTGTATAAAGAATTAAAATTGTCTTTTACACAGGGTTTCATATATATATATATATATATATATATATACACACACATATACCCACACACATATACACAATTTTTAAATTTTCATGGTAACATAGTTAACTAATAGTAAGAAAAAACCAATTTAAAAAAACATTGTATAAGAGTTGAATGATAAATCCAATGAGTAGTTTTTTGGATCAAAGAACAAATTGTTACCAAATTAGTGATAATTATCTTTTAAATAAAAATAAAAATAAATTCAATTTTTTCTTTGTCATACCAATTAATTGCCTGAACAGATCGTGTATAAACAATATTGTACATCTTTAAATTCTGGTTCAACAAACTACGTTAATAAAGTTTTAGGGTTTAGGGTGTAAATTTTATGCAAAACTAACATGTGCAAATGATGTTTCTTAATAGTTTACTTTGGTACCTCAAGTACTTACAGATAAATCTTCCACAGCTGCAATTGAGATCATCCCAGAAATCTTTAACAAACACATGTGCAAAGACCATATAAAAAATATTTCTGCCCAATCAATCAAACAATCAATCATAAATAAAATTCTTTGTCAACTATCAACTCATATGCACAGTACTAAAGGATTATCGCCCACCGTTTTAATGTGTAGTGTGTATCAAAAAGTGCAGTTACTTGCATTGTCAAATCCAGGTCCACAAGGTCAAAATCCAATTCCTTGATCTTGATGGCTCGGTACAACTCCAGATCCCAGCATTCTACAAGCATCCACAATAGGAAGTGGCATATTCTCTTGTATACAAGGGATTATATTGATTGATTGTACTAAGAACTTATCCGTGGAGTCACTCACTCGGGGTACATAGCCTACTACCCAACTACATTTTAAACACTACATGATCGGGTTCATGAGTTCTGTGGTGCTGCTGGGGAAAGCGATGCTAAAGCCTATCCTAAATCATGTGAAACAAGGAGATATTCTTTTGGTTTAACAAAGCTATCAGGTCAATCTCAACAAGATTCATGCTGCTAAAAATGTTGCTCAGAACATAGGGGAAGGACTCCAACAAAACAAGCCCTGCAACTATCCAATCTCTGGGAGGTCTACAATCATTTATGAACAGATAATCTTTGCCAGAGCTACGATACCTGTTACTTGAGCTCGAAGGACAGTTGCTGCAACCTTGTGCTGCAAAAACTGATGATGAAATGGATATACACACGTTAATAACAATTTCAAGTATATAAACTTTGCCATTTTCACATTCCCCTTCCAGATGCACTCTGTGCTAGCACCGGCAGGTTACCAATGACTTTCAAAGAATTAATCCCCTAAACTCAGCAAATAAGGATAACCTCTCTAAGCAGGGATTATAGCAACCTTCATACTAACATGTATGAATATAGGCCCTTTACTATATCCACTTCTAGTGAATTCGAACAATTTGTTAATTCTAACCAAGTTAGAGGGACATTGAGAACTTCGATGACCTACTATAGGGGAGAAAAATGGTTCACTGAGGAGCATCAGTCAGGAATACAAACATCACTGCACATGCCACTATTCACAACCACAGATGAGCTAACGTGACTGAGCACGCGTGCCTAACTTGTAATTGTGACACGAACATCATATTCACATTCTGGTTCTTACATGTATGAATCGCAGGTCAACTCCAAGTAAACAAACGAATGTAATCACGACTTACGCAAGGTCAGCAATGAACATGAACCCGTCAGTAATAATGCCGTTTCCAGGGACACATTCAGGAACGTAAGAGTGATGCAAGGACTCATGTGAGAAGAAATGTTCTTATGTGCACAAAATATCTACATCAACACAACCCAGTTCACCTCAAATATGGTTGCTAAAAACAGATATCCTTACCAACTCTTCACTGCTCCTAAAGGTAAGAACATGACACCGATTTAGGTTATGAAACAGATGAGGTATGCGGACAAGAATATCGAGGTCAGATGAAATGAAAAATTGGAACACGAAAAACACCAGTGCAACATACTCACCTTCAGGAGGTTCCAAAAGTGACAAACAAGTCACTTCTGAATTATAGTCTTTATGCAGATATCGTATAGCGATAAGGCTATGGAAACTAGCTATAAATTATATTGAAGTATGCAGAGAAACATCAGTTTTCAATATTGACATTTCTCAACATAACTAAACTGTACATTGCCTTTGAGTGGAAACTACGTCTACAACAGCATCGAACTAAGATATAATCGAGAGTATCAATTCATGTCAGCTTTGGGTTTGGTCTCCATAAAATTATAGAGCGTGGGCAGTCCACATGATTTTCACATCCTAGTCTAATGTCATAAGGACTGGCTTTCCATATTTAGACAAATAGCATGACCTCGAAAGAATCAATAAGCAATCTATACCTTTACTTCCACTTTTCAAATGTATAGGAAAGGCAGCCACAACTAACGGCTCTTGAAGCTAATCTGTATCACTGTCTGCACTACCCATAGCCTTAAGACCCCTCGGCTTCTGCATGGGAACCAAGAAAATCGTTAGAATTCTTAGTTACAGTAAACATATTCAAACCCAGACCTAGTTGATGTTGCACAGCATATTCAAAAACTAACTGACCACAAACGAAACTGAATTGATAACCCACCTTCTTGATGGCCTTCTTTTCTTTTACTTCATAGCGCTCCCTCGTAATATCACAAAGCCATGCTCCAGGACTGATAGACTGAACCGTGCAGGAAAATTGTCAGAAGTTAGTCATACAGACAATTTTAGATGAAAACCAGACATGCATTTTAGGTTTCACAGAGTATACAATGAAGCTGTAGAGTAAGCTTTAATACTTATTCATTAAGGAGAAGTCAAGGCAAAAGATCACTTACGATTACGGTCTTCTCCAGAAACTTCGACCTCTTTTTAGGTCGAACTGGGAGCTTGGAACCCTTAATAGCAAAAAAGTCATCCTCCTTTTCCTTTCGTGACAAGGATACTAGAAACTTTGGCCATTGGAACAAATCCATGTCTACTTTTCCAGGCGCAGTTGTCTTATCTTGGTGCACATTATCGTCTGTTCTCGCACTAAGAGCAGATTGAGTTGCAGGAGATTCGGCAGGGGCAATAGAGGCCGTCTCAGGGTTCACTAGTGGTTGATCCGAGTGCAACTCCGTAGTTCGAACAGTATTGGCTTCGCACTCAAGGGTGATCGGAACATGGTTGTTAGAATTCCGTGCAGCACATGTGGCTCCAGCCCCCTCAGCATCTCTGTAATACAAAAGGAAAGAGGTTCAGTCAAAGAAAATAAAATTGCACGCTCTCCGAAGGAATTCAACTCGATTATAGTTTAGCTGTGAATTTGCCAAAATTGATTTTGATATAACGCGCTTCACACTTCTTTACAACACCTACCTTTTGATGTTCCCAGTGGCTAGTTTAGGTGCTGAAGATTTAGGAGCAACTGGTCCTTTAATTCTCGCCACAAGCACTCCTGCGCTCACCTCTGCTTTAACCGCTCCTCTAACTACTCTTGAAATAGCCTTGGTGTCCACCTTCGTGTCAACCTTCGCTTCAGACTTCTTATCAGCTGTCGTAGCCTCTACGGCAGGTTTGACATCTACTCTATTGTTAAACCGCAACCGTTTCCTCTGACCCCACTGCGGTAGACTCACTCCATCGGAAATAGATCGTTTCTGGACCTGTTCTACTACCTCGTCTTTTTGGCTCTGTTCATCAACACAAACTTGAGTAACCTCAGGAACTTTGTGAGCACGATCATTGCTATGCTTGGCTTGTTGAGAAGCAGTTGTCACTTTCAGCTTGTTACCTGGCATCTTAACCAAAACCCGTCTGTTCCCTAGCTTCAAGCAATCTCCTAGTTTCTCGTCATCAGCAGATTCTTCTCTTCGACCGTTTCTAATGCTGGCCTTTCTTGCGACACTAAAAGGCGCACCCTCAGTGCTAGCAACCTGCTGTTGTCTGCGTATCAGGAAAAACGTTCAGTACGACGCACTGGATTGGAAGTCAGGAGCAACACCTAGCGTTTCCAAATTCCAAGGAAGAAGGTACCGAGCCTTACGACTAAAACCAAAAGTACGTTCTAAAGACATTTCAGTAACGGCTTCCATAGATTGGTAAACCATGCTGTACGAAAAGGAACCACACATAAGATCGGAAACAACTCAAAGACATTCCTCTCGACAATAAAAAAACACTCAGGTAAGAGTCAAAACGTCCGTTGCGCCAAGCACCTCCGACAAGATTCTGTAATCCCAACAAGTTGTAAAAGAATATTTATGAGGACTCGAAGTAACTCCAAAATTTCAGAACCGTCCACACTCTCAATTAAGCGACGATTAGGAATAGATCTGTCCATACACAGACTCCTGAAGGATCTACAACAACGTCGACTTCGAAGTCTGCATCCTGTGCAGCAACATGTTCCAAAAGCAAGACTTCACAAATAAGAACGGTGTGAAACAGACATTGGGTGGTGCGCTCGTCGAAAATCTCTTACAGTTCTTACTACACAACCCCGCGACGCAAGAATTCGTATTGCATCGTTCAGTGGTGCACAGCAGCACACCACATTCGTGACACGAGATCCTCGCTCACTACACAACAAGATTCTCAAAACCTATTAACAACAAAGTAAGGCGCCAAGGTCTTCAATGTCACGATGACGCGCTCAACAGAAGAGAAAAATCCTAACGACCGTCACAGGTTTTTATTTGGGAACAGCCCGAAACTCCCCCGAAATCTGGAGTGTCAACAACGTAAAATACTTAAGCGAGCCAACCTCATCGTAACTGGTGACGGCTACCGCGACTCCAAACCCCGATCGCCCGAAAGGAGCTGTCGTATAAGCAGCATTAATCACAAGTAAAATACCATCGCCTTCCAATCCACCTCCTCTCACCACTACCTTCTGCCACTCCCCTAATACTCCTGCAATCCTCGCATCAGTAGAACCGAAAATCCTCTCCACAATTTCAGACACTGCACCGCTTCGTTACTTTCGACAAATTTCTCCTGCTTCCCACTATACTCACAAAAATCTCACAACCATAATCCCCTGCCTCACACCTAAATGGCACCTCACGATAGCTCAGAACAGGCTGAAGCGCGCTCAGAACGCCGCAAAAGAAGAATTGCTACATTACTACTTCAGTTCTGAGCTCTATCAAAAGCAATGCACACTTATCGCCACCACTACAGCACATGTGCGCTTCATCGACGACGTGAAGCCTGTGTAACGAAGCACATTTGTTCTGGCACGGGGGCCTAAGCAGGGAAGGCCGAGGAGCCAGAGCTTCTGTCCGTCGGAAGTATGGCCTTCATCCCCATCACCCACAAATATGGTTCAAACCTTTCTGGTCGTCGGCTCTGGCGGTCACGATGCCTATTGTTGCGCCCACGATCTCTATTGACATCCCGAACAACGTCCTTCGGGACGTCACAATCCACGGGACGTCGTCCTCAACCATGTAGGCCTCCGTCGTCGCCAAATCATGCTTCTGCAGGCTTGACTTTAGGGGTTTTTGGGTTTTAAGGGTTTAGGATTCCAACTGGTAGAGCGTGCATCATGCTGACCATCCCTACGGCTTGTGGTGGGTGACTTTTCTCTGATTTCATACGTAGCTGAGGGGTCTTTAGCTTTGATTGTTCTGTCTGCCTGCTAAGTTCCTGCAGTTTCCATGCCTTGAATACAAATCGTCTTCGATTCGTTAATGTCCGTTGTCCTCTTTCGGCCCAACACAAGCGGCACTATCGCCACCACTACAGCTACACTAAGGTTCTAGTTCGAGCGGAGACACCCGGCTATTTCGTGCCAAACATGGTTGGTGCAATTCGTTACTCGGATTCAGTTACACCATTCGTGCCTTGCAAACTCGGCCAATTTGAACTTTCTGCATTTGACAACTTAATTTAAACAAGACGCAAAAAAGTGTAAATGTGTGAAAAAGAGACTAAGTTGGCGATCATTAGCAGCCTTGATGTCTATGGACTGCAGAAGGAAACGTGACAATTTTGGGTAGGAAAGTCATCCCAAAGAACAAATCAGGGTCCGGCACCTTGTGCACCTTGAGTTCTAAATCTTCGAACTGTAAAACAATTCGATTACCGCCAGTGTGGCAATTCATACAATGCTGAGTTTGTCTACAACATAACATGTTGCGCCAGATTTTGTCATCTTCGTAAACTTGACGTTCTGATCATTCTAAAGAATCTTTCACGGCTTGCAGTACCGTCTGTGTAGTTGCAAAGTTGATAGACTTGCAAGCTTGCACCGCTGCAAGAATCTGCTCCAGATGATTTCCGTGAAACCAAAAATACTATGGTACAAAGGTTTGGCTAAGCATGTGTCTCTAGTGCAAGAAGGTTATACTGCACCTGAGCTTCAAAAGATTACCACAATTCCTTCTCTCGATCGATTCCGTGATCGCTTCCGCTGACCGTCGTTCTGAAGACCTAGGTATCCATTAGTCCTCGGATTCTTTCTGTTTCCGCTTTGATCCCCTTCTACTCTCATCGTGATGTTTCTTTTTAGTCTCATCGTGATGTTTCTTTTTACTCTCATCATGTTGTTTCTTCTTACCAGAAGACCCTTGCTCCAGGCGGCTTCTAAAAGAAGCACATTCAACCTGGCTTGCTGGAGTGACGGGATACTCCTCTCCATTGGTTCCATTATCCGCAGACCAAGGAGCTGGCCATGAATGACGCCGCTGCAAGTACAAGACAGAGCAAACACAGTTAGCACCAAAGTTTTGAACAGACCAAGTATTATAAGTTCTTGAACTATTTAGCTTCATACATTCCTACCTTCTTGATATTGTAGTCTCGCCTTAAGCGATGGCATTCTCGGGCAAAGTGACCTTCCTTCCCGCATCTATAGCACGCAGTTTGATCTCGATTGTCCATGCTCTGTCTATTGCACGCCTGGCACATCCAAGAGCATTCTAATCTCAGTACCAATACCAGAATCCACCACACATAACTCTCGTAGGAATCTTGCGAAATACTTACCACTCCACTGTGCCCCAGATCACCACATCGGTAGCAAGAAACAGGAGTTGGAGACGCGTCCGAGACTTCGATACAGCACATATGTCCTGTTCGCTTGCAGATGTAGCATCGCACTTGCTGTAAAGTTGTTTCCACCATTCACACGTTCGTAAACTTGTGTGGAAACATGGACCACCATCAATTAATCTGAAAATAATCTTAAAACTGCTACAAGGTAATACAGAACAAGTTCAAGCAACTAGATGAACCTGGAAAAAGTCAGTTCAGAAGCGAATGAAATCACCTCAAAATCTTGAAGATCATATTCTCCAGAACAAGCACTTTTGTCATGGCCTAATCTGCCACAAAGAAGACAAACCCCAGTGCCGTTGCAAGCCTGGTAATGTTTGTTTGGACAACTTCTGGCCACATGACCAGTGCTTCCACATTCATAGCACTCTGTTTTCTGCACCAGAAAATATTTCGCACACAATTTATTATCAAACCGTCTCAGATAAGGTAAATTTCAAGCCTCTACTGCATCTGATTCGAAACTTGATAAAAGCCAGGTTGCTACTTGATTTAGAAGATAACACTAACATCTGTTGAGCGAGACATGCCTCTGGGCAATCGTAACTAAAATGACCGAAGTCGCCGCACACGTAGCAAGGCTTCTCCCGTGCCTGCTCTGTACACTCAGCTGCCCAATGACCTTGTTGCCCGCAGTTGTAGCATGTCTCCCCATGATCCTCTGGAGGATCGAAGTACCGAGTACAACGCTGCATCACAAAAAATGGCGCTTGAGATAAAAATCGCTAATTCACATCGAGTAAATAAAAATCAAATAAAAAATTCTAAACATCACGACGTGTGCATGCTTCTCAAACCAAGTAAATCGAAGCATTCCCTACCAGAGAATTACGGGTGAGATGTGCACTACTCCAACCACTCCCTACCAATTAAACAACTAATAATTTTATCTTATTCTCTATGATTGCATCAGAGTTGTAAGCTTACAAGCAGCTTGCGCATAGCAAGACTCTCTGCAGCATCTGGAAGTTTCGATTCTGCTGGTTCATCTGGTGCAGGTTTGGAGTCCTCCATGTCCACAGCACTAGCACTGGCATTTGCCTGCGTAGCAAGCTGAAATATATCACTACCCCGTTAAAACTGACACCGAATCTAGGCAGACGGGGGAATAAGAGTGGAGTAAAAAAAAAAAAAAAAAAAAAAAAAAAAAAAACCCAAACAAAAAGTCGAAATTCGAATGCACAGAAAACACTTGTAATTCGCCAGACTAAAACGAGAAACAAACTACCGCAACTCAGGAATCTATTCCACAGAATTAGGGCTAAGACCCGAATGTTTGGAAGGGCACGAGTATCATGAGAAATTGTGCCTGTAGTTTCATAGGGTGAAAATTCTAATCAAGACGAATTCCAGCTGAATTAAAAGTACAGGTGAATGTAAACGGTCGCTTCGGCAGAATTGCAGCATGAACCAAACTACGATGATTGCGCTACATACAATAAGCCCATAACAAATAACTTTCCAGCTTCACACTCTCGAGACATTCCCAAGCATCCAGAATTAGGGTTCTCAATGTGTTCCTCCGAGACGCGTCTCCTGCAATGTTGCAATCCAGAAAGGTTGATTCAGCTCAGCTACCAGCTATATTGGCACACACCGTACCTCATTTTGTGTCGTCTCTTTTTTCCCCCTTTTTTTTTTCTTCTTCTTGTTCTTCTTCTTCTCGGTTGCCTGCACCACCGGAGCCTCGGGCTCCACTTCAGCTTCCCAATCACCAGCATCGTTGAGCTCGCCATTGCCAAGCTCTACGTCCGGCTTCAATCCCTCGTCGGATGCAGCTCCTCCCTTCTCCTCTGCATCCCTCCCATCGCTTTGCCCATTCTCCTCCGACTGCAGAACGACAACTTCAGCCCCGGCCTTAGCACGCAACCTCTTCCGCCCGCGCTTTTCCGCCTTCACGAGAATGCCCTGCGTCAAGTCAGCCTTCCTTGGCACCTCAACGCCGGAGAGATCGATACAAATCCGATCCGTTGTCGGAGGACAGGACGAGGCCTGCCGCGCTCGTTGCTTCCTGCCCATGACTCCCTCCTCCTCCTTGGTATGGAGACTCTCTGCTTAGTGCAGGTGCTGAATTGCAACGTCTGGCTTCTGGCTCGAGGATCAAAGACAACAAGATGCGACGTTATACCGTTCCATAGCTCGGCGTCTCTGATTTCCAGCGCGGCTGAATTCCTGCCGCTGCGGCGGCCGAAGCATGAGCTCCGTCCGGCGCGAGCTCGTTGCGACGGGATCCTACTTCCCCAGCGAGCGACATCTCCCTCGCCCTAGCAACGAACGTCGTCGTCCAACAAATACCACGTTCATCCATACGCGGCTTGGCTGTTTCATTTAGTGTTACATGTCTCTGTTCAGACGTGTTGCTCAATTAAAAGATTTAATCTAATCTCTTTTTTTAAAGAAAATATGCAATAAATTTTTTTATTTATTCGAAAATAAAGTAAAAAAATTCACTTATTATTTATTAAATTAATTATATCTACGTTATTCTTTGTATTTTAGTGTTTCTTCATTTACATCATTCTTTTTTAACGACTTTTCAGGATTTCTACTTTGGAAATTATTTTACATTGATATATCACGCTAAAATACAGTTTAGAAATATGATATTCAAAATTTCAGATGATAATTTTACGAAACATGACATATGATTGTGTTGTAGAATTCAAATATATGGTTGGAACAAGGAACCTGGATACACAATTTTGTAAAATGATTATGCAAAAATATAGGTTTGTAAAACAAAAAAAACAAACACAATTTTTACATTGGATGCCAATTCTTTTAATGTTTGAACAATATGTATAGTATCTTACTTATAACTTCTATAAAATTGTAAATAATGAAATTGGTAGTAATTATTATTCAAAAATTGTTAAACCAATAATACGTGAGTTTCTCAAATCATGGAATGTGGTTAAAAACAAAACAACTAGGATTAATAAAGCTTTAAATCAATTCACTATAATTTTGTTTACATCAATTGATCTTTAGTGGTTTATCATTTATCATTTTATTTTAGTTATCTTACTAACTACACAATAAACTACAATATTAAATGCATTTTTTCAAAAATATACCATTTATTCTTTTGAAAACAAATGATACATGTCATTATTAAAAATAATATTGATAAAAATTCTTTTAAATATTTTCCGAAAAAATTATAGTCTAAAAAAATAACTACTAAAATTTGATGATTCAATTAAAATTTGTGAAATAATTAAAAATAAATCTTCATATATCCAATATTGTGCACATGATGTGTACACTGAGGTGTTTGAAGTTCTTATCAAAATATCATGTGTGTTGTGAAATTTTGTCAAAATTTTATAGAATCTGGTAATTTGATAAATTTAGCAGGTTTTTTCAAGGTTTTTACAAATCGAATTGATATTTTAGTATATTTTTCTAAATTAATAAAATTTCAATGAATAAAATAATCATCTAATTCAAATGACAAATTAATAGTAATTTTAAAATTTATACATTGACAGTGTTTGATCATTGGCATAATTTTAGTATATTTTCTATTTCTATTTTTTTTTTTTTTTTATAAAAAATTATAAAAATTATGAAAATAAATCTTGTGTATCCTAATTTTTTTAATAAACTATATATATATATATATATATATATATATATTCCAAATAATTTGATATACTAATAAATAAAAGTAAAATGAAAATATATGATGTTTTACTATTTTTCATTTCTCAATTTGAAAAAATGCATGCTATTTTTATATAGTATTTTTTGAAGCCTTTTCATTTTGTATCAATAAACATAAACTTACTTGCCATATAACTTATAAAGTTATTATAAAATTAAAACAATACTTTAAATGAATTCATAAACAATGCACATGGAATGGGTTTTAGAATTAAGTTTTATTATTCATAAATAATACTGATAATGACAATGACCAAATATAGCATATAACAGATTTTTAATAAATTCTTAAAAGTATATTAAAAAATGTAAACACATTTTGAAAACTATGGTTTCTTTAACAATACAGATGATGCAAAATTACTGCACATGATTTATTTATTTATTTATTTATTTTAAATAAAAAAGACATAATTGTTGTTTTTACATCAATTCAATGTACTTATGATTTTTTCCTTGTTTGAAAATTATAAAATCTCTATCCATATATATATATATATATATATATATGATATTTGTGTACTGTTTTATTATAGTAATAGAGTTTATAAAAAATCGTAATACTCATGTGTCATACTTCACATATTTTTAATATTTACATAATTTTTGTTTTATTTTATCTTTAGCACTGTGCCAATATTTACTGTAATTTTGAAGTAATTTGTATTAAGGGTCTTACTGGAAATGGCTTCACTAAAAAATACAATTTTTATGAAAAAAATTCAATTAAAATGAAATAATATATATATATATATATATATATAAATGTAGAAAATTTATATTCAAAATACATAAGACAAGTATGTGATTTATTGACCTATTATTGATGACTTTCACAACTTATATTCTTTCTTCTTTCTATACATATTTTAAATTGCATATGTGTATTTTTAATAAAACTAAATATTTAAAGCTAAAGAAAATATGTTTCAAAACAACAAAATACTAAGATATGAAAAATACTTTATTTTTAAAAATATAAAATATTTATATGACATTAAAATATTATATATATATATATATATATATATATATATAAGTAATTCATAGAATTATAATTTTATATAATTTTTTACATACATATGTATTTAAATTTTTTTCATGTGAATTTATTATTAGCTTCCATAAAATATTAATAATTGCTGCATAGTTTGCTAATAATCAATAAAAAGAAATATATAAAAAATAATGGAGGTTCATATAAAAGATGGAAAAGTTAGCACTTAAATCTTATTTTTTATATTTTTAATATGCTATGAGTGGAATGCCAACCAGTTCTTGCCCAAAGGATTATTATATGTTTGATATTTCTTGTATACTCTCAAAAGCTTTGAAATGACCATAAACAGTTATAAAGTTGGTGTGATTATATACTTGTGTAGTCATACAATAATGTATGAAATAAAATATGTAAAGTCTTACATATTTTGTAATTATTTGGTTGTATTTACAAGAAATGTTTCAAGCCCTTGTATCAGTCTTTTATTTTTTCAATACATTTATGAAATGAAGCATTGTTCTGAGAATGACACTGAACTTGTACATCTTGATTGAATATCAATTCATTATTTACAAATAATGAAATTATGAGAAAACTGAAAGTGGCTATAAATAATAGAATTATACTAAATCTCTCTTTATATATAGGGTGTGCTAATGTCACCACAATTTTTGTTGTTCCCACCACAATTGATTCTTATTAACTTTTTAATTGTTTTTTTATTAAAATTAAATTATACTTCTATATAAAAATATATATATTAGAAATATAAATAAGTATATATATATATATATATATATATATTGTACAAGTAAACATATTTTAATAGCCATCAAGTAAAAAATTGAATTTTATTAGATTGTGCTATAATTAATAAAATTATAATATGAAAGTTGTACTAATTTTGAAATTATTTAATAGAATTTAATTATTAATCATGAGTATATACTATCTTATTATAATCATTACTAGCATAAACATATATTGTTGGACACAAAGAAAAATTTGGCACAATATAAAACAACATATGTAAAAAGAAACATGTATTTTTATATTACAAAAGGATAATATTATAAAAAATATTTTGATGCAAAATAAGATAATATAAGTTATTTAAATATTCTCAACATTGAAGTGCTTTGTTGTAAATAATATTATATATTAATCCAACATCTTCTTTTATATTGCTTTTTTGATACTATTGTATAAAAAAATATGAAATATAATTGATCATGGAAAAAAAAAAATTAAATTAAATTAAATTTAGCTTAATTTATTTCATTGTCTATCCTTGAAATTTACTTTTTGTCATTGCATAAGTCATGTGCAAAAGAAACTATTTCCAACTTAGTGTTAAGGATATACATTTTAAAAATTCACAAAATCTATTAGAACATTCTAGAGATTTTTTAGTAAGTGAAAGTTGCTTGAGAAGCTTTTTAGTTGGTGGAAGTTACTTGAGAAGCTTCTTAGTTGATGGAAGTAGCTTGAGAAGCTTTGTAGTTAGCGGAAGGAGGTCGAAAAGCTTCCAAGTTGATAGAAAAAACTTGAGAAGCTTCCAAGTTGGTAGAAGGATCTTGAGAAGCTTCTAAGTTAGTAGAAAGAGCTTGAGAAGCTTCCAAATTGGTAGAAGAAACTTGAGAAGCTTTCTAATTTGATGGAAGTTGCTCAAAAAGCTTCATAGATAAGGATATAAATTATAATGAAGGCTGAAGAGTTCTTTAGCCTTGACAACACATCTTTTGAAGTTCTAGCTTATTTTTCTTGGTGTTATTGCGTATTCATTTAGATAATTCAAATTTTTATTGGTTTCTTTTTAAAACCTCTTTTTAGCTCAAGTCTTTTGTTTTGTATTCTTGTATCTTTGATAATTTGTCGAGACTACCATCTTTTTAAAGGTATACTAGTTCTTTAAAGCTTGTAGATTATTTTCTTCTAAATTAATATTTTTTTCATCATAATATTAGAGCTTTATTGTTCTTGTGAGAAAATAGATCATTCCTCTCTTTAAAGGTCTTAAGGCATTTTAGAGGTTAAGGATTATCCTCCTCTAAAGTGATATTGTCTTATAGATTCATTTTTTTTTTTTTTTTTTTTTTTCCTTAGAATAGTAGGAAGTTAGGACATTAATATGATTGAATCTTCTAAGTTTAAGTTAGATTCCATCATAAATACTCTTACTACTTCATTTGATAGTTATTAAATTAGATTCTTAATAACTTTTATAAAAATCCATAATCTCTTTTCAAAACCTCATCTTTATATCAAAATTTTATTGTAGCTTCATACATCCATTTTTCTACCTCCTTAAAGTCTTAGCTTCTAAAAAACCTCTTTAGTTTGTATAAAATGCTCAAATTGCAACAAAATCCTTCAATAGCTTATTCACCTGCAAAAGATTGATTTGTTTTTGAACTTTAAGTCCAATAATTCTTAATCTAGCTATTTAATTTTTATCAAATTTCTTCAAAGTATAGGCTATATCCTTAAACTTTATTATAAAAAAATTCAATTGTAAATTTGCTTCTAATCATCTGATATCTTAAAAGTCCTAGCAGGTGCTTAAAATCCTAATTTATAGATACTCAAGCACTATTTTCTTCATATCTCAAAAATCCAAAATTATAATACCACAAAAATTTTGTATATAGTTTTTCAACATAAAAATACACTCTTAAAAATTTTGAGCCAAAAATTTATCAAATTGCTTAAGATATTGCTCAAAATACAACTATTAATTAAGTATGATAACTTATTGCTCTTAGATAGTAAGCATTGATTTCAATTCTCAATATTTATTTTATTCTAGATTGAATTTTATCAAGCTATATATAAAAAGTGTAGTAAAGAAAGTTTTCTTTCCAACACTAGTCACTAATCTTTAATTGTTTTTAGTATACACGAATTATGTCCAAAAGAGTGATAGTAGATACAATTTCAATACCTTAATTTTGAATGCCTATATCTCCTTCATAAAAATCCCAAATTATTCAAATTTTGCACCAAAACTATAGCCAAAAACCTAATCTTTGTGATCATAACCTTTGATGTTTGAATATTATCAAAAAAAAAATCATAATTCCTAATAAGACCTTAGACAGCCTCCTTGAAGCCCATGGGATATGACTTTTGGCCAATAGGAATAGAGATCTCTATTATCTATCTCCATTCATTTACATGGATGGCCTAACTTTTCTTTTTGATATTAAGATCCTTTCTAATCTATTTTCTAATAAAATTTATATAACATGTGTTCTAAATATCAAATAAAAGAAATAAAATAAGATTTCAAAGATCACTAATATCTAACAAAGGTGATTCAAAATATATAAAAGTTATTATTAATATAAAACTAACTTCAAAATCACTATTAAAAAAAAAAAGTTACATAAATCTCAAAATAGCCTTTTTAAATGGATCCTTTTTAAACTAACAATCTAACCATATTTGATAACCAATAAAAATCTATTGATATGTCTTTCATTTAGATGTATACTAAATTATATATTAAAATATATATATATATATATATATATATATATATATATATATATATATATATATATATATAATATTTTTTCATCATAGCCAAACTGCAACACGACAATATTTAAAGTTTCAAGGTTTTGTCAACTAAATTTGATTGGTAATGGTTCTATAATTTATTTCTTATTTGATAGAAGAATCACGAGTTGGATTGATTAGAACCTTGCTTACAAAGCAAGCATCATCATAATTTGCTCTCTTGTTTAAAAAGAGATCACTAATTTTAATTAATTTTGAAGCTTTCATAGAAGCATTTGGAAAACATGATAAGACTTATTAGGCAACAATCAAGATTCAAATATTAGAATAAGGGGCACACTTTACATCAATCTACATATTCAATTTTAGGCAATTAGTATGCAATATCAATTGGGATGAAAAAGCCTTAATGAATCAATTCTATTGGAAATAAAAAAACAATGTGAAGGATTTGTTATTATTGCTTTCAGATCTATAATTGCTCAATGAAGCCATTAGCAAAATTATAAAATATAATAATCAATTATTTCAATGTCATCAAGATCAACATTCATAGACTTTAATAAGACAACATGCAATCCGACATACTCCTATTACATCAACAAGTAGTC
The DNA here is from genome assembly GCA_036785485.1 of Physcomitrellopsis africana. Taxonomy (NCBI): domain Eukaryota; kingdom Viridiplantae; phylum Streptophyta; class Bryopsida; order Funariales; family Funariaceae; genus Physcomitrellopsis; species Physcomitrellopsis africana. The sequence continues at coordinate 209,644 of JAWRVF010000178.1, read as the reverse complement.
TAAATTCACATTTAGAAGTAGAAGATATATAGCTTAATATGATACATTTTAAATCTCTTAGTCTACAAGAAAAGAAGCATCGCATGGAAAAAGATCTATGTTTATATTATGGTAAAGAAGGCCACAAGGCTTGTAATTATTTGAAGAAACAATATCAATATATTACCAAAATTAAAAGTGCAATCATTCAAGAAAACAAAGATGTTTAGCCATAGTAGGAATTATGCAATTGAATAATTTAATATTACAAAATTATTTAGGTTCCTCTCTTTATGTTGAACCTATTCATTGTTTTACAATTTTTTTGTATTTTAGCCTTCCAAAGCTTCACATAGTCATCTTATTGGATTCATGGATATCCACTTGTTTTTTAAATGAGGTGTTTGCTAAGATTCATAAACTTCTTATAGTATAGAAACTCAAATTTGTTTATGTAGAAGTAATAGATGGACAATTTTTATCCTCTAATAGTATCATTTATGAAACAATGCCTATAAAAGTGGCATTTGAAGACTACAATAGCCAAATTGTGTTCAATATTATTAAAATTTCTTCAAATCTTATTATTCTTGGACTTTCTTGGTTGAAAAAGTATAATCCATCTATAAATTAGAAGTTGCAAAGAATGATATTTTTAATAGAAATCCCTGAAAAAAAAACTTTCTAAAAAGTCATGAGTTGATAAGTCTTTATTTGTTGAAGTGAGGGCTTTTATAAGATCAAACAAAGGAAGTACATCATTTATTATTTATGCAATTCTAACTAAAGAAGATATGATTTTATTGGCAATTATTCTAGAGCAATATAACAAATTTTAAGATGTTTTTTTTAAAAAAGAATATTGATATATTATCACAGCACCAACTATACGATTGTGCTATAGATCTTCAGGAATGAATGCAACCATCTTTTGGCCCAATTTATAATCTTTTTCAAAACAAGCTTTTAGCATTGAAAGATTATATTAATGAAAACCTTACAAAGAACTTCATCAAGCATTCAAAGTCTCCAATATATATATTTATATTCTTTGTGAAGAGAAAAAAATGGTTCCTTGCATATGTGCATTGATTATTGGAAATTAAATAAAATAATAATAAAAAATTATTATCTACTACCATTTATTTTAAGACTTTTGGAACAACTTTGCCAAACCAAGATTTATATTAAGATAGATTTTTGTAGAGTATACAATTTAGTACAGATCAAAGAGAGAGACAAATAGAAGATAGCATTTTGAACAAGATATGGACATTTTGAATATAATGCCATACCTTTTAGATTAACAAATATACCCGCTATCTTTTAGTATATAATGAATGACATTTTTCAAGAACATCTAAACAAATTTGTAATGATATATCTTGATGATATCTTGATCTACTTGAAAAATTTGAAAGAATATGAGTAGCATATAAAGTTGATATTACAAAAGCTATGAGATACAAGTTTGTATGTCGAGCTAAAAATATATATATTTTATTAATCAAAGATAGAATTTTTGAGATATATTAAATTTATTAAAGATTTGATGATAGATCCTAAGAAAGTAGAGGCAATTATATAATGGATTATTTCAAAGATTATAAGAGACATATAATATTTTCTTAGATTTGCTAGCTTTTATCAGATCATCATTAAAAATCAAAAAGGCATTCTAAAATCTTAAGACAACATTCACCACAACTCCAATCTTGGTGCATCCAAATTTTACAAAGACCAATGCTTTGAATCTTGTACTAAAGGCCGTACTTTCATAACTCGGTATAGATGATAAATTCCATCTTATTACATTTTATTTTCAAAAGTTTTTTACTACTAAAATTAATTTAAAAATCAATGATAAAGAATTTTTGGCTATTATAGATTCTTTTAAATAATAACATCATTTTTTCAAAAAAATAATATATCTTATGATTGTATATACAAATCACAAGAATTTATAATATTTTATATCGGCTTGGATTTTCATTTGCCACCAAGCTCAATAGAATATGTCATTATTTTGATTGAACTTTGTTATCATTTATCAACTTCTGAAGCAACAAAAGTTGTCTAATACTTTATCAAAGAGATCATGTTTTATACCAAAGATAAAAGAAGTAGTATTTAATCAATAATATGCAATTTTATTGAAACCAAAGTAATTTTGCCTTTATGCCACTATTACATTGACTCTTATTGATTTTAGTTTTTTCAATGAAATGCATGCTACAACCAATAATGATGCTTTGGCCTTTGATATCAAGTGTCATCTCAATAAAAATATTGATAAGTTCAAATTTAAAAAAAGCCTTCTTTATTTTGAAGAACGTTTGTATATCTCAAAAAGACCAACATGACTATGCATTCTTCAATCTTACTATGACTTTCTAACTATAGATCACTTTGAATTTAAGATCTTAGAAATTATTTATCAAGATTTTTAGTGGCTTCAAATGTAAAAGGTTGTGAAGGACTTTGTACTCTCTTATAATATCTGTTTAAGGTCCAAGAATCCTTGATATCACCTTTATAGACTCTTATAATTCTTACTTGTTCCAAGATGGTCATGATCTTCTATGTCAATGGATTTTATTATAGATCTATTGCCATTCAATTTATTAGACAACATCCTTGTGGTCATTGATCAACTTATAAAGATGACTCATTTTATTCCTTGTAAGAAAATTATTTTTAGTAAAGAAATAACAAGGTTCTTTTTTGATAATATATGTTGATATTATGGCCTATTGGATGATATCATATCCAATCAAGGATTCCAATTTATATCTAAGTTTTGGAGTTGCTTCTTTGAAATATTAAAGATGGATATTAAAATTTTTTGGCTTTCCATCCTTAAACTAATAGCCAAATAGAACAAGTTGATCAAATTTTGGAGCAATATTTATAATAGAATATCAACTATCAACATGACAATTGGATATCATATTTATTGTTAGCAAAATTTGCATATAATAATACTATTCATGCGTCAATTCAATAAATACTATTTTATTCTAACTATAGATATCAGCTAAAGCTTAATTTATGGAATATGCCAAAGAACAATAATTTAATAGCTGAAAAGTTTACAAAGTATCTATCATAACACCAAACAATCTTAAAGCTTCAATTATAAGTAGCTCAAAATACTTACAAGGTATCTCCAAATAAATTCAAGAATCTACTATCTACTTTTCATATTGGAGATAAAGTATAGCTTCTTTGATGGAACATCAAGACCAAGAAGTTATACAATAAATTGGACTATTGGAGGTTACGACCATTTTCCATCCAGAAGCAAATTAATCTACTGACATATTACTTGGAATTGTTATCTTCTATAAATCATGTCTAATTTATCATGTCTCTTTTTTAGAGCCTTATAGAGAGTTTTATGTTTTGAAAAGAATACAACAATCGCCACCTAATATTAAATTTAAAAATTATAAAGAATATGAGGTTGAAAAGATACTTGATTCATGGCAAAAGTGGAACAAATTGAAATATCTTGTTCATTGGTGTAGCTATAATATCAATGAACACATATGAGAATCAACCAAAAATCTTATCAATGCATCTCAAAAGATACAAGAATTTCATTGCCTCTATTTTCACAAATCCAAACATGTTTGATGATAACTTTTTAGTAAAGATTGGATTCAAGAAATACCTATAAAAAATGGAGAGTCAAACCAAAACCTTCATTAGTATGAAGTCATTTGTTATAAGATAGAATAGAGTTGTAGAAGCAAATCAATCACCATGTCAAATTTCAAGCCATCAAACGGAGCGATCCGTTACACCTCTTTCGCCACTCCTCGTTACCTTCCTCCGTTAAGATCGCAAGGGACTCGTCAAAAGGTTGGGGCTGCAATGGCCAAGGGTTCGAAGCCGCTGGTTGAAGCAAACTAACATGGAATACGTTATGAATTCCTGGTGGCATGTCCAGATGGTAATTGAGGGGAGACACGATCTCCGTAATAGTGTATTTTGCCAATCTGTTCTCAAGCAATGCCGATGGGCGTGCTGTCCGTAAGTTTTTGAGTGACAGCCAAACCTTGTCGCATATTTTATAAGTTAGAGAGTGCCTTCTATGCCTGTTTGCTTTTATCTCCTGCTGTTGTTATGCTTCCGCGATCGATGCTTGCACCCATTCCCGTGCTTTGGCTAACCTGGATATAACCGTGTCTGCAGCAGATTGCGGCGGTGTCTGTACTTGCGTGATTGGTAATTCAATCAAAGGAGGAGGTGCACCATGTGTTATCACCAACGGAGGCAACCTTGTTGATTCCGCTTTCTTCGTTGCCATGGCTAATTGAGCCGATGGCAGGAGTTCCACCCAGTTATCTTGCGTAAAATTACAAAATTTTCGTAAATAATCCTTGACCGCTTGGTTTGCTTGCTCAGTTGCCTCGTCTATTTTTGGATGGTAGACTATAGATAGGGGCAACGAGATCTGCAGTGTGTTGTACAGTTCCTTTCAGAATTTCGAGATGAATTGCGCTCCTCGATCCAACACGATGTTGCTAGGGAGTCCATGTTGACAATAGAATCGGTCCATAAATACATTGACCAGTTCCAACACTTTCAAGGACGTCATTGGAATAAGTTCAATTCCTTTTGATAACCGATCCACGATTACAAGCAGGTTCTTGAACTTTATACCATATTGATCCTTACTAACGGGGAGATCCACCACAAAATCCATTCCAATGTTCCTCCAAGGGAGATTCGAAATCGGGAGCGATTTTAACAGCCCTTCCTTTTCGCACCAGATTTGTGTGCTTCCACATATGTGGCAGTTGCGGACGAATCGTGCCACATCCTTGTCCATGTCCGGCCATTAAACGGATCTCCGCAATATTTCAGCCGTTAAGCTATATCCTGGATGTCCCTTTTGTTTGGAGTTGTGAGCGTCATAAATCAACTAAGTCCGCAGGGGTTCGTGATCTGGTATCCATAGGCATTCCCTGAAATGGAGGCGTCCATCCTGGATCAAACATTTTGCAATTGATATGGCTGGCCGTGGAAGTTCCCATTGCTGCTGTCCTTTCTGCACTTGATCGGTCCATTTCTGTAGTTGTGCATCATTAGTCCATGCTTGCTCCTACACATCCGTTATCTTCATGGTGGCCAATTTTGGGAGGAATTGTACTTCTCTCTCCTTCACAGGCGCGTCATCTGGTCCTAACATGTCTTGAGCTCTATGTGAAAGCACATTGGCTACAACATTGTCCCATCCTGGTCAATATTCAAACTTGAGGGTGAATCTCCAAAGAAGTTTGTTCCAATGTGCTTGGCGCTCATTCAGCAGCCTCTTTGTGGTAAAGTATTCCACTGATTTATGACCGATGAGGACAAGCGTCTTTCTATTGACACTACATTGTTGTGTAGTGACACGGCCATTAGGTGAAGGAGAAAGGAAATAAATATAATATATAGGAGCTCAAATATTTCTATTTGAGCAAATTATCTAAGAATTATAGATAATAGAGAAGAAAGTAGAAAAAAGTTAAAAAGCTAATGTTGCCTTTTTATAGGAGACATTTCTATTTACTTTGTATGACCATAAATAAGGCAAATCAAAGTATATTAGAACAATAAATAATATAGGCATCTTTAAAGAATAGTTAACGTGAGATTTTGGAAAATTTTACCTTAAAAATCTTATAGTTGATACTCAGAGAGTACCAATTATGTGCCTAGATTGAAATAAGACCTTAAGGTACAAAATTGCATACCTACGGCGGATTGAGGGGTCTTTGGAAGATTGGAAAGTGTGATTAGAGACCAAACTTAAGAAGGTGTGTGGAAGAATTGATTTTGAATGATTTGAAGGAGAATTGGCTTTGTAAGAGCTTTACAAAATCAGGATTGTATTGAATGATTTATATCTTGTGAAGTAAAGAGAGATTTACATTTTTGAATTTTTCAAGAGTTTAGTTTTAGATCTATAAGTGAAATTTTAAGAGTTTGTGTTTGGAATTGTAGGTAATATATATTATAATTTTGAGCTAGATTAAACAGCTCAATTGGGAGTTATTAGAATTCAAGTGTGATAAGGTCTCAAAAGTTGAGGTTTGAGGATCAATGAGGATTTGCTAGATATTTAGAAATCTATCAATTAAATTGAGGTGAGAATTTTTTATTTAGATAATAGACAAGATTTGCTATCTTTGTATATATTTTGAGAGTGATTGAATAGTGCAAATAGAAGTTAATTGTGTTAAAAATTTGACATTAGGATTGGAGAAGGAAGGCGACCAATATCTAAATATAAGTTTGTTTATAACTTTTGTTGGATAATTTAGATGTCTTTCAAATTTCTTGTGTGTATTATCAACTTGATTGTTCAAATGTATGTGAAATTTGGACTAAGATCAACACTTAGATCAATAGCCATTGCTATTTAAATCTGCTATAGGGTTTGTTAGGATTTGGGTAGGATTTGTTAAAGTTTAGTTAGGATTTGATTAAGGTTGTTAGGATTTGATTAGGATTTGATAGGATTTTATCAGGATTTAGTTAAAATTTGATTAAGATTTATTAAGATTTGATTACGATTTAGTTAGGATTTGACTAAGATTTATTAGGATTTGACCAAGGTATTTAGGATTTGATTAGGATTTGACTAGAATTTGATTAGGATTTAGCTAAAGTTTGAGTAGGATTTGACTAGGATTTATTAAGATTTATTTAGAATTTATTTAAGATTGACTAGGATTTAACTAGGATTTATTAGGATTTGACCAGGGTGTTTAGGTTTTCACGAGGATTTAACTACGATTTGATTAGGATTTGTTAGGATTTGACTAGGATTTAATTAGAATTTGACAAGGGTTTATTAAGATTTGATCACGGTAGTTAAGATTTAACCAAGATTTAATTAGGATTTAATTAGAATTTAATTAGGATTGATTCAGGATTTAATCAAGATTTGATTAGATTTTTTTAGGATTTTTGATATATTCTTTTATATTTAATTAAAAAATCTAATTAAATTTTTAATGATTAAAGCATACTTGTAGTTTTAATTACAAGTTTACATAATATTATTAGAGGTGTTAGGACCTGTTATTGTTATTTCTTTTTTACATACTATAGCTAAGTGCTTAGCGCATTTTCAAGCAAGACTTCAGAACATATGACAATGTAATTTTGCATCCCAATGTTCCAAGCATCAAACAATTGCCAGTAATTTCTTATCGTGAATGGAATAATTAGCCTTAATAGGCAGCATCTTCTTTGAGAAGAATGTGCATGGCTTTTTGATCCCATCCACTATCTGCGACAACACTCCACCAATAGCCCAAGTAGAAGTATCCGTTTCCAAAATTGTCTCGCAATCTGGATCAAATTGTACTAAGACGATTAATTTAATGAATTTCTTTTTGATTGAGTTGAAGGCCTCTTATTTGTTGCTACCCCAATGGAATTGGATCCTTTTTTATGTGAGTTGTGTGAGGGGATTCACCATCTTGAAAAACTAGGGAATGAACTGCCGATAAAAGTTTACAAAATCTAAAAAGTATTATACTTTTTTTTATAGAATACGGTGGTTGCCAATCCATGATTGTTTGGATTTTCTCGAGATTCATATGAAGGCTCTGACTGGCTTAAATGATAAAATTGAGGTACTTAACCTTGTCCATTTCAAAGTTGTACTTTTCAATATTGAAGAAAAGTCTTGCCTTGCCAAATACTTCTAAACTTGCTTAATCTTTTTGCAATGATCTTCAATCATGCCATCAAAGAATACCAATACATCGTCCATATACATCAAAGTGAAATTATTCAAACAATATCCAAGAGCTCCATTAATAAACCATTGAAAAGCTAGAGGTAATCCTGTGAAACTAAAAGGCGCTACCAACCATTTGTATAATCCAAAGTTTGACCAAAACGGAGTTAGGTGCTCTTGACTAGTTGCAATTCATAATTTATGGAAGGCTGCAATGATGTCAAATTTATTGAACCATTTTGCCTTGGAGATCCTCTATATTGTTTTGGAAAAATAAGGGAGAGGATAATAATCTATATCCACCACCAAGTTGAGGGCCCGATAATTGATGTAGAATCATAAGCCACCATTGGATTTCTTCACAAAAAGCATGGGTGTTGTTACTGCAGAAGAGCTTGGTTGAATGAAATATTTACTGAATAAATTGTTGAATTCCTTTCGCAAGACAAGCAACTCATCCTTGCTCATCTTGTGTAGCGGTCCCCACAATACACTTTTTTCGTACCTGATTTTGATCTACAAATCGTATTGCGGCCAATGTAGTGACAATTTGGTCGCCTCTTGATTCAAGAACACGTATTTCCATTGTTGATATTGTGGTGATAACTTCAATAGATCCTTGGATGTCTTGCTTTGGAGTACCTTTTTCACATCAACTAAAGAGGCTCAGAAGAATATTGCCTTCTTGTTGTGTTGGAGGCACCTCATGATCATGCTCATGCCAACTGCTGAAATAGGTGACATTCATGGAGATTTTAATGTCTTTAATACCATGCCATTTGGAAGACAAATTTGTTGTCCCACCATATCCTTCATTGCCCTTTCCCATTGTAACCATCGACTTTTAAGGACGATATCCAAATTTGATAGTATAGTTATTTTATATAATTAGACTTTCTTGACATATTCTTAGAGGTTCATTTTGCATTTTACTATTACTGAGGTTTGTTGGATGGATTAACCATCCCAGCCTATGATGCGCTACTTTTTTATTTCAAAATGCTAGAGATTGAGGAACTTGATCAATTTTTGCAAGATCACACTGTATATGTTGTAGCCTGAGTCAACAAATACCTTTGTATTGTGTTTTTGATTAATTATTGTATCTATATATATCAGTGGACCAAATTCCAACTATTCTTTCCTTTCCTTCTCATCTCGCTCTGACTGACGATTTTCAGTCAGAGTTGCTCATTTTCCAGCTTCCGCTTATTTTTTTTAATTAATCCTATCGGCATGGAAAAAACATTAACTTGAGAAATTAGAGAGTATGTTCCTTCGAGCCAATGGGCAGGTAGGAGAAGACAATCCACTATTAGGTGACTAGTGCCTCCGCAACGCAAGCACAAATCAGATTTTTACCTTTGATCAATTTTAGACTGTATTATCTATTTTGCACGCTTGCCAACATATTGTACAACATTTGGTCTTTGAGGGTATGATTGTATGCACCACGCGATGGGTTCCTAATCCATTAATTCAACTTTCTAGATTGAAATGTTGAATGCTCCCTCAAATGAATGACCGTATAATTCTTTTAATTCCTCTTTATCGGCAATTGAACGGACGATGTTGAAAAATTCCTCTACGATGGTCACTCTAATTGTTACAACCACCACTAATTTTATTAGAGATGAATGTAGAGCATCCTCCAAAATCCGCAACTTGATAATTTTGTTGTCCACTACTTTGCTTGCGTTTGTGGTTAGGCGCATCTACTAAGTCCAAAATTCATGGAATGTCCTTTTGCCTTATTTGCACTTCAAGAGCTTCATGTATTGGCATTGTGGGAGATTCAGGTCCATGAAGAATAAATTGGTGGCTTACAAAAATGCTAACCATTTTGCCTTATATTATCAAATAGAAAGCTTGAACATCCAAGTGATTATATGCACAATTGCATCACCACACATTTGTGAAAAGAGATAATGACAAAGAGCTTCTTCCGTCTTAAAAAATTTGGCATCTAATCGGCATATTGATTTCACATGGATTCGCCATGCTTAATAATCAGCCCTTGGTGCCGCGTCAAATGGTGCTCTATCCATCGTGATTCTTTATTAAGTTTGAGAGGTTACACTCTTGGTATTAAGAATTTCTTTTAGCGTGATCTTAAACTGCTCTTGGAAATCGTAGAGATACTGAGCAAATTGCTCAGCCATAGAATGTGTCTCCAATTATTGGGCTCCTTAAACTTCTTCCATTTTTAACTAGCTGACTAATTGATTGTTGTTTAATAACTGTTTGATTGTCGATTGGTGGTTGTTAAATAAGCTTGAAATTTGTGACAGCTCTGTATCTCAAAAAAATTGGATACTTGGCTATGGAGAGTTTATTTGAAACTTGATGGAAAAAATCCAACAGGTGATTTTTTTTTAATAAAAAAGGACAAATAATACAACAATCTCACAAAAAAAAAGTTATATATATAAATCCTCTTGTATTCAAGTAAGTTTGTACAAAAAGGGTTCAAATTTCCACAAAAACCCTTCAAAACTTTATTCACCTGCAAGGACTTATTTCTTACTAAATTTTGAGTTCAATAACACTTGATCCAACTATTAAATTTCTATAAAATTTACTTCAAAATGTAGATGATTTTCTTAAATTTCACCACAAGAAAGAATCAACCATAAATTTGTTTCTGATTGTCTGATATCTCAAAATCCCTAGCAGGTGCTTAAAATCCTAGCTCAGAGACACCTGAGCACTATTTTCCTTATATCTCACAAATCCAAAATTCTAATGCCACGAAATTTTTGTACATATTCTTGTAACATAAACACATACAGTTTTAAAAATTTTGAGCCAAAAATCTTTCAAATTGTCTAAGATGTAGCTCAAAATATAACCACTTTGTAAGCAAGTCACTTACTGCTCTTAAGTTTGTAAGTACTGATGTCAACTTCCAATATCTCCTTCATCCTAGCTTAAATTTCATCAAGCCACATGTAAAAAGTATAGTTGTGAAAGTGCTTTCTTCAATTCCAATTGCCGATCCTTGATTGCTCTCTATATGCACGAGTTATATTCAAAAGAGTGATAGTAGGTCCAAAATCAACACCTTAACTTTGAGCGCCTATAACTTCTTCATAAAAAGTGCAAATCACACAAAATTTGCACCTAAACTAGATTCAAAATCCTAAATCTTATGATCCTAGCCTTTGATGTTCAACTTCTCTCTAAAAAAAAACCCTAGCTCCTAATAAACCCTCAAGCAGCCTCCTTGAAGCCTATTGGGTATGATTTTTGGCCAATTAGAATAGATATTTCTATCATCCACCTCTTTTCATCCACATAGATGACCAAACTACCGTTTTTATACTAAAAACCTTTTTTTAATCCTTTTTCTTATAAGATTTACATACTTTGTACTTTAAGCACCAAATAAAAGAAGTAAATAAGATCTTACGCATCACCAATGTCTAACAAAGGTGACTTAACATATATACAAGTTAATATCAATATAAAATTAATTTCAAAAGTTACTATTAAAAAAAAATAAAGTTGTATAAACCTTAATAATAATCCTTTTAATAGATCCCTTTTAAACTAGCAACCTAATCCCATCTTATAATCAATAAAAGTCCACTGACATGGCTCTCATTTAGTTATGTAATAAATTATACATTAAATATACATGTACAATTTTTTCATATAATAGCCAAACCACAACATAACAACGTCACCCACAATAGGTCTAGTGAGGACCCCATACCTTCAAACTGTTATTCTACGGCAATCCTCGGTTGCAGATTCAATGCCTTGTGCCTCTCCACCCCCTCCAAGCTCGTCAACAACCTCTGTATCCACATCCCGCTTGATTGCAATCGCTTTATATCCTCGTCATCTACGGACACATTCTCCATTGCACCCCCTTTTGCTTACCTTGCATTCCCTGAATCCGCGCCATGCCCACCACGTGATATTGATGTGCCACCCTCGTCCCCTACGCCTACTGCTCCCCGACATCTGCCATCCTCGCCGCGACCCGACATCCCAACTTCCAAACCCCCTTGATATTGCTCTACTTGCTTGATACTGCTCCGCCCTTTTGATACAACCCTGTTCTAATGATATAATGTCGCTTCCCTTTAGTGCTGCCCCGCTTTTTATTATATTTTCAACACATCACAATGAAGCTACGTAAGCTATCAAACAAAGCAATTTGTTACATCTTTATTGCTACAGCGTTATCGTGTTATAACATATTTCTGTGGTGAAAACATGAGCAAGAATGATAATTTAATTGATATTCAATTATCTTGGTTCAATAGGAATTTAAGATGCTTAAAAAATATTTTATAAAATTTTTTTAGATTATTTTTTTATCTTAATATCGAATAGATAAGAGTTATTTATTAATTTTTTCTTTTAGATTGTAAAAACTCTTTTATTGCCTTAAAAAATCTATAAACTGATAAAAACAAGGTAGAAGAAATAAATAATTAATATGGTTGATATTAAGATTAAATTGAGGGTAGGATTGGACTTAAAAAATCCTAAAATAGATTGGATTGATATCCAGAAATTGATTGTTTGTGATATAGGATTGAAATCAAATCTCTTACAATTAAAATGGCTACCAAGGACAAAGTATGGGATCACTTAAAGATCAGTGATTAGGATTTGAAAGCTAGCTTTAAGCTTGTTTTAAAAGCATAAGATTCATTTTTATAGATTTTGAGATGATTTTGCAATCATTATTCTAAGTTAGGATTTATATTGGTAATTTGGATTTTATGCAATAAAATTAGAGTTAGTACTCTCAACTAGTTTGTATAATTAGTATAACATCTACAATTAAAAAAATTAATACTATGTGGTTGATTAGATGTGTTATAAGTATATAAAATTTTATGATAATCTAATATTGTGGTTGAAAGATATTTGATCGTTAGTGCAAGGAGGTATCAGAAATTGGCAATTTAGAATTATTTGAGATTTTTGTGATGTCTAGAGATATATTAGTCAAAACAAGATGAAATTTAATATAGTGTTAGAAAACTTGGAGATTAAGTTATAACGTAATTTTGAGCTAAAGTTAACAATTGAAGAAGGAGAAATCACTATTGGAATATTTATATCAACTTTCAAGTTGGTGGATAAGTAACATCAATATGGATATTGGACATTTTTTCACAATTTGTATGTTGGATTGAATTGAAATTTTTTGAGCATATAGAAGACTTATAGTAGCATTTGTATATAAAATTTTACATCAAGTAGATGGTCAAATTAAGAGTTACAACTTATTGAAGCTCATTAATTAAAGTTAAGACTTGCAAAGAAAAATTGAAGTTGCCTAATTGTGAAAGTAACAAGGTAATTGGAATTTGTATATGGTTGAGGTTATCAAAAAAAGTATTTTTGAATACTTTATATTGACTTTAAGCACTTTTGAATTGAAAGTTGAATTACATTCTTTTTATATAGATGAAACTTATTAGAGTTTCTTGCATACTTGTAAACCACAATTTCACCTTCCATAGCCAAGTGCCCGATGCATTCCCAAAGAAGACAACATATAATACGACAACATATTCTTGGCTTTTTAGATATATAAGAAGATTTTCAAAGATATGAATTTTTCTTGGAATTCATTGCTAAAAAAAGAGGTGATGTTAGGGACATATACTTTGGAAGTTCACAAAACCTTCTAGAATATTTTAGAGGTTTTTTAATTAATAGAAATTACTTGTGAAGTTTTTCAATTGGTGAAAGTAACTCAAGAAGCTTTGTAGTTAGTAGAAAGAGCTCTAAAAGCTTTCAAGTTGATAGAAGGAGCTTGAGAAGCTTCAAAGTTGATAGAAGCTGCTTAAGAAGTTTCCTAATTTGATGGAAGTTGCTCAAAAAGCTTCTTAGGCAAGGATATATATATTAGAGTTGAGACTAAAGAATTCTTCAATCTCAACAATGTATCTCTTGGTATTCTAATTCACTTTTTTTGATATTATTTGTATATTCATGTAAATAATTTAAGTTTTTATCAATTTTTTCTTAAAACTTCTTTCTAATTTTAATATCTTGTTCTATATTCTTGTGTCTTTGACACTCAATGCATAAAGACCTAACTTTTTAATAGTTAAGTTGATTCTAGAAATGAATGCAATGTGGTTAGATTTTTTATTTATTAACACCTTGTCTTCAATGACTTGATTAATAAAATATTTGACAATTGGCTGACTTCTATTATAAAGATTATTGGCTAGATTAAGATTACATAGAAGCATCACAAGTGTGCTAACTTTTAGCATGAGCTTATAAAGTAGCCATCTATTTACTTACAACATGTTTATTTATTTTGTTGGAATCATCTATCCGTCTTTTGGATCATCAATCTTGTCTATGCTTTAAAAATCTTAACTTTCTCTTTGTATTGTTTCTAATATTGGTTTATTTATTATAGTAACTTCATCATTGCAAGTGACCAAAATAACACATTTGCTAAAAAAATTCCTCGTCTTTTAGACTAATTTGTATCCTAAAGTATGTCTTGTTAATTAAATCCAAGATATTTCTTTGACCTAAAAGTATGTTGATAGGTAATCAATATAATTTTTTTTAATAGATATGAGTTTTTTTTACCAAAAATAAGAAATTAATTGACAAACGTTTTATCTTCAAGCTTGGTATGCATAGCATATATAACAATTGCATGTACATTTTTTTTATGAATAAAGAATATAAATATATTTCTAAAGATTAGACTTCTTTATTAAAGATGATATAATCTCTAATCTGTCCCTTTTGGAATCACCAAGAGGACTTTTCTAAAATCACTTGACATCACAAAAATAATGCTTCTAAATAGATCATTATTTTATTATTATTATTATATTATAAAGCATTTAGTCTACCATTTCAAATATCAGCTAATTCATCATTGAAGCTTTGTTCCAAAGGATTAATTTTATTTATGGTAAAAGTTTTGTTAAACCTAATTGCTTTCAAATATTATAAATGAATATATAATTCAATTCAATTGGGATTTTGAATTTAAAATATGCCATCCTATCTTTTTATAACAACAAAGTGGTAATCCTTAAAGATACAATTGCAAGGGCAATTTCATTGTTTACATGCACATTTTTCAAAAGAAGATTTTCTAAGTAGGTTTTTTCAATCCCTATATAATTATCAATAAAAAAAAACCTTAGAATCTCCTACAATATATGCTTTAATTATTATTCAATATATATTATGCTAATCACCGTTTAGAAATTGGACCTTTGATTCAATGTCTTCACATAGTTGCGCTACGTTATTATCAAGTTATTTTTTAATAAATCTATTAGTTTGCAGCTACTCAAGAAACATTGAAGGTAAAAGAAAGTTGAAATTTGCCAACATTATCGTATTGTGATTTGATTATCATGTGAAAATAATATATATATATATATATATATATATATATATAATTTATTACATAGCTAAATAAGAGCTATATTAGTGGATTTTAATTGGTTACAAAAATATGCTTAGATTATTACTTTGGAAGGAATCTATTTAAAAATATTATTATTAAAGATTATACAATTTTTTTTTATTTTTTTATTTTTTTAGTAATAAATTTTGAGGTTGAATTTATATTAATAATGACTTTTATATATTTTGAATCACTTTTATTAGACATTGGTGATCCTTGAAATCTTTTTTATTTCTTTTATTTGGTATTTAGGACACATATTATATAAATCCTATTAAAAAATAGATTAAAAAGGGATCTTAGTATCAAAAAGAATAATTAGACTATCCATGTCAATGAATGGAGATAGATGATAGAAATCTCTATTCCTATTGGCCAAAAGTCATATCCAATAGGCTTCAAGGAGGCTATCAGAGGCCTATATAAGAATAAGGATTTTTTTTTTAAAGGCATTTGAATATCAAAGATTAGAATCAATAAGTTTAGATTTTTGGCTATGGTTTTGGTACAAAAATTAAGTGATTTGGATTTTTTGTGAAGCAAATTTAGGTGCTCAAAGTCAAGGTGCCAATTTTATATCTACTATTAGTTTTTTGGGATATAACTTATACATTCAGAAAGCAATAAAGAATTAATAATTAAGACTGAAGAGAGTACTTTTTTGGCTATACTTTATATATATAACTTAATGAATTGTAACTTGGAATAAAAGAGATATTAGAAGTTGAAATCAACACTTGCAATTTAAAGGCAATAAGTGACCCGCTTAATTAGTAGTTGTATTTTGAGCTATATCTTAAGCAATTTTAGAAGGTTTTGACTCAAAATTTTTAAAAGTATATATTATCATATTACAAAGTTAGATACAAAAATTTTGTGGTATTAAAATTTTGGATTTTTGAGATATAAAGAAAATAGTGCTTGGATGTCTATATATTAGGGTTTTAAGCACTTGCTAGGATTTTTAAGATATCAAATGATTAAAAGTGAATCTATAGTTGATTTTTTTTGTAAATAAGCTTAAGGATATAAGTTATATATTTAAAAAATTTGACAAAAATTGAAGGACTAGATCAAGAGTTATTTTATTCTAAAATTTAAGAAGAAATCAATTTATTATAGATAAATAAGGTATTAAAGGGTTTTATTATAATTTGAATATTATGTGCAAACTAATAGGGTTTTTGGAAGCCAAGACTTTATGGAGGTGAAAAAATGGATATGTGGAGCTACAATAATATTTTTGATATAAAGATAAAATTTTGAAAAGAGATTATAGATTTTTTTTGAACTTATTAAGAATCTAACTTATCATCCACTGAGGAGTTGACAAAGTATAAGTACCATATTGCTTTAGAAGAAAAGACATAGCCAACATTGATACATTATTTAATTTTGTTACAATTCTTGAGAATAATAGTGATATAATTGTGACCTTTAAAAATATACTTGAATAAATACTTGACCATGAAAATGGAAAAAAAAAATTGAATTTAAGAGACAAATAAAATGAATAAAAAAATAAAAAATATTATATTAAATATTATATATTATATTTAAATAATTTAAAATATTAAAATATTAAATATTATTTAATAAGAGATAATTTGCTTTACCTCCATATTGATGTGCATATTATATTTTATAGCCAAATACTAAACATGCAGCACAATTTAGCGATTATGTATCTTATGTCTTTTTGGATCTTCAAAGAAATGACTATCATCATATTATTAATACATTGCATATCTATCTTCATTGCATTCTATTTCAAAAATATAATTATAAAAATAGTATTTTATATAATTTCTATTTTTTATACAAAAGGTATTTGAATTTATAATATTACAAGGGCCATGAACCAAACAATGAATCACCGTGTTGTATGCTTTAAGATGTATATCCAAGTCTAGAAACTCAATAAAAACCATTAATTTATATTCTTTTAGAATAGATATTTTGTATGCTTCTTTTAAAATAATGAAGATATGCACATGCAATAAACCTTTCTTTTGAAATTCAATCATTTACAATTTTACAATGGAAGATCTAAAAATGTCGCTACAAATATTTGCAAAAAAATTAATTAATTAAAGTTAAAGTACTTGGATTATTAATATTAGATTGATCTTTTATTATCTAACTAAATAGAAGCTCTGCTTGAATTTTGGATAATTTGAGATTATAAATAAAATTAATGAATAAATTGAGATGTCCAAATTTATATACTATTTGGTGTGGTCTTTCTAAAAATAAATATAAAAGAATAAATTTTATTTTCAATTCTATCATATTGAAATCTTCAATATTAAGTATATCATGGAATCCATAATAAAGATTACTTTATAAATCTTTTTGATTTTTTTAGATGAACTTGTGGCAGTTCTATTCTATATATATATACATATTTACCATATATTATTAAAAGAACCAATTGAAAAAGTAAGGTTTCACCTACATATATTTGAAGTATGTAATTGTAGAATTATAATTGAGTTACATGCTTAAAATCACCTCAAATTACTACTACATCTTCCTCTTTAGTCATATATGTACTTCTATTTTTTTGAAGTCTGTTTGAAGGTATATCTAAACTCTATCCATCTTGTCCATTTGGAAATAGAAGTATATAATAAAGAAGATAATAAGATAGGTGCAATACAAAAATATAGTGGAGATTTCTATCAATATTTTTGACAACAATATCTTATTTTTTGGAATTGCTATTATTATTGCCTACCACCATAATTGCATGAACTTCATTTATAATTGGCATATTATACTATTAATCATATTTTTGCTAAAGCATCAAAATTATATGCTAAGATCTATTGTAGGTCCATTTAATCTTTGGCTCGCATTAACAAACAGTTGTGCATATAGATTGTAAGTATGCAACATATTTTACAAAACTTCTATTATTTTATATTTTAAGTCAATAAAATTTGATATCTTATTGTTCAATTCAACTTATAAATAAAAAATATATATTTGAGTAAACTTAGAAGTTTTACTTCCAACCAAAAGAAGATAGTCTATTTTATAATATAATTTTTTATATAGGCAATAAATATGATTATTGTTGCATATAAAATATTAATTAATAATTTCTTTAATAAACGTAAAAGAGAACACATTATTATATCCACGTATGTACTTATAGAATTCTTTAACTTTATAGCTAGTATCTTCTAACAATTTGTGCAAAGATTTTGGAGGAAGATTGAATGGAAAAAAGATGACTTTTTTATTTTCATAATATGTATTAAAATATAAATTCATCCTTGAAGTATTGGATACATATTCCTCTATTCATTAAAGAACTTGACAATGGCTATAAGGCATAGTTATTTTATTATATGAATGGCAAAGATTACCTATATATCCATCAAAAGAATAACTCGTAAGAGAAATTCTATGTATTATGCATCTTGCCACAACAAATATTTCTTTATTTGCCAATAATTCTTATTGATGCTATACCTTTATATACAATTTGCAATATGTAGCAATCTCCTCATAGTCAATTTTAAAGACTTATATATGTTGTATTTCATTTGCAGCATTACACAAAACAACCTTTTATAACAATGTGTTGTAACATGGCTATACAATGAAAGAATAAAATAAGAATTATATTATAGAAGAAACATTCATTTCATTTAAAGACTTTATAATAAATTTTTTTATTTGCCACATAGCTATTATTTAAATAATAGCTATTATTTAAAGACTTTATTTATTTATTTGCTACATAATTATTATTTAAAGACTTTATAATAATTTTTTTTAAAAAATCATAGGTAAAAGATAGAATGAAATAAAAAAATTGTATTTATATTGCATTTTTTATAAAAAGGCTTCTACTTACTTTTTAGGATCATAAACAAGACAAAATAAGATAGATTAGTAAAAATAATATTATAAGCATCTTTAGATAAAAATAAAGAGTAGCTTTAAATACAAGTTATTCAAAATAATCCTTGAATAATATCCAAGGAGAACCAATTGTGAATTAGGACCACAATCAGATTCTATGGCTCAAAACTACTTACCTATGGCAAAATAAAGGATTTTTTTAATTGATTAGAGAGTTGTCAAGGATATGAATTAAAATAGATGCCTAAATTAGTAAAAATTATGTCAAAGGAAAATAACAAGATAGAAATAAAGAAATATGTATATTCAAGAAGAAATTGGAATGACTATTGTCAAAGATTAAAAAATACATGAGACTCTTGAACTAGACTAGAAGCAAGAAAGGAGTTTACAAGAGTGAAGAAGACTTCATTCTTGTTTCTATTTATACTATCTATCTAAGAGCTATGTGGCAACATTCTATAGGACCTCCTACACGTGTCTAATTTACAAGACACATATCAAACTTGCAAGATAAGTTTCTCACATGTGCGCCACGTACTTGGCTTGTTCCGCAAGCTATCAACATATGCAACATATGGCTAACTTGTTCCACAAGCTACCAATATGTGCAACACATGGCTAGCTTGTTGGCCAAGTTTGTAACCTATCAATCACCTATAGACATGTATAAAGGTGATTCCACGTCTATTAAGCTTCTAGGAAGCTTTTTTCTTATTTTATCTATTTTTATTAATTAGATAATTACTAGAATAAATCTTATGTCCGTGACATTATCCCCCCTTCTAGGGATGAGTTCCATGAGGAGTGATGATTCTATGTTGAGAAAGTCCAGGATACGTTGAATTGTATTTGCCACATATTCTGATCTTTGTTCTCTTTGAAGGTAATTAATAGGTCCTTTCAGCCATCGATAATGTCTTATATCAAGGCGAGAAGACTACCTTGCTATTTGATCATTGTTGAGGCCTTCATAACTTCTTTCAAAAAAAAAAAAGGAACACCATCAAGAGTAGTTCCTACCTTTAAAAGTATCACCGAACATTGAAAGTCTCTTCTAAGGTTGAGATATCAAACACGTTGTATTTTTCCATGAATCCAAGGAAGAATATATCGTTCTTGAGGTTTTTTATTTCTATTCTGTTGCCTTGAAGGTTGTGATAGTCATAATGTCTCATCCAGTAAATCAACAAATAATGGTTTTTGAGCTGAATTCACTGGTTGTTGATCCTCTATCTCTTTAGCACAAACAAATTCAAAGAAATAGCAAACAATGATACAAGATAGAATGAAATCTTCATAGAACCTGCTTTGCTTAATAGCAAAGATTTTTTTTGAATCTTTATCTTCATTTTGATGGATGTTGTCAATGAAATGCATTGACTTTTGCAGGTTATTTGCTAGATTTCTGGATGGCTCCCATGTGCATTCACTAATATTGTATCCGTACCAATATACAAGATATTCCAGTTGATTTTGATGTCGCCTTAAATCTAAAATCTCTTCTACCTCGAATTCCTCATTATTATCCACTTCTATATGAGGCAGTGATATTTGTCTTCTTCCTTGTACATCTACTCTCTTGTATGACTCAAGTAGTGACATGTCAAATATATGATGGATCTTCATAGATTTTAGTAGGCATAATCAATAAATAAGTGGATTGATTTGTTCACAAATTGAAAAAGGTCCAAGCTTATAATAATCTAATTTGTTGCAAAGACAAATAGTCTTGATATTATAACAAAGTAACCATACCTTATTGCCTACGTAGAATCAAGGTTATTCTTTACAATAGACATCTGCATTGATTTTTTGTTCTTCTTGAACTTTCTTCAATTGTGCCTTCATTGTTGCATGTAGCTCTAATAATTGATTTGTCAAATCTTCAGTTGTAGGATTATCAGCTTTTGAAAAGTAAAAAGTATCAAATTATGGATGATAATCATAATTTGTAAAGAATAGAGTTTGTTGAGTAGACAAATGTACCAAATTATTATAAGCAAACTCCGCCAATGGTAAAAGAGTTATACAGTCATCTTGATGATAGTTGATGGTACATCTCAAATATTATTCCAAAACTTGATTTATTCGTTCCGTTTATCTATCAATTTGAAGGTGAAAAGTTGAAGATAATTTTATATCTACCTTCAATATTTTAAAAAGAGTCCTCCAAAATCTTCATACAAATTGTGTTCTTCTATCTGATATAATATCTCTTGGTAATCCATGATAGCGATAGATATTATCAAGAAAGAGTTTAGCTATTTCTTCATTTGTAATAGATTATGTACATAATATAAAATATGCCATTTTAATAAAACAATCTACAATCACGAATTTAAAGTCATATGAACTTGACTTTAGAAGATTCATAATAAAGTCCATAGAAACAGAAGACCAAGGTTATTTTAGTATAGATAATGATTGAAAAAGTCCGTAAGGTCTGTGATGAAGGATTTTTGATATTAAACAAATGTCACACGATTGTACAAATTCTTTAATAGCCTTTTACATCTAAGGCGACTAAAAATCTCTTGATATTAGTTCCAAAATCTTATTAAATAAAAAATGTCCTATTGTAGAGAGGTTGTGACAAGCTTCTAGAATAAGTAGTCATGTTGTGCCTTTTAGAATATATAGGCGGCCTTCAAAATAAAGTAGATCATTTTTGAATTCAATCCTAGAAGTATCATAAGACTTAAATAAATTATTCTTAATTTCATGGATAAGAAGATCTAAAGACATACTTGATTGGATTTATTTGATAAAAATTGAATCAACAATCAATGTTGATTTTATTGCTGAAAGATGAAATTATTCCGGCTTCAAGATAATCATTCTTTGTTGATCAAAAGCTAAATCTTCTTCTTTTGTTATAAGATAAGAACATCTAAAAAGGGCATCAGATAGACCTTGTTGTTTATCTGGCTGATAGGTGATAATAAACTTGAATCTTGATAGAGACATGCTCCAATGAGCGTAGCAACAATTCAACATGCATATTGGCTTGATATACTCAAGGTTCTTGTAATTTGTATATACGGTGATTGAACTAGAAGTACCTTCTAGATAGTGATGTCATTCTTGAAAAGAATCCACAATTGCAAAAAGTTTTTTATCATGGATTTTGTAGTTGATTTCTATTGCTAAAAATTTTCTAGAATGAAAAGCTACTGGGTGGAGTTTGTCATCTATTCCCATTTGTGATGATACCACCTTTAAAACAAAGTTTGATGCATTTGTTTCCATAAAAAATGCCTTAAAAAAGTCGACACAATATAAGATTGGTGTAGAAATAAAAGCTGTCTTCAAAGCCTCAAATGATACTTGTGGTCCTTTCTTCCACTTAAAGTTGTCCGTACAAGTTAAGCGTGTAAGAGGAGCTGCAATTTGAGAGAAGTTCTTGATAAAGATTCAATAATAATTGACAAATTTCAAAAAATATTGTACATCTTGTATCATTTTTGGAATCTTCTAATCTATGACTGTCTGGACTTTTTTAGGATCTATTTTGAGACCATCATTTGAAATGATGTATCCTCAGAAATCAACTTGAGTAGTGTAAAATACACAATTTTTCATCTTGGCATATAATCTTATATCTCTAAGTTTTTATAATACATAATGAATATGAAGTTTATATTCTTCTTTGTTCTTAGAATAGATCAAAATATCATCTAAGTAGCAAACAAAAAAATCATCAAGAAACTCATGAAAAATGTCATTCATAAGATGTTGAAAAACAGCTAGTATATTTGTAAGTTTGAAAGGTATAACATTATATTTGAAATGTCCATACCTTGTTCAAAATGTAATCTTCTATTCATCACCTTTTTTGATGCGCACCACATTATGTGCTCCTCGTAGATCTATTTTTGTATAGATCTTAGCTTGATTCAATTGATTAAGAAGTTCAGATATCAAAAATAGAAGATATCTATTCTTGATGGTAATCTTGTTGAGTCCTCAATAATCTACACACATCCATAGTGACCTATCTTTTTCTTTATAAACAGGATAGGAGCTCATGCTAGGGATTTTGAATGGCGTATGAAATTCTTGGCCAAGTTTTTATTAATGTATTTTTTGAGTCCAACCAATTGATTTTGGGATAGACTGTAGATTGATCCAAATGAAAGCTGAGTTCTCTCTTTGAGATCAATTGAGCAATCATATAGAAGATGATCCAAAAGAATGTTTATATTTTTTTTCTCAAAAATATCTTAATAATCTTGATATTGGCTTGGAATGCCACTTGAAGTTCTTACACCATTAGAAGTAGATATAGCATAAATAGTAAAAGATGATCCTTCTTTTGCTTCATTTATAAAAACTTTTACGCCTATAAATATAGATTTTATTAAACTAGGCATATAATTTATTATGGGACTCTTATTAAATCTTTAAAAAAAATCAAGTCTACAAGAAATCTAATCTATTCGAGGATTATATTTTTTCTAGCTATGATAAATCTTAAATGATTGGATTAGAGAGAGATTTAATTATATTAAAGATTACAAAACTATTATGACCATCTATTGTTATATTTATAAGAAGGATATTATGAAAAATATCTCCAGAAGATAACAGATGACCATCTATGACTTTTATATGTACGAGTTTAATTTTTTGTATTGAAGGTATTCTATGACTTTTAATAAATTCTTTATCTAAAAAACACTTTGAGGGTCTTGAATCTAGTAAGGTAGAGGCTTTGTGATTTTTAGGTTCCAAATAGACATCTATTAAAAAATAAAGAGAGAGTTCTGAGAAGATAATAGGACCTTTATTAAGAAATGTATAAGATTCCAACTGCATGGTCCCTATTAAAGCTGACCAAACTTGTTTATTGATATATTGTTTTCTTTGATAGTTGTACTCCTCATCTTGTAGTTGCGTCATTTCTTCAAACAATGTTGAATAGTGTGCTTAGGTTCTCTATAATATAAACATAATCCTTTTTGATAGAAAGCTAGTATAATTTTCTACACTCTCTACAAATTTTACTAAAAAAGAGTTGAAATCGAACTTGCAGTGGTAACTGAAAGTTTCTACCATCACTTTTTAATAGTAGTAGATCTTATTCCACTAAAATAAGCATAGTGTTTTGCTCATAAATCCAAAATAAGCAAGTAAGTAGGCTCTAGAATCCTCACAACTAAAATAATACATCTTTTAATTTTTTATCATAAATGCTTCTATATCCTTGGAGCTATCTCTCTCCAAAGTTCACCACTCAAAAATTGAAATCCTAGTCTCAACAAGAAGAGTCTTCTCCCTTTTTCTTCCACATCAGCCTATGCTACGTCCACATGGGCAGCCAAAATCCTATTAGATAGGTCCTATTTATCCCATATTCTTCTTTCTTATCCCTCACAAGGTCTATGCTACTTCAAAGTCAACAAGAAAGATAAAACAACCTTTACCTTTTTTTTAATTACAAAAGAATCTATTCTAAGATATAAGTAAGGTACGAACAAAATAAATAGCCATTTTAATTTACTAATTAAGTAGCTAAAATAAATCATCTTCTTATAATATCTTCTAAAATAGCTTCTAGTACTCATACATGTAATAACAATAAATACAAAATATATAATATTTTTACACACTGCATGTAAATATAGCATAACATGCACCTTTTGTAAACCTACACATCTTCTAATATGTGCGAAGTTTAATCCTCTTTATCTCCTATTTTAATCCCTACATCACCTTTTGATATTTCTTTACTTTTTGATGGAGTTAAGAATTCTTCAAGATCATTGGTGTGAAACTCTCCATCCCTTCTTCTATATGTTTTAATTCTTTTGCTTCCTATTGGGATCCTCAATAAAGTTCTATCTAACTCTCAAAGCAAATAAGTGGCATTAGTATGCACTTTAATCACCACATATGGTCCAAACCATCTTCTTGCAAATTTCCTCATTGTGTTACACTAATGTTCTAATGTACTGTCAAACACCAATATCCAATCACCTTCTTCAATTTTCTTAGACCTCAATCTATGGATTTTGTCAAATCTCTCTTTATTGCCCAGTCTAGCAGCCTTAAGCCTTTCTAATATTATTTGCATATCTTCAAGCAATCTTCCAAGATGCTGAATGCAAAGTTCTAGTAGCTTTTCTCTTGTAATATCATCTTTCCAAGACAAAAGTATTCAAGTTGGAATTGATTCTTCTCCGGGCATAATAGGCTTATGTCTATACATAAGTTCTACTGGCATATATCCAATGATAGTGCTATAGGTGGTTCTATCAACCTTTAATGCAAACGGTGTTGTAGTAGAGAAAATCTGCCTCAAGAAAGTGCTGCGCTTCTGGCTGCAATGCCTTGGAATTTGCTCTACTGTCTTTGACTCCCAATATCTCTTTCTTCAAAATTACAGATGTAGTAATTCTTCCTCATTAGATGTAGATTTTTAAACCTCCTCTCTAACCGCACCTCTCAATCTCTAAAAACTTCCGTATAATTTTTCCAATCCTCAAAAGTATAACAGTAGGTACAATTTGCACACCTTAATTTCAAGTGCCTACTTTCTCCTCATAAAAACTCCAAATCTCTCAATTTTTATACCAAAATTGTAGCCTAAAAAACAAGCTTTGTAATCCTAGTCTTTGATTTCCAAATGGCCTCCTTGAAGTTTCCAAAATCCTTATTTTTATTGCGGGCAGCCTCCTCAAAGCCTATTGGGCATGACCATTGACCAATAGGAATGAAGAACTTCACCCCTTGTCTTCATTCATCTTCATTTTGACTTCATCCTTCCAAATAGGCCTTTTAGTAGTTTAATTCTTCTTCTTTAGATTCTAATTGCCTCTCAAGGCTTTTTACTAAATATTTAGGTTCTATATAATTTAAAAGCCATAACCAAATTAAATAAAAATCTAAAATAAATTTTCTTATATCAACCTCTTTTAATTTATTTTACTAATCATTCTAACATATATCTAAATCTATAAACATATTATGCATTTTGAATGGATTTTATATATTATAAGTAATTACAGTATAACATCTACCCCCTTCAAACCTGCACATCCTCTAGTATGTGCCACATATTACCTCTATTCATCTTCTTGAAAGTAGTCTGAATCACTTATAGGTTCTTTTACTTCATGTCCTTCCTCTAAGTATTGAGGTGAAATTTTTTCAAGGTCTTATATCATGAATTTTCCATTTCTTCTCTTGAAAGCCTTGACCCTCTTTCCGGCTACAAGGATTCTAATGATAGCTCTATCTAGCTCGTGTAAAGAATATGTGGCATTATCATGGACCGTGACTACCACATATGGACCAAACCATTTTTTTGTAAATTTTCTTTCAGTACTATATTAATGTTCTAAACTACTATCATAAACTAGAATCCAATCTCCAACTTCTATAGGCCTAGGTTTTAATCTATAAGTCTTATCAAACCTTTCTTTTTTTTTTCAACCTTGCCTCTTTTAATCTTTCATATGCAATTTGTAGGTCCTCAGGTAACCTTCCCAACTACTCAATCTGGAGCTCTAATAATTTTTTTCTATCAATACCATCTTTTTAACATAGAAACATCCATATAGGATATATTTCTTTAGTGGGCATGATAAGTTTTTGTCCTAACATCAACTCTATGGACATATAATCAGTAACAATATTGTGAGTAGTTTTATCAACCTATAAAATAAATGGAAGAAGCTTAGGCCATTGAATTGACTTACCTTTATATGTCTTGATCAATGCATAAATGATAGGAGGGTGATCCTTCTCACTCTTTCCATTGGTTTCAGGATTATAAGAAATAGTCAACTTTAGTTGAATTCCATACTTGCTAAAGAATTTTCTTACTTCAACAGCATCCAATTCTCCTCTATCGACTCTCATCCTTCCAATGCTTCCATATCTGCTAAAAATATCTTCCAATATAAACCTGTATATTGCTTTTGTAGTCTTGGTTCTCAATGCTCTTTCTTCAATATAATTTGATAGTTCTTCTCTTGTCAGAACCAAATATTTCATATTCCAAAGTCCTGATGGCATAGCTACCAAATCAATTATCCATTGAAAATATATAGCAAGTGGATAAGTAAGATGTAGCCTGTCTCTATGTGTGATCTTAGACTGTAGCTGACACTCTATGTATGAACTTACAAAATCTTCAACATCCTTGTATAAGCCCTTCCACCAATATCTCTCCTTGATCTTGATATAAGTGGTCCAAACTCCTCTATGTCCTACCTAGAGTGTATCATGAAATTCTTTTTAAAGTTTATTCTTGATTTTAAGGTCTCCCGCTATCCTTGATGGAATTTTATCACCCCTTTTAGGCTTCTTCTATTAAAATCCATCTTTAAGCAAATAAGTATAGGATTGGTGCCTAATATCCTTGAAAGTCTTATCCATCTAGCCTTCTTGCTTCCTCATTGTATTTAAATAAATTCCAATATCTCTCACCCTATCTTCATATAAATTTTCATGGAAGATTTGAACCTCATGTCTAAAATCCACTCTATTAGTAGCAAATAAATATCCATAGTTCCTCTCCTCTTGATGTTCACCCTCTTCATGTGCCATCATCTCCTCTTCAAAGGTATATCTAGCTCTAGATAGTATATCTGCCACCGAATTCTTTTTACTAGTAATGTGTATCAAAACAAGATTCAATGGTTTTATATAGACTATCCATTTCAACATAGCAATGTCTGGAGTAGTGCAATTGATTACCATGCCAAGTAAAGGTAAACAATCTATCTCTAAAACCTCTCTAGCTCTGATCAAATAATTCTTCTCAGTCTTTAGAGCAGTGAGTGCTCTCCAAAGTTCTCTTTTGACTTGTGGATAAGCCTTTTGCCTTTCTATAAGAATCCTGGCTCTAAACCTTATACCAAATCTTCTTCTCTCTCCATCATCTTACCCAATAGCCCATCCAATTGCTATTGGACTTATATCCACCGTTATAACCACTGGTCTCTTATACTGATAATCTATCTGTGTAAGAATAGGTGGTGAATTCAAGATCTTCTTCAAATTTTTCATAGCTATTTTTTGTTCATCCTTCCATATAAACTTCTTATCCTTCCTCAATAGCTTGTATAGTGGCTCTCAGATATGTGCAAAGTGAGGCTTTCAAATATGATAGAATACACATGCACCTAAAAATCTTCTAACTTCTGATACACTTCTACATGCTTTTATTCTAGATATAGCATCAACCTTTTCTAGATTTGATTTCTATCATATTTGCCACACATGTATCCCACCACCAGAATTTCACCAATTCCAAAGCTTGATTTTTTTATAGATAATATCAAATTAACTGACTCAAGTTTCTTCAGTATCTGAGCTACATCTTCAATGTGCTGCTTGACAAACTACTTGCAACCTTTAGCATCCAAAGTTTCATCCTTATTTTTTTTCTTGCAATCCTTCATAGGTATATCTTTCAAAAATGAGATGGTCTTCTCGGGTACAAATTTGTTCAATATTTCATTCATAGCATTTTATATATCAACCACTGAGTTGGTTATACCTTGAAGTAAGGTATGCATCCTCATTAAATTCAAAGAAATCTTCATGGTGGTCAGATCTCTACTTTCTTCAGCCAACTGAAATTGATCATATCCAAAATATAAATCTCTAATAGAATAGATGGCATGACCGGCAAATTCTTTAGCTACTTCATCCACTATACAATCTAACTCCATATTTCAAATAGTCACCCTATTTGCTAGTTGCATATCTTGAATGAACTTCAATGCCCTTGGCTTTTTAGGTATAGTAAACTATCTATTTGAATAAGGAGCAATTGAAGGTTCAAGGATATCCACCTCTACTTTTTTCTTTAATAATTCTATCAATTTAAGAAGCAAAGCTCTTGATACAGGTATAGGCTTCAAATCCCATGGAACATGCAATATTGTAAAAATTACCATAGGTACTACAACACTAAGATTTACACACCCAATTTCATTAGAAGTTAAGGCAAATGCCTTACCATGTCTAATAAGTATTTTTTAAAATATTATTCTTTTTGGTATTGTCAAGAAATCACCCCCTTTAATCTTCAACTTAGCCAATGATTCTTGAATAAATTGATGTCCAATTTTGTATTTTTCTCTCAATTCTAGCTCCTTAACTGCTTGCTTAATGTATTCCATAGTATTAGATGGTAATTGAATGGCTACTGGTTTCAATCCATAGCTCATAACAGATCCAATACATGTTACTATCTTTTTTAATTCCTCATAAGCCTCCCTTGATTATATCTCTACAATAACATCTTCATCCATCCTTGTAACTAAGTTTTTTATAACTTGCATCAATCTATCTTCCAACCTAGTTTCTTCTAGTATTCCAACTATAGCTTCATCATTTGAAACTAATTCCACTCTTTTTAAGTTTTTTTCTTACTTCTTTATTCTTCTCTTATTTATAAGATTTAAATCTTCAATCCTTTGAAAGCTCACAAATCCATCATTACTCAAATCCAAAATACCAAAATTCAAATTATCTACATTGGAGTTTGTAAATAATCTATTTGCACCCATGTTCCCCCATGCTACAAAGGTACCTTTTAGAAATCCAAGAATCTATTTTCTAGCTCAAAAGGTATTTCTCTCAACTGTTCTCTGTGCTTTTTATGAATAGGCTTCACAGTAAGGAATTGTATAGCCTTTTTTCCATCACAACTACAAATCTTGGCATAATGTGAACCATCATCCAAGACTCTAGTCTTCATCCTAGTAGCTATGATTTAAGGTTGACTAAATATTACTAGATATGTAGCACAGTTTTGCACAAAGAAGTTTTGTTCCACCTCCACATCTCTAATCTTGGCCTTCATAGCTGAACAAGCTCCATATAGATTGCCTTGTTCATTGTTTGGAGCTCTAATCACTTTGCCATGGTTGATATCAATTGGCCACTTGTTTTTCTCATACACCTACTTAGACATGATGTTAATTTCTGATCCATGATCAACCAAGGTTAAAATTGAATCTTTAGAATCTCCCAATGCCACTTGTATTTTTGTAGTAGCCCTAGCCCAATACAAAACTGAGTAGCTATCACTTTCTATCTCATCACTATCTCTTTTTGAAGAATAGATAACTCATACTATTTGTGTAATCTTCATTTCTTTATCAAATTCTATTGGTATACACTTTATTTGATATCCTTTCATATCCTTGATATGCTTGATTTGAGCCGTGCCCTCTATATCAACCATGTTTTCAAACTCTAACAATCAAAATTGTGCAAATATCTATCCTATTTCTTCTTCCTCATCCTTAGTCACACAAGTATCCAATACTTCTATCATAATAGCTTCAGCTGTCATTTGCCTCTTTCTCTTTATTACATCAATAATTAGCTCATAAAAATCCCTCTTTGTAATATCAAGAGACTCTCTTAGAGTGAACTCAATTTTGGCATCCAAAATCTTCTCCTCTAAGATATTCTTCATATATGTTGATGTTTCAATATCAGATTGAAGCTTAAAGACAGGACCTTTACCTTTGGATTTGCCTGTGCTATCCTTCTCCTTCTCTTTGTCCTTCTCCCACCATTCTTTTGATAATGGTGCATTGCCAAGATATACAAAAGAAGGCATCTTTTCACTGAAAAGCTTCTTTGTTTCTTGGAGACCTTCTTTTGCTTAGAGGTTCAATAATATCTTCTTCATGAGCAGCTCTACCTCTCTTCTCCTCAACCATAGCATCATTCAAATTATTACTCTATTGGTTCTCATTTCAAAAATACTTTGATTCTAATAGCATCAACTAGATCATTCCAATTAGTTACCTTCCTGATGGCTTCAACTCCCTTGACCATGGCCTCTATAGTTGGTGGAGAAACAGTCTTAATCGTACTTTGTTCAATTTTAATAGAATAAGATTCTATTCTCTTTTCATACATAGTACTATGTTTGCTTGTTTATTCATCTATTAATTTTTTCATACCTCCCTTTCCAAAGTTGGTCCTCAAAAGCTCATCAAAACTTGCTAGTCTTATCTTTCTTTCTTTGAAATGTACAATATTCTCCCTAATTGCAGTTCTATAGCTTTTGCATTCACCTTGCTTATGATTTGGACCGTCAAACCATATGCATCTTTCTACAAACCCCTTCAAGTCTTCAATTATCTTTGATGAGCTGGCCTTCTAAGATTTCTCAAGTTTACTCATTTCTACCTTAAGATCCCATATATACTTAACCAACTCTTTAATGGCATCATCTTGAGTAGCCTTGTTTGTCTTTTGAAGTGATACTAAACTTGGGATTGCGGATACTAGCTCTAATCGTAATAATGACCCCCGAGTCTTAATCTTTTGCTGCTTGGCCACAAGTCCTACTGTCTCTTTCACCAACCTCCAATTATTTATAAATCCACTCTCAGATGTCCTATCTGTAAGATGAAAAAACAACTTGTCCTCCAAATCTTCATTAATTGCTTATAAAAATAACTCAATCTTCCTAGCATCCAATAGTTGATTCTTTTACCGTGGTAATTGGCCAAACTTCCTTTCAAATTCTCTGATCAATTCATTTGAAGCCATTTGATTCCCTCGCCTTTGTTCAATCCACTCCAAAAATAATCTTTTGATCATCCTCTCTAAATCTTCTTCAAAAAACTCATCTTTTAATAATTCCTCAAATTTATTCTATGATGTAATCTCTTCATGCAGTTCGTGCATCCTCTCTCTAATTTCTGGTATCACTGCTAGATCAAAAGTAGTGATCATTCTCACCTTTGAAATTTGATGTACCTCCATTTCACATATATAAATCCTCAAGAACTTGATAATGTTTCTTCCATCAAACCTCCCAGCCTTATCTACCACTACCTGTAAGGCATTGGTAGTGCTCCTATCATCCCTTTGAGTCGATTGCCTCTCATCCATAAATTGAGAAAATGCCTTAAATAAATCTTGGATACCTACTCTCCTTTGTAATCCAAATCCAAGATTTTGATCTCCAATTTTGGCTTGTTGAGTAATTAATGCCTTAAGGCTCTCTGAGTAGAAGCATCAATAATGTCATAATAGAGAGAATCTACCTCAAGAAAGCGCTGCGCTTCTGGCTGCAATGCCTTGGAATTTGCTCTACTGTCTTTGACTCCCAATATCTCTTTCTTCAAAATTACAAATGTAGTAATTCTTCCTCATTAGATGTAGATTTTTAAACCTCCTCTCCAACCGCACCTCTCAATTTCTAAAAACTTCTGTACAATTTTTCCAATCCTCAAAAGTGTAACAGTAGGTACAATTTGCACACCTTAACTTCAAGTGCCTACTTTCCCCTCATAAAAACTCCAAATCTCTCAATTTTTATACCAAAATTGTAGTCCAAAAAACAAGCTTTGTAATCCTAGTCTTTGATTTCCAAATGGCCTCCTTGAAGTTTCCAAAATCCTTATTTTTATTGCGGGCAGCCTCCTCAAAGCCTATTGGGCATGACCATTGACCAATAGGATTGAAGAACTTCACCCCTTGTCTTCATTCATCTTCACTTTGACTTCATCCTTCCAAATAGGCCTTTTAGTAGTTTAATTTTTCTTCTTTAGATTCCAATTGCCTCTCAAGGCTTTTTACTAAATATTTAGATTCTATATAATTTAAAAGCCATAACCAAATTAAATAAAAATCTAAAGTAAATTTTCTTACATCAACCTCCTTTAATTTACTTTACTAATCATTCTAATACATATCTAAATCTATAAACATATTATGTATTTTGAGTGGATTTTATATATTATAAGCAATTACAGTACCACAATGGTAATAGCCTACGCCAAAGATTAGGCTTCACTTTATAAGCCTTAATCAAGGCATGAATGATAGGAGGATATTCTCTCTTTATTTAGCCATTGGTTTTAGGATTGTAAGCAGTTGTTAACCTTAGCTGCACACCATATCTCTGAAAAAATGATCTTACTTTGGCTGCATTTAATTCACCCCTATCAGCTCTCATTCTTCCAATACTTCTATATCTATTAAAAATATCCTCAAGAATGAATTTGCAAATTTCTTCTGTGGTCTTGGTTTGAAGAGCTCTTCCTTCAACAAAGTTTGAAAGTTCTTCCCTTGTCAAAACAAAATACTTAATTCTCTAAATTCCATGTGGCATTGCAATCAAATCAATCATCCATTGGAAATGAATTGAAGGAGGATAAGTGGGATGTACTTCATCTTTGTATCGGACCTTAGATTGAAGCTGACATTTGACATATGAAGCCACAAATTTTTCAACATCTTTATATAAATCCTTCCACCAATATTGTTCTTTAATCTTTGTATAAGTTATCTAAATTCCTTTGCGACCAGGTCAAAGTGCATCATGAAATTTTCTAAGTACGTGGATTTTGGTATCAAGATCATCTATTACTCTCAAAGATAATTCAATAGCTCTCTTTACTCTCTTCCAAAGAAATCCATCTTTCAATAGATATCCATATGATTGATGTCTAATATCTTTGAAAGTCTTATCCATCCACACCTCTTACCTCTTTAAAGTGCTCAAATAGAGTCCAATATCTTTTAGCCTCCCTTTAAATAATTCTACTTTGAATGGCAAGATGTCATTGGTTGAATTTTTTTTATCAACAACCAATACATATCTTTCTTCTAAAAAGTCTTCATTCTCCTCGTGAGCCATTATTTCTTCTTCATGAAAATACTTGGCTCTTGATAACGTATCCGCCATAAGATTCATTTTTCCAGCAATGTGCACCAAAACAAAATTTAATGACTTAATATATGCTATCCATCAAAGCATGGCAATATCTCGTGAAGAGCAATTGGCAATTATAACAAGACGAGAAAAACAATCAATTTCCAACACAATATTTGTTCCAATCAAGTAGTTTCTTTCAGCTATTAGAGCAGTAAGTATACTCCAAAGCTTTCTTTTTACTTGAAGATATGCTCTTTGGCGTTCTGTAAGAATCCTTGCTCCAAAACAAATAGTAAATATATTTTCCTTCACATCATCCTAGCCAATAGCCCACCCTATGGCTATTGGACTTGTGCCAACTGTTATAATCATTGGTCTTCCACTCTCATATTCAACTTGTTTTAAAACTAGAGATGACTTTAAAATCCTCTTTAAGTCTTCTATGGACAAATCTTGCTCTTGTTCCCAAAGAAATTTGATTCTCTTCCTTAATAATTTGTAAAGAGGTTCTGATACATGAGCAAAATGAGATATCCATATCTGATAGAAGACACATGCTCCCAGAAACCTTCTCACTTCAGTGATATTACTGCAAGCCATCATTTTTGCAATAGCATCAACTTTCTCAGGGTTAGGCCTTCTTCCATACCGTCCACAAAGATGTCCAACTACCAAAATTTCTCCAAAACCAAATTTAGACTTATCAATTGAAAGGGTCAAATTTGCCTCTTCAATCTGACTCAAAATCTTATCAACGTCTTTAATGTGTATTCTTATAAATGCTTTGCAACCATCATCATCTAAAGTAGAGTCTTTATATTCTTCTTTATACTTTTTGATAGGAATGTCATCCACAAAGGATATAGTCTTTTCTAATACAAACTCTCTCAAAATTTGATTTATTGTATTTTGCATATGTGCCACTGAGTTTGTAGCACCTTGAGGCAATGTGCACATTCAAACCAATCTTAACAGAGTCTTCATGGTTGTCAAGTCTCTGCTTTTGATGGCCAATTGAAATTGATTGTAACTAGAGTATAGATCTCTAAGAAAATATATGGCATGTCCAGCAAATACTTCTGCTACTTCATCTACAATTAGTCGTGATCTTTTATTCCTAATGGTAATCTGGTTAGCTGGTTAGTTGATTGTATATCTTGAATGAATTGTAATGCTCCAAATTTCTTAGGAATAATAAACCAATGATTAGAATATAGAGCCATTGAAGGCTCGAGTATTTCCATGTGCATTTTTTCCTTCAATAAGTCAACTAATTTGGAAAATAATGCTCTTAGAATTAATATTGGCTTCAAATCCTATGGCACATATTGCATTATAAAAATAACCATGGGTGCTACTAAACCTGGTCGCATACATCCAATCTCATCTGGTAAAGAGGCAAAGGCCTTTCCATGTTTTGATAGTATCTTTCGAAACATCTTCTTTTCTTGATCTAACAAGAATTCACTCCCTCGAATCTTCAAGTTTGTTAATGTTTCTTTAATAAACTTGTGCCCAATCTTCCTAGCTTTTCTCAAACTTGGCTCCTTCTTTGCTTGCCTGACATACTCATCAATATCCAATGGAAGTCGAATTGCTATAGACTTAATTTTTTTGGCCATTGTTTTATATTTTGTATTTACTATAGCTTTAAGATTCAACTTATAGCTTTGGCACAAATCCTTGCTTTCCATTACGTCTATTATCTCTTGATATAATGTTCTTGAGTGAATTTCAACCATAATATTTTTACCATCATTTTTTTTTTTTTTTTAATTTGCAAGTTATGTAAAACTTGTAATATATCATTTCTAATAACTTTCTCCTCATATACTCCAAAAATATACTCATCATTCAAAAGAGTTTTTTTTTTTTTTTAGATTCTTTTCTATCTTTTTAATGAACTTCTAATTTACAAAGTCCAAATCTTTTACATCTGTGAAACTCACAAATCCACATTTGGTCATTCCAACAAATCTACTTCTAATGCTATGTACATTGGGGAATTCAAAATTATTTGGTCTTTCTATACCCGTAGATTCTCATTTTTCACGAGTGTAATTTTGAAATCCAAAAAGCATATAGAATTAGGCAGAGGCCCATCCCTAAGACAAACTTGATGCCTCTTATGCTCAGACTTCACTATCAAGAATTGCACAGATTTTTTGCCATTCAACTATAGCAATTTGTACATAATGAATCACAGCTCTAAATTTGTGCATAATGAGATCCATCATCTAACACCTTGGCTTCTATTCTTAATTGGCCTTACATTGAATGATGAGTGTATTTTTGGAGTATATGAGGAGAAAATTATTAGAAATGATATATTACAAGTTTTACATAACTTGCAAATTAAAAAAAAAAAAAAATGATGGTAAAAATATTATGGTTGAAATTCACTCAAGAACGAATATAAAGTTAATAAAACTAATGGTGACTGGGGATGAAATGGCTGAAAAAGTAAAAGTAATACTCCCTCTTCATTATTTTCTACCATCTTCTTATATTCTACAAAACTTTTATCTTTGGTTACATCACTCTTGTTGTTGACCACACAAGTTTGTGTAAATATTTGTAAGATCTTATCTTCTTCTTCATTTGTCAAATAGTCATTTTTTTCTTCAACTATTTGACCATCACTAGCCTTCTTTTCCATAGCTATTGGATCATATAGCAAATACTTGTCCAATTTCAAATTCCTCATCTTTGATCATATGTGTGTTCAGAGCCTTCATCATGACTGTTTCAGCTATTATCTGTCTTTTTTTCTTAATGACATCAATGATCAACTCATGAAAATCTTTTTTAGCAATGCTAAGAGCCTTTCTCAATGTAAATTCAATTTTGGCATTCAAGATTCTTTCTTCCAAGATCCCCTTCATGTCAATGGAAGATTCAATGTTAGATTGAAGCTTATAGGTAGGTCCCTTACCTCTTCTTTTAGAGTCAACTTTCTTTTCTTTTTCTTTGGCATTGTTTGTCCTCTCCTCCCATTTTTCCTTTGGAAGTGGCCCTTCTCCTAGATAAACAAAGACAGAGGACCTTCCAGGTCTTTATCGTATATGAGCTGCAGGACCTTTTATCTTTTTTTCTTTTTTGAATTCTTGGGTTTTTTTCTTGGATACAAGCTCCTCTGCATCATCATTTTCAGAGCTTTGCTCCCTCTTCTTTTCAACAAAGACATCATAATTTTTATTATTATCTTAAACATGATCTAAAAAGACTTAAATGCTAGCTATTTCAACAGGATCATCCCAACCAGTGATATTTCAAATGGCTTGAGCCCCCCTGCGCAAAGTTTCAATAGATGGAGCTTCTAAAGCCTTAATTGTGTGTTACTCCACTCCTATACGGAAAGTCTCAGTACCTTGTTCATGCAAACAATTAGACCTTCTCATCTTCTCTTCTATAAGCTTCTTCATCCCTCCCTTGCCAAAGTTGGTACTCAAAGACAAATTAGTAGATGCATCATGAATCTTACCATCTTTAAAGACAATAATGCCTTCTTTAATAGCTTCATCATATGATTTATAACTTCGAAGATTGTAACTGTCCTCTCTATCATAATAAACACATCTCCTCAAAAATGATCTTGCACCTTCAGATGATTGAGAGCCTCGGGACTTTTTCAACTCACTCATTTCCACCTTCAAATTCCTAATATCCTTTATAAGCTCATCCAAAGTTTTTTTATCAACTGTCTTGACCATCTTAGAAGATGTTGTTGAAGAGGTTGGAGCAAATGATACCTTAGAAGCTTTTGTAGCAGGCTTTGGTGCTACATCCATCTGAATTGTTACACTTCTGGATTTCATTCTGCGTTGCTTTGCCACAAGAGTGACTGCCTCCTCCACTCTCCTCCAATCATTTATAAAACCTCTTTCGATGGCTCGGTCACCTAAAAGCAAAAAAATTCTATCTTCCAAAGCATCAATTGTTGCTTGCAAGAACAACTCAGTCTTTCTAGTATCAAAAAGATACCTTTCTGCTAAAGACATTTGGTTGTATTTCTTTTCAAAATCTCACAACAATTTATTTGGACCCATAGTATTTCTAGGCTGTTGTTCAATCCAATCAATAAAAGACCTCTTGATCATCCTCTCTATGTCTTCTTCAAAGTACTCATCATGCAATCTCTCTTCAAATATCACCCAAGTAATTACATTTGCATCCCTTTGAATTTCTTCCACTCTCTAATGGACCTCAAGTACAACAACTAGTGTGAAAGTTTGTATCATTCGAGCCTCAGGTACCTATTGCACCTCCATCTCACAAACATAAACCTTGAAAAACTTGGTAATGTCCTTCCCATCAAATCTCCCAATCTTATCAACAACACCCTTCAAAGCCTTAGTAGCTCTATTGCCTCCAGCTTGAGCTCTATATTATTCCATAAACATTGCCAAAGGTCCAAGAATGGTGTCTATGTTTACTTGGACTTCAAAAGAAGCCCCTCCAGTATCCCCCATATTTCCTTAGCCAAAACTAGTAGCCCCAAAGCATCTCTCACTAAAAGCACCAATATGTCGAAATAGAGAGAATCCACCTTGAAAAAATACCGAATTCCTAGCTGCTATTAGAATTAGTAGGGAATATGAGAGGAAGCCATGCAAATATCTTATATACTTGCCCAATACTTATTCAAGCTTCCTCATTATACTTATATTATACTTGTTCAAATATAAAATATAATCTTTTGTATAATACTTATAGAAATATAAAGTATAATCTTTTATATAATACTTATAAAAATATAAAGTATAAATTCTTATATAATATTTGTATAATACTTATAGAAATATAAAATATAAATCCTTTGTATAATATTTATATAAATAATTATATAAATATTTTATATAATACTTATATAAATACTTAATATAAATATAAGTATATATATTTATATACTACATATAAGCAAAGTATATATATACTCAAGTATACCTCAAAATACAACCGCATATGAGGAATACAAGTTATACAACTAACTAGAGCTATATAAATTACTAAAAATTCATCTAAAGGTCAAATCAAGTGTACTTATAGCCTATGAAAAGCTAATAATTCATTGTAAAATATGTCAAAATTTCACAAATAGATATTTTTCCATTTAAAAATTTTGACTAAATGTAATAGGTACTAAAAATTCCCAGCAAATACAAAAGCAGCAAAGCTTCTCTTCACTTCAGCCTTTGTTGTGGTTACTTCCCTTCTTCAAATTAGACATGCAATAGCTTTTTAGAAAGCTCACTCTATCATCTGACTTGTCTTAAAATTTCGCATATATGCCTCTTAAACTTCAGATTTTATAGCTAGTTGAATCTACTCCTCAAACCCTAATGAAAATTTTCTCTCTTAATGCTTCACGGCTCATAAAACTTTCATAGAAGCTCTAAATGCATTGATTTTTAATTTTATAGAAAGCTTATATAAGATAATATAAGCACCTAAAATATCAAAAAGATTGAAGAGATTTTCCGACTTGGGTGGTTGAACAAAGTCTCTACCCTTCTTCATCAAGTGGTAGCAAACCCTTTTCTATTTTCAAGCTCACAACTTTTTTTATTCAACTCCAAATGCTACAAAAAATAGCTTGATAGAAAGCTAGTATAATTTTCTACACTCTCTACAAATTTTACTAAAAAAGAATTGAAATCAAACTTGCAGTGGTAACTGAAAGTTTCTACCATCACTTTTTGATAGCAGTAGATCTTATTCCACTAAAACAAGCATAACGTTTTGCTCATAAATCCAAAATAAGCAAGTAAGTAGGCTCTAGAATCCTCACAACTAAATAATACATCTTTTAATTTTTATCATAAATGCTTCTATATCCTTGGAGCTATCTCTCTCCAAAGTTCACCACTCAATAATTGAAACCCTAGTCCCAACAAGAGGAGTCTTCTCCCCTTTTCTTCCACATCAGCCTATGCTACGTCCACATGGGCAGCCAAAATCCTATTGGATAGGTCCTATTTATCCCACACTCTTCTTTCTTATCCCTCATAAGGTCTATGCTACCTCAAAGTCAACAAGAAAGATAAAACAACCTTTACCTTTCTTTTAATTACAAAAGAATCTATTCTAAGATATAAGTAAGGTAGGAACAAAATGAATAGCCACTTTAATTCATTAATTAAGTAGCTAAAATAAATC
Source organism: Physcomitrellopsis africana (assembly GCA_036785485.1). Classification (NCBI taxonomy): domain Eukaryota; kingdom Viridiplantae; phylum Streptophyta; class Bryopsida; order Funariales; family Funariaceae; genus Physcomitrellopsis; species Physcomitrellopsis africana. The sequence continues at coordinate 169,795 of JAWRVF010000178.1, read as the reverse complement.
ATCTTCTTATAATATCTTCTAAAATAGCTTCTAGCACTCACATATGTAATAACAATAAATACAAAATATATAATATTTTTACACACTGTACATAAATGCAGCATGATAATATTGGGGCTCCCTTTTGCAACTCTTTGATTGAAATTCAAAAAACCAATTATCACTTCATAGCAATATCAATTTGCTTAACTCAATGTCTGAGGATTGGATAAGTTGAGCATTAATTTTTTTAACTCATTTTGTAATTTATAGAAAAATTGGCTAATAAGTGCAACATCATTCCACTTGGTGTCAATTGTTAACTGTCAAAATTATGAAACATATGATATCACTAATCAATTGCGTTATTGCAAGATGTAGATCTTATTGGTTGTAATACAAATTGCATCATGTTTTCCATACATAGATCGAGATTTTGCTAAAAATATTTCTAAATTATCCAATATTAGATTATGATATTTAAGAAAAGATAAAAATCATGATAAAACAGAATCTGACAATAGTATTCCAATAAACCTGACTTGTGATCCTTATATTAGATAGCTTTGGGATTGAAGTTCAATCACCAGTTGTATTTTATTGATGAATCCTCAAAACTTAGACCTAGTGCCATCAAACTTCTCCGACAAACTAATTTTTGGTTCTTTCATACTTGAATGGTGTTCAATTATAGGTGAAGTGGTATGGCTTGAAGCAGCTTGAATCATCTCTTTATCTTTACTTCCTGCTAATGTTATTGTTCCTTATGGTGGTGTATTGAATTGATGCATTACAAGCATTAATTCTCTCATTTGATCTTACATTTGTATCACTGTACTCTTCATTTCAACAAGCTTTGCCATGATATCACAATAGAAAAGAAAAAAAGTGTCTACTCTTACTACAAAATAAAACACTCAAGAACAAAGAAATTTTTTTTAAGAACAATATCAATTTAGAAGTGGATAATCTATAACTTCTAATATGCTTATGTCTTATCAAGAAAAAGAGGTAATCCACTCTTAATAAAAAAAAGACAAAGCTCTCATATTGTAACTTTATTCTTGTCAATCTGTGAAGGACACGAACTAAAACAAATGCATAAGTTAGTAAAAACTAAGTCAAAGGAAAATAACAAGATAGAAATAAAGAAGTATGTATATTTGAGAAGAAATTGGAATGGCTATTACCAAAGAGAAGAAAATACAAGAGACTCTTAAACTAGACTAGAAGCAAGAAAGAACTTAACAAGAGTGAAGAAGAAATAGTATAATTAGATAGATAGTATAAATAGAGAGTCTTGTCTCTATTTATACTATCTATCTAAGAGCTATCTATCTAAGAGATAAGTTTTTCACATGTGTACGACGTATTTGACTTGTTCCGCAAGCTACTAATATATGCAACACATGGCTAGTTTATTCCACAAGCTACCAATATGTGCGACATGTGGCTAGCTTGTTGGCCAAGTTTCTATTCTATCAATCACCTATAGACATATATAAAGGTAATTCCGTATCTATGAAGCTTCTAGGAAGCTACTTTCTTATTTTATCTACTTCTATTAATTAAATAATTATTAGAATAAATCTTATGTCCGTGACAAAAGCAAATTTTAAAAGTAGACTTGATAAAGTTTTTTTGAGCATTAGTTTTGGTTGATTTGAATAGATAATAATTTTATAAGAACTTTGTAAAGTTAAGATTATGTTAGATAATTTTGATTTTTACAAATTAAAAAGAGATTTATATTTTAAAGAATTATATATATTTTAAAGCAAATCTATAATTCAAACTTTGTTGATTTATAAATATAGTTATTTTAAATTTTTTTTGTGAATTTTAACTAAATAAAATTGTTAGATTAAAAATTATTAAAATTTAAGTGGTTAGGATCTTGGAAATTGGATTTTGACAATTAGTGAGGATTTCTATGATTTTGAGCAATTTGCTAGTTGGATTGAAGTGATTGTTTATCGGCTAATAATTAGCTTGATTGTTAATATTTTTGAAAATTTTAAAAATAAGTGGATGGTAAAAAAAAGAGTTCTTAATGCTATAAGATTGACCTTAAGATTGGAAAAGGAGGACAACTATCACCTGAGCAAATATCAAGGATACAAACTAAAACAAATGCATAAATTAGTGAAAAATATATCAAAGAAAAATGATAGCATAGAAATAAAAAAGTATGTATATTCAAGAAGAAATTAGAATGGCTACTGCTAAAGACTAGAAAATACAAAAGACTCTTGAATTAGACTAGAGGCAAGAAACGAGTTGATAAGAGTGAAGAAGACTTCATTCTTATCTTTATACATATTATCTATCTAAGAGCTATGTGGTGACATTCTATAGGATCTCCAACACGTGTCTAATTTGCAAGACACATGTCAAACTTACAAGATAAGTTTCCTACATGTGTACCACATATTTAACTTGTTCGACAAGCTACCAATATGCGCGACATGTTGTTGTGTTGCAGCATGTTTATATAGTGAAAGGTATAGATAAGAATAATTTATATTTAATACTTGATCATCTTAATTCAATAGGAACTTAGGATATTTAAAAAAAGGTTTATGGAAGCCTCTTAGATTATTTTCTTGTTTTAATAGCTAACACAAATAAAAGTTAGTTATTAAAGTCTCCTTCTAGGTTGTACAAATTCTATTATTGCTTTTGAAAAGCCATAAGTTAATAAAAATAGAATAGAAAAGATAAATAGTTAATATGATTGATACTAAGATTAAATTGAGGATAGGATTAAACTTAAAAATCCGTAGAATGAGTTGAATTGATACCTGGGAAAAGATTGGGTATGAGATAGGATCAAAACCAGACCTCTAGGGACAAAAATGACTACCAAAGGCAAGGATCGGGGACATTTGGAGATTAGTTTGAATTAAGATCAATAGTTGTGGTATTACATGTTGTCTTGTTCGGGAATACATAGTTTGAATTACATAGTTTGAATTACATAGTTTGAATTAAGATCAATAGTTACAACAAGATACATAGTTTGAATTAAGATCAATAGTTAACTTAACAATTATCAAGGATTTAAATCTACTATAGGATTAATTATGATATGATTAAGATTTGATTTGGATTTATTTAAGATTTGATTAAGCTTCAATTAAAGATTCTTTAAAAAATTTGTAGGATTTTTTAAAACTTTTTTGTAATTTTTTTAGGATTTCTTTAAAATTTCTTTAGGAATTCTTAAGATTCAATTAGAATTTATTTAAAATTTTATTAGGGCTATTAGATTCTTGATTAGTTGCATAATATTACTTTATCTTTTATAACTAAATGCTTGATGCATTCTCAAATAAGACAACATGTAATACAACAATATGCAATGCACAAAATTCTCCCATTCTTGCTAAAATATTGTGTATATTGCACAATGTTCTTGTTGAAAATCTATGTGTGGTACTCGTTGTTCCTTGGCCAGTTGATTTAGACGCTCTTGGTATTCTTCCATAGTTAAAGAGTAGAAAATGAAAGAGTCTCTAAAAAATTTCTTGAAGATATTTAATGAGCGTTCAATTTTTAAAAGAAAAAGTTATCTACCAACTTATTATAACTCTATTATCCAAAATAATAGAATGTATCTATACTTTCTTTAAAAATTAAAAAATATTAAAAAAAAAAATATATATATATATATATATATATACTTTAAAATATTTTTATATTAATTTATTAATTATATAAAATAGATCAATTTTTATTAATCTTATCAAAGTAAGAGTTGTTGAATCTATTAAATTATTTTAGCTGTCTTTTTAAGATATTATCTTATTTATATTTTTTTCTTTAAATTTTAAACTTTCATTTAAAATAAATAAATATAATATAATATAATAATATCTAATTTGTTAAAAAATTAAAAATAATCTTAAATACAAGTTATAAAGAATTATGAAATAGTAGAAATATCCACATAAAAAGAAACATAAAGAAATTCAACAATACAAATATACCACATGAATGGTAATTTAATTGTTCTTATGTTGTAATTATTGGTAGTTTAATTGTATAGGTTAGTGTGACAAATGGCTTAATAAAAGATTAATTGTAATAAATAATTTGCAAGATCTTCATGCACAATTCTTATTAAATATTATGTTTTTTATATTGTTTGGATTCACATTGTTGAATCTAGAATCTCTGCTTATGATTATCAATATAAAATTATAGAGAAAATTTTTAAAGGAACAATATCTAAAGACCATTATATAAATATAATCAAAGGGCAGCAATGTTGCCATCTATGCTAGTCAAATTCAATAATTGTTGTAAAAATCACCAAATTCCATATTTATTGTAATAAATTTATTTAATCTATTATTTTATTCTTGTACTAATGCTTAATTTTTATCTAGACCTAAACAAAATTCAAATCTTTAAGCCCAATTGGAGCGCTTATTTTTTCCACTTTAATACATTTCAATGCCTTTCCTTTATTGCAAGCCCTACAAATCCATGAATTTGTTTTTATTTTTTAAACTCTAGGATGACACTATGTCAAGATCATTACAAAAATTTAATTAATTCTTCTTGTATCAAGCTTTGTAAGAGCTGTTTGCAACTCGACAATACAAAATCCTCCAAAGTAAGCACTAAAAACAAGCTTTGGCGCAATGGAATGAAATCACAATAGCAATCTATACATGTGAAGGGAATTCTAAGAAGGGCAATGAACATTGAGGCTATGTAGTAGAATGCAAAAAGTACCCATGTAGCTCTAAAAAAATGCCACCTTAGAGCTTGTAGGCACTATAAAAAGTAGGATAATCTTCAAAATTAATAAAAAAAATCCCAATTATGTTTAGAACCCCACAACTTGAGAATCCTACAGAATAACAAAAATTGTTTTGGAAGATATACAAAAATTGGTTGGTGAAAATTCTTTGAGAAAGAATTTAAAATCATTGTGAATAGTTACACGATGAATTGCAAAATCAATCTAAGTATGATTTTATAATAGAAAACGGAGCAACTTTCAAAAATTCCTACGAAGGACCCCACTATTGTTCTTTCCACTGCCCAGGATTAGGGTTTCGGAACAAGACATCACCGCGATCGAAATGGCGACGGGCTTCGCACATCTTTGCGTATCCCGACAGTTATACATTTCTGTTTGATGCCGAATTTAGCTATGAAGCAGGATTCGGCTTTGTCAATGCTGCCATGTTAGGTCCCCTTCCTGGATTTCTCTTTTTGCTAAGACTTTGCAACTCGTGACCTCTGTCACCATATCTTACATTTGTGAACACAATTCAACGTTCCATGGTAGCGTTGCATGAATCATGCTCGCGCTTTTGTTTTGATTTGGTTATATTTTTGTTTTGTTTCGCTGCGAAAGGTGTTGGCATTGCGACAGTCGATTTGAGAAGTTGTTGTGCGGAGATTCTGTTCAGCAAGCTGACGCGGTGGGACGGGGGCAAATATGAGACAAAAATCTTTTACTCAACAGAGTAGAACGAAGATATAGAGTCCAGAGTTTACAAATCAATGATCAAGTCAAAAGTGTGCTCATAACCGGAATGCCGAAGCTTTCGAATGTGATGGTTCGCCGGTTGTTGAAGATTGCCATTGAGTCGGAGTTGTCATCGGTTTCCAGCTTTCACGATTTTCTTCTCCTTGTGGTGTATATGGATGATCCCTTGACCAGCTTTTTTGGTTCTGACGTAGACGGGCTCGCTAAGGCTGCAATGTGGTCTGTTGTGATGGCATTGATGTGGAGCTCCTGGGGTTTGCTTTCCACATTTCTTGTAGTATCGTTGAGCCATTGTGTAAGCGGGGCCAGGAGTGTCCTTCTTGATGTTGTATTGTCCTGGTCCTGGTTGTATGTCTGGCTCATGTTCGTAATTCGAGGTCGGTATACAACAAACAGGGACGCGAGTGCGGACGAAGTCTATGTTTGGCGTGTATTCTCCTGGGCCTGGATAATCCTCGCAGAAGCACGTCGACATGTTTGGCTACTACGAAGTCGAATCACGCTCTCTTCACAATGACAAGGCGGAATTGGGATTTACCAAAGAGCTCAGCATTCACAGCATTGAGCAACATCACAACTTTCTCATAGCGTCGTGGGACCAGGATATCGAGGCTGTCCTCATTCGAAACTATGAAAGCGATGTTGAATTTACACCGTAGCCGACAGTGAGGAAGGAGGCATAAAACTAACCAAACTGATGAGCTCGGCAGAAGCTGGAAGAATGTTCATTAGCAAAATGCTCCGCTCAAAAGTCACGACGGTTGTGGATTAAGCAGTAAACTAATCCTCAGGAACCAGAAATCGCAACCGCTGATCCTGAACCCCCGGACTGGATCTGTTCCCACTCTCAAAGAAATGGTCATTCCACAACAAGTTGAATCATAAGTTGATTTACCTTGTCACCTTGTCGCTACTTTGCAAGCAGTAAGAGTTTTTAATCAGCACCAAATACCAGTCTTACTAATCCTACAGGAACATTGGAAAAGTCATCCATCAATGCATACTCCATGGCGATTCCAGGTGCATTTTCAAATGCATTAGTTGCGAGTTAGTTGTAACACAATTCTTGTCTGTTGTTATCCTATACTGTTCAGACAGATTGGCTTCGAAGAGAGTAGCAGAGCTGGACTCAGCTCACTAGTAGTCATGAAAAAATATCGCACTTGCAAACTAAATTGGAACCTTTCAATCTCCACCACCTTTACACAGTGTGGCGCACATGTATAGTGCGAAGGAACCTCTTCATGGTTCTGTCTTTTCAGGAAAATCGATCGATCGATCATTACTCTTCGAAGGGTCTCTCCGATGAAGAATATCCGCTGTGAGAGGAAAGCAGCGTCTGTTTCTCGATTTTTTGATCGTGCATATGGTTCTTGGATCTGGCAGCCTGTTACAACTCCGCGAGGGATGCAGCCATGCAGGATGAAAAAAAAGCGATGCTTAAATCAATGCTTCTCGACTACATCGTCACAGTTTGTCTATCACCATCTTGCATGGTACATGATGAAGTGGGGGACCTCAACGATGTTTACGAGTGCTCCACTTTCAGGTGCCCAGGGGTCAGAAAGTCTGGTCCTGCAAAACCTGGGGCAATCCATGAAGATCTTGATCGAAAACTTCTTGCCTGCCTTGAGAATTATTCATGTGGACGATTGCTTGGAGGTCTCCTGCATCACAGACTCCGTTGAGCGTCTGCACATGATGCATACACAGCCTCAGATTATAGATTCTTCGAAGTTTCAAGTTCCGCTCAATGCAACACAAAGCTGGGTTACTACTAAATCCATAACCAGCCATAGCTAACTGCACTTAATATATGTTTGTCATGAACCAAAACAGTGGAGTTTGGTAATCAGACGGATAATTACTTGGGTTAGAGAATCCACCAAACTCTCGGTGTAAGCCAGAGATGAATGAGGAAGTGGAGCAATATCCATTGACCGTCGAAGGTATGCATCGCACAATGTTCCCACAGATCTCAAGTCCATGTTGCAGCTGTTGATCTGCTGTTGGATTTGTAGCTGTGTTTGATACTCCCGGTATCCTGCTACTAGGTCGGGACTCATCAAAGTTGTTTCAGGTGATCTCGCTCGTGGGAGCTGGCAAAAAAAGCAAAACAAACAGACAGGCAATCAGGTTCCAATTGACAGCGGAGGCTTTAAGAAGAAGGCAAGCATCTGCCATAAACTAAAAATGATTCATTCTGACCCACTTCACAAATCTGATTTTGACGCACCTCTTTGTTGAGTAGATGCTCTAGATTGATATCCAGGCGAGGATCAACAGCTGCTAGCTTCATTGACAGGAACTGCACACACAGTAACCATCCTGAATATGTGGTTCTTGGAAGAACACATAGAATCAATGAGATTAACCAATGCAATATCTTTGTGATGAACAATTTGAGGGCTTACTTCGATTTGACGTTGGAGGGATTGCACGTAGTTAATGATTTCGTCCAACATAACTGCCTTTCCTGTAATCTGCGAATGATGGAGTCCCACGCGAAATTATACCTGAAACTTTGTCTTGAGAAAGATTTTGGGAAGACAAAAAAAGAAAAACAAAGAATGAAGAGTTGTGCACAGGAAGATTGGGTAGTACCTTGCTGCAACCTGGCACGAGGTCTTGAAGAAACTTCATCCGTTCGCTGATTTTCTCTCTTCGTACCTGATCAAAGGATGAGGAGACAAAAATTTAGTCCACAATTGTGTTACTGAGAAGATCAGTGCAATGCTGTCGCAACCAGATGTGTTGCATTGCGAGCAGAGCTCACCCTTTCGGCGAGACTATGGCTATCTGTCGCTTGGCCCCTCCGAGCTCGCACATGGATGTAGTCCTGCTTCGGATGCTCAACTTGGGACTTGGAGCTTGATTTCAAGGTCGACCTGGGGCTCATTTCCCCCGAGTGCTCGCTTCCTGGGCTTCCTTCTTCCTTCAACGACGTCTTCACTTCATCAACTGGTCCCTTGCTGGTGCTGGCACTAGCGCCAGCGACCCCTTGCTTAAGGCATTTCGCTTTCTTTTCGTCACTTTCCAACATCTACACCAAAGTGAGACGCTTCAGCAAATTCAAGCACTTCAAGAGAACTGCAAAGAGCGCCTTTTGAAAGCAAACAGACACGGCATTTTCATTATACTTGTGATGTCCTCTACCTCCGTGGTCATGGAGTTCTTAGAACTAGAGCCTTTCCGTTTTCCTGAAGCGTGGCCAGGTCTGTTTAGCAAAGCCGCTGTCTGTTGGGAGCTCGAGGAATTCTCCTGCTGGACATGACCTCCGTGCCTGAACTCATTTCCCATCTTTGTGGCGCCTCTTGCAGTTCCCTCAAAGGCTTCCGCTCCATTGATTAGGTTCGATGATCTCGTATTCACAGACCATCCACCGCCAGAATTGGTCATTCGCTCGGCCAAGCCTGGTTGGAAAGACAGTTGCGACAGACAGTGATCTGGCGTTGTAGAAGAGTCAACTTCGTGTATTGCAAGCCCGCCCTTCAATGGATCCATGGTCAAGCCGATGGAATACAAATTCATGGCCATATTGTCTTTCAGTCAGGTCAAGCTAAAGTACTATTCATGGAAATCAAAGAGCTCCGGCATTCACTACTCAAACCCCTCTCTCAAGTCAAGGCGCCGATAACCTTCTAACTTAATGCATCAAGCCTCTTCGACAAAGCAATGCAGGGCCTCGGCGGGGAAGAACCTGTCACAATAACTTCATCTTGGAAAAACGTCACACTCGCATCGCCTCCACTAAATTATGTCTCTTCAGTGAAATTGAGAATGCATCTACCCGATCACTGAAACGATCACCAATTTACGTAAAGTTCAACACCACACGCTTCACAGGAAGCTCAATGCGTACTCGGAGGGGCGGCCTTCTCTAAACGCAAAATCACAAGGACGGAGAGCAACGTCGTCGCACGAAAGTTCGGTAGTCTGGTCACAAACAGGCACTGGAGGGGAATGAGCACTCGGTAGTGGCGATCAGACTTCGGACAGACCAATGTATGCACTGATGGGCGGAGATGAAGCGTCAAATGAGTTTGCGTCAGAAAATGGGCGACCACGAGGCGGGATGCAAAAGGATACAGCACATCACAAATAACGACAAAGAAGCCAGACCTTTGGTGACCGATTGGGAAGATTTAAGAAGGAAGTTACGCGAAGACCAAGCCGGGCCGAGTCCCAAAGTGGAGGGCATGGTGCGGTTCAGGGCTACGGAGATGTGTACCTTGGTAGACACCTCAGACCAGGAGCAGCTTCGAGCACACGAGGGGTTTATTGCCCATGCCTTCCATACCACTCAGTCACTCTTGCTCCTACATATACCCCCTCCCTCACGTTAAAACAGTTGTCACCAGATGGGAGTCACCCGATGTCGGTACCATTGCGACTTTTAAATCGTAATTAGAAGATTTCACGGGCGAACAAGTACAGCCTCGGCGACTTCTGCACCCTATCCTATCAAAGGACGGAAACTGGAAAGTAAAGTCTAACTTCCTGTCCACTACGGCGCAATTGCTGGCATCCAGTAAGGGGGATAGCGTTTTAGGTGCAGGTTGAATGCAGCTGGCCGGTTGCGGTGATTAGCGCTCCGATGGTACCACTAACTTCGAGTCTGTCAATGCTTGCTAGAAAAGCGTACTAGTTGGCTGCAATTATCTCCTGCACTCAGCGGCAAATCGCGAGCCACATCCAATCTAGTACTGAACCGATCCAAGTTGGGGATTTTACCGCTCATCTGGAAGGAGCTCCCCTGCGAAGATAATGCAACTGCTGCCACAGCCATAGAAAGTGGAGGAAAATCCAACCGGCACACGGAAAGAATCGCCCTCGTACAATGACTACAAGTAAACCCCACCCCCTACTAGAAAAGCTGTTCAACTACGGGAGTGTTCTTGCAAGAACGAAACGCTTTCCCGATTGGGATCCTCGGAACTTGACACAATTCGACGGACATCCATAGCCGACAGCTAGCAATGATTCCACTTATTACTGCTACGCTCGGGACTCTCCTGCTGCCGGCAAGTGATCTACACTCGATCGCAGCTTTTGACCCATTCAGTACTAACACTGCTGGATTGTGGCTGCTTTCTCACCCCCGCCAGCTCTCTTCAGCATCTGATGACTTTATCAACCATCTAGACTCTGATCCCAAGCCAACCAGGTCAACATGCAGCAGATAGAGCTTAGATTTCCTCGAAACTGTTTGCACGTGATTCGTTAGGAGAATTGAACACTAGCACTGGGCTTTATTCGGACCCAACACTCACTGGATTTGGGAAAGGGCTCCCCTACCCTCTCTATACAGTACACTGATGCATCGCCCTGCCAACAATTACCTGCCAGTCGAGTACGCTTGGTTTCTTGCACGCACTGCACGCGTGCAGGCCTTCAATAATCAGTCCTGCTTCCGTATCCACTGTCCCTTACACTAACCTCTCCGAAAGCAGCCCACCAGCTCCACCGACGCCTCGCCTTCCGCTATAATACCACATAGCTACCCCAAATTAGCCCAACCAGGCTGAACATCACCATAATGCCTCCACACGCTTCGCACCACCGTCGTCATCAGCACCCCCAGCTACAAGTTGCTAATTCCAATGACTGATCACATAGTTCAGCGCTTCGGCATCCTCAAGCGCATGTCCACGCTCCGGGATATTTATTAATTCTATCCACAAACTTTAATCAGACTCAAACCTGGTAACGTTTCTTATTTTATATTCATCTCCAGTTTCTATTGCCTGTGTTGAACTAACTCTGAGTTCGATAACCTCTGCTCTTCTTTTGCCGTGGCCTATTGTGTGCTGTCCCATTTCCTCTGCACTTTCATCTTAGTGATGTTGTCTAGCCCCCGCGCTAATTGTGTATCAGTGATCTGGATCCCTGGGGATACAGGTGAAAATCGTTTGGATCCACGCAATCTGACAGGGAATATTACAGACACGCCCTAAAGGGCATCGCCACTGCCGGCCAGTCTTTCGTATCGCAGAACAAATTCTTGGCAATGGTGAGGTGACCAAGAAAACAGTTGTTTACAAGCGGTACGCACTCTCGACTGCGTCGAATGCATCCATTGGACCCAAAAATTTCAGAATTGTCGCAGCGCCTAGATAATTTGTGTAGGAGCTTTATAGAAAACCAGACGCACAGTGCTGCTGAGCTGATCGCGCCAGTACCTGCTGCTTGCCTTCAGGCTTGCTCTTGGATTGCTTGTATATAATCTTCGCAGATCCGAGCATCAATGGTGGGCTATGCTGCAAAGCAATTCTCCAGCATCAGATTGTCCTCGGTGGCAACCACCTTATTTATATATATATATATATATATATATACACACATGTAACTGTTGGTTTGGTGAATGAGTTGCAAGTTGGAATGGGGACTTCAATTGCTCTGGAAGCAAACAGATTACAAGGGGAATTCTCACTCGAGGGACGCGTGGTCGCTGGGTCCACAAAGTCTTGTACTGACTTTAGTAACCAACACCAAATCCATACCAATAGTGGGTGAGTGACAGCAGCCAAGTCTCCCATCACCAGCACCACCCACTCCAGTGTGAAATGGATCTTACCCAGATTTTCTTCTAAGTAACTGTGTTCGTGTGGAGCTACCAGTACCATATTCATGCCGAGAGAGAGAGCAATGAACTTCCTCTGTCAAGTTTTGGCTGCATGCGTTTGGATGCTTCAGTGCCCACACAGCACGGCTGTTTCCCACGATGCAGGATACGACGCAAGAAAGTGTTTGAAAAAACATAAACAATCATACTTCTTCTTATTATTATTAGTGGTATTAATGATAAAGAAGAAGAAGCAGAAGAAAGAAGCTGTCTCTGTTATCAACTGGGTGCTTGAGCTTTGAGATCCATCATCTCACACAGAATGATAGAACATTGGAAAGTGCTTTTTCTTTTTACAGATTGCTGATTTTATCTCGGAGGTGGACGAGTTGGCAGCTTTTTTCTTCCTTTTTCCTCCTCCTTGCAGTGAATGCAACCGATTCAGAACTACTTGGACCATGACCCTTCTTTTGTCCGCAGCCTCATCAAAGCACTTCCCTGAAAAACCCTTCGAACCGGTTGGGCCTGTTTCACACACAACAGCATATCAACAGTTGTGTCCAGATTGGATGCATTCTACACTGGTAAATGTAGGGAATCCTCCGTTCCTTTGAACATGTTCCCTGTTCAATACACACCAGATTTTGTTGAGAAGTTATAAAAGAAAGAGAAATAAATGACGAAAGAGGATTGTTGTTGATTGAGAAGTGGCCTGGTTACTGACTTGCTATTCTAAATCCTCTTTTCCAAGTTGGATGAATGTAAAATGTATTACAGTTATTTTACGGTTGCACCTTGATTGTTTCATAAGTTGGAAAACACAGATTAGTATCCACATCAATAAGTCTGAAAATGACTTGAAAACCTGGCATGATGACATTTTAAAACTGAAAGTAAATTTATGATGGTGACTGAGTAAATTTAAGAAAGTGTAACTGAGCAGATTATGGAAAATTAAGCCTAAGCTTTTGGAAAATAATTTGGAACCCCCCTCTTCTCCTAGATTAAAAACCCACAATGCTTTTGTGTGGATCGGTGGTTTCCATGACAGTTTTGAAAGAAAACTCCCAATTCCGCCAACTACCCCTGCACCTTCAAGGACAGTTTCAACCAACATGAAGGTGGAATCTGCTCAGTTACACTTTCTTAAACGCAGAACCTTCCTATAGACTTCCAAGAGGTGAGAGTGAAAGAGAAAGGAAGCTTCCTTCAGGCTTCAAGGGTTGGTTCCCGTGTGAACAGAGAGTTGGGGAGGCAGGGATTTGGATGAGCATGGATGTATGTGTGAGAGAGGACTAAACAGATGTGGATGAATAAATGAAAGTGTGCGGATGGCTGGGCTGTTAGGGGACAACATGGGCAGTGGCTCCATCTGGTGACAGCCTTACTCAGAAGCTCATTATTCTCCTCTTTTCGATCAAACCTGAGCCACTTCAGAATTATGCTACAATGATGCTGCATTATCTATATATCTATCTAATTATTTTTTGAAAATTGAAAAAATCCATTTTTATATTCTCATATTCTCGTTGCAACTGCAACATTACGTTTATTCGTATTTGTAAGTCACATTGTTTTTGTTGATTACTGTGCATATTCCACATATCCATTCCAGAGAGGAGACAATTATTATTTTGGATGAGATGTACAGAGCCAGAATTCGAGCACTATTCATCCCCTACCACACCTGGCAAGGCTTCAAGCTTTCCTGTACTCCTCTGGTTAACTGTACCCTTAGCATTGTGTTAAAACCAAAACCAACCCAAAAAGCTCAAAAGAAAAACAAGAGAAGAAAAAGACGGAAAGAAACATGCGAAACAGGAAAAGGGAGAGAGACAAAAAGAGAAAAAGAGAAAAAGAGAAAAATGCGCACCACCAAAGCCAGAAAAAGGTACACAAACCGTGGGCCTTGTTATGAGCATCTGAGGAACAATAAGGCATCAAGAGGAAGAGTACTTGGCAAGACCCGAGGGGCTGCCTGAAACGTACCTGCCCGATTAATCTCTCTTCCCCCAATCTAAATCCCTCTGTTTCTCTCAACATGAGTAACTTTTTATTGCTTTAACTTCTTGTTCTTGTTTCCGGGCAGTACCTTTGGTCAATGCAGGGAAGAAAACAGTGCCCGTCTTGATGGAAGCACCACCAACAGTTTCCATCTCCTCTTGTCCTCGTCCTGCAGTTTGGCTGACTTGCTTGGTGTCCAGCTGGCTCCACTCACCAGCTTCCACGTAGAAACCTAGTGGACTCGAGAGAAATCCTTCTCCATTGCCAGAAAGAAGGCTTGGGCTGGAGACAGCCCAGCACTGTTGAAAACTCTAGCTTCTTCTTCATCTTCTTCGTGGCATACTGGATGGGTAACTGATGATGAGTCCAGGGATTGGCCTCAGATGAGGATGGGTTGGTACTTGTGGGTCACAGTTTTTAATATCAAAATGGGAATTTCCATTTTCAACCATTAATCCTTATGAAGTGAGGTTTTGATGCCCTCGTCACACTGACAATTTCGACTCTCGAAGGCCTGATTTTCTATAAAGAAAAAAAGAAAAGAAACAGCATGTTGTAGGATTCTGATTTGGAAGTGATGCTCTATTGCCTTTTGGGAATGTTGGGGGTTTTTGGATGTTGGTTGTTATCTAGCCTTCAAAAGATACAGTTAGCATATCCACTATATATATATATATATATATATATCTATATCTACATACATATATATGTGTGTGTGTATACGGTTCATCGGAATACCGCCTAGACACGAGTCTGCAGTTTGTGCCAGGATGTTTGCAGTATATCAGTAAGTACCCACGATCAGCTTCGTTACCACCCGCGACCATTTCTTCATTCCTGCACCAACTGTCCATGACAAAGTGCATGATTGATTGCCGTATTATGAGCAGTCCTTCAAAGACCAAATCATTTCGATGCCACTCTTCCTGTGATGTTGAGTAGGCTTTCTACCCCACACTACTCGTGAACTTCAATGTTTTGCTCAGCAATATGTAAGCTCGTAGTCGCACAGAATGGTTGGCCACAGAGTTTACAAAAACAGATCGCTTGTAGCTCGTGGATTGATGAACTTCGAAACTCTGGTAGCTGTGGGAAAATCGGACTAGGAGTAGCTTGCAGAGCCAAAGGTTGGATTCCGAAAACAGGTATCCAACGTTGCAGACCAAGAGTGTCTTGCAGAGACGGTTTCATACTCGCATTGCGATGCAACGAAAACAATGCCCATTCCAACAGAAGGACGTTGAGTGCTCAGAGTTTCATGGTGCTTGGAGACGTTGCGTAGGGAGATGATCAGAAGCAGTAGGAAGTAGGGATCCAAAAGAAAGCAACCAATACAACTAGTTGATGGTGGAGTGAGATAATGGGTTTTTGAACATTAGGGTTGATTTAGGGTTGATAAAATGATTCTTATCTATATTAGATAATGGGATGTGTGCTTTGAAGTGCAATCAATCTGTTGTGTAGTGTAGGAAGTTTTGCAAGGGTAATATCTAATTGTTTACATTAATACAAAGAAAAAAAGAAAAAAGATAGATGAGGTTTTTTTTTGTATATATTGTTAAGTAAGCATCTAACTAAACTAACATTTGGTTGGGTTCTTGTGCTTTGTTTTTCTTGTAGTTGTATTAGATTTCTAATCAAAATCTAATTTTGAGAAATTAAAGTCAATAATAATGTAGTACAAATATAAGTGGATTATATAGTCAATAATATTAATAATAATAATTTATAAAGACTTTATTAATATCTCTACATTATATAATAAATAAAATGTGTATCTTTTATGGATAAGATATTAAGTTTGATGCTACAAGATTATAGAACTCTATTACATTAAAAATAAAAAGTACTATTAAAATCCTAATAAAAATAATTTAAAAAAATCTACTAAATATATTTTGTAAGATAGCCTCATAGTTGACAATTAACATACAAGAGTATTTTTAAAAAAGGTCAAAACAACATCTAGTTTAATAAATTTAAATTTTATATAGTTTTAATTTTTATCAAAAGATAGAGACTTGATGCATAAGTTATCAATTAATTAGTTAATTATAATTATGATAAATTTATTCTATTAATTTTTTTATAAAATAAAGATTTAGATTAAAAACTAATTATAGAATTAAAGATTATAAAACTTTGGCTATAATTAAATTAAAACAATAAAAATGACTAAAAATAGAAAAATATTGAATAGAAATAAAATCTAAGAATGTGTGAATAAATAAATAAATAAATTTCTAATTTTTTTAAAATTAAATCAAAGAAATCTAAATAATATATAATAATAAATTATAATATTTTTTTAACTTTATAAATATAATTTTTAAAAAAAAATTATGATAACAAATAGGAGCGAATAAAACCTATGTTTAGATTATACCAACTTTAAATATGGCTTAGAAGAGGCAAATATGCAATTAAACAAAGATTTCAAAAAATCTCTATAAGGGAAGGAATATATAAGAATAACCTTAAATTTTAAAATGCACAATACAATATGATAAAATAGAATGTCATATCAACAATAACTAAGGATATGTTTTGTAGAAAATAAATGGTGGTTTACCTAAGAAGTATTAAAAATAAAGACATAAATCAAAATAAAGAAGAAATAAAAAAAATCTTTCAAAAAATATAGTTCTTGGCATTAGCAAACATATACAAAGTCTTACAGTGACCATTAAACTAGGAACAACCATAATTGATATTGGTTGAGACAAATATTATTTGTAGTTTAACATTATATAGAAATCTTGTCAATTTTAATATTAAAAAATAATTTTAATGTGAAATGATAGGCAAATTTTCAATCTATAAATATCAGATTATTGTTTTGAAAATTTAAACAACTGACATGATTTTTAAATACAAAATTAAGTTCTCTAGGTCACATAATTTAGAAAAAATAAAATAGAAAACAATTAAAAATAATATTCTAAATTTTATAATATTAATTTGTATTAAAAAAACCATAAAAATAAATATAAAAATAAATAATAATTTTAGTTTTTAAAAAAATAATTAAGTTTCAATTAAACTAATCAAAAGAATTTGATAAATAAATGGTAAATACATAGACATCTATAAAAATGCACATTTATTTTATGAGTATCTGAAATTATAAGACAAATAAAGTAATAGTAAAAAAAAAAATTAAAATTATTTAAGAAGAAGAAAAAACAGCAAATAATATTGAAACAATGTTTATTTGCACAAAGACTAAGCTAATGGTTGTAATCAATATTAAGAAATATCAATGGAATATGAAAATTAGTTATAAAAGATAATTCACATTGTTATATGTTCTGATATGTAATTCTTATTTACTATGCAAGTATTAAGTATAACAAAACAAATATTGATGATGCAAAATCCTTCTTCACATTCTTCATGCCACAAAGACCTTCATTATCTAATGTAGTGTCTTTCTATTTTTTCCTTTTGCATCCTAAACATATGGTTGTTTGAAAGTTGACTTAAAAAACCAACTATATTTTTCACACTTAAAATAAATTTTTAAATTTTACTAATACAATTTAGCATTATTCCAACAAATAAAAATTTCTTCTTTCTTTGTTCTTCTTTGTGATTGTTCTTCTTAAATTACATCAGTTATGTCACTTTACAACTAGTGCAAATATTAATATGCACCAATATTAAGCACTTGAAGGTCAAATTTTAATTCAACATAAAATATACTAAAATATAGTGAAATCCAAGGAAATATTATTATAATATAAATCATCAACTTATATATATTTTTATTTGATTCACAATCAAACAAGGATTTTATAACTCACTTGATTTTTTCTAAATATAAATAATATTATACAAAAAAATCTTACTTTATAATCTAGAATTTTTTTGACAAGAAATCTGTAAAAGAAATCCACAACAACAATCACTTATTTAATTTCCTTGTAATAATTTCTTAAACTCAATCATAATTCTTATATAATTACTTCTTTATTTATTTTTCTTTATTTTTAAAATTTATCTCTTCTTAATGTATTTTTTGATATTTATCTAATATCAAATTTTTTTAAAATCTAATTATTTTTTTATATTTTTTTATATTGAATATCAAATTTGACTCAATTAGCAAGATTGGCTCAATCAACTAAGTCAACTCAATTTTATTAGTTCACCTCAATTAATTAATTAGTTGTTCTTGCCATAAGGCAACCTTATTTCCATTAAATTCCAACTCCTTGAAAGAAATATGGATGTTAGTATTATTATAATTTTTTTTAAAAAGAAGATGCTTAAAATTAAAATAGCTGGAAATGGATCACTAATAACAATAGTTGGAAATGGATCACTAATAACTAAATGAAATGTTCTATCTACTTTCTCATTGGATTAGGAATCACTTCTTACATTTGCAAATATTAATAAATCATCAATAAATCAATCCAATATGGCTTCTAAAGATCATCTTAGGTCCCTATTTTTACTATAGATTAGCTAAAGAGAAGTTAAAAGGATATTCTAGTCTTTACAAAGATATGGTTCTTGAAAATTTTATCTTTTGTAGGTCCTACAATAAACATTGTTTATCAATATAGCTACCAAGATCTAAAATTTAGGTTTTAAAATTTAGAATTTTAATACAAGTTTTAGATTTTCTTTTATATATCATATTCCTAAAATTCCTATAAAACTACTTTCTTTTACATTTTAAAGTTCCTATTTTAAAAATAACCAACATAATTAGAAATTTTTTTTAAATATAATTTCATTTAATATTGGCTTATCATATTTTTACATCTTATATGCACTCAATTAGCCACCAAAACTTTTATAAAATTATGGAATATTCTTAATATTTATAAATAGAATGTTATTTTTATAATCTTTATAAAGTTTAAATTTTCTAAGATTTAGGATTTATAGATTTTTTTCAAAGATTTATAATTTTAGATTCAAATTCTACTTTTTTGGATCAATAATTCTTAATCTAAATTTTACAATTTGCAAATCAAATATTAGAGATCAAATTTTAGAATTTCAGATTTTGGCTCTAGTACAATATTTTGAACCCTTTCTATGTTTTTCTAAAAAACTTGGAGTAAAATTTATCATATTATTGTATATGAATTTTAAAGCTTTTAATGATAAATTTATTCTTATATTTTTTATAATACAAATAATTGAATGTAATATTAATTCAAATGATAAAAATATTTATTTTCTAATTTTTACTTATATTTAGGTGGATGGCAAATATATTCTTAAAATGATTGATAAAAATTTAAATAGATGAATTAAATTTATAAAAAAAATCTTCTTCCAACAAATTACAATTTATTTTTTGTTGTCAAATTTTTCTTATCAATTTTTTTATTAAAATTCTAGACTTTGGGTTTATAATTAATTTTTTTTTTTAAAATTATAATCTTATATATTCCAATAGTTTTTTTTACTTAGAGTAACTAAAATTTCTAATTCTTAAAAAAATTTGGACAATTTGATTATTTTAATATTAAGAATATGAAATACAAACAATCAAAGTATGAAAATACTCTTATGTCACTCAAAAAGAATAAAAAATTATTCAAAGATATAATATTAAATTAAAATGGTTATAGCCAAAGACAAAAAGAATAGAGACTCTTGAAATAATACTAGCAATGAAAAAGACATTGATAAGAGTAAAGAAGGCTTCACTCTTGTCTCTATATATACTATCTATCTAAGAGCTACGCGGTGACATTTTATAAGACTTCCAACACGTGTCTAATTTGCAAGACATGTATCAAACTTACAAAACAAGTTTTTTATATGTGCGCCATGTAAATAACTTGTTCCACAAGCTACCAATATATACAACATGTGGCTAATTTCTTGACCAAGTTTCTAACCTACCAATCACCTATAGATATGAATAAAGATGAAGCCATATCTATGAAGCTTCTAAAAAGCTTTTGTATAAGATATTATGAAAATAATTTATTTCTATTTATTTCTATTTATCTATATTATTTAAATAACTATTAGAATAAATCTTATATTTGTGATATTATCCTTCTTTCTAAGGACAAATTCTACAAGGAGCAATAATTACATATTGAAGAAGTCCAAAATATGCCAAATTGTATTTGCTACAATATTTTGATCTTTGTTCCCTTCAAAGATAATTGATAGGTCCTTTCAATCATCAATAGTATCCTATACCAAGGCAGAAGGACCACCTTGATATTTGATCATTGTTGAAATCTTTATAACTTCTTTCAAAGAAAACATTTGAAATACCATCAAAAATAGTTTTTACTTTTAAAAGTATTATCAAATATCAAGAGTTTCTTCTAAGGTTGTGATATCAAACATATTATATCTTGCTATTAATTCAAAAAAGAGCATATTATTCTTGAAGATCTTTATCTCTATTTTGTTATCTTGAAGGTTATGACAATTATAATATCTCATCCAATAAGTCAACAAATAATAGTTTTTGAGCTGAATTTGGTAATTGATATTTTTTTTATTTTTTTAGCCCTAAAAATCCAAAAAAATAATAAACAATGATATAAGATATCTCTATTGAACCTACTTTATTTTATAATAAAGGTTTTCTTCATCTTAATTTTGATAGATGTTGTCTATACAATATATTGATTTTGGTTGATGCATTTATTAAATTCCTAAATGGCTCCTATGTGCATTTATTAATATCATATTTATATCAATGTACCAGATATTTCAACCTATTTTGGCAGAGTTTTAAATCTAAGATCTTTTCTATTTCAAATTTTTCATTGTTGTCTACTTTTATAAGAGGTAGTGGCATTTGTCTTCTTCTTTGTATATCCATTGTCATATTGTAACATTACTATATAATAAAAATATTAATTTAATTGACTTTTGGATTATTAT
Organism: Physcomitrellopsis africana; assembly: GCA_036785485.1. Lineage (NCBI taxonomy): Eukaryota > Viridiplantae > Streptophyta > Bryopsida > Funariales > Funariaceae > Physcomitrellopsis > Physcomitrellopsis africana. Next base: position 148,853 of record JAWRVF010000178.1, on the reverse strand, counting down.
TCTTTCATCTTGGATTGATAATTATTAAAAATATTTTAAAAAGATTTTCATGGAAGCAATTTATTTTATTTTATTTTATTTTATTAACAAAATCTGTAAAGTTAAATAGCATTTTATTTTCTAGATTGAGATTTATTGTTAGATTATTTTTATATCTTTTGTAACGCCATAATTTAGTCCAAATGAAGTTAAATAGGTAAAAATTTGATATAATTGGCTCTAAAGAAATTTAAGTATAAGATTAGATAAGTGGATTTGTGAAAAAAATAAGATTGATATTCAAATGAGAACCATTTGTAGGACAAGGTCAAATTTTGATCCCAAGATATTCAAATGGTTGTCGGAGATAAAATAAAGAGGTTTTTAAAGATATGCAAGTTAGATTAGAGAGTTAGCTTTTAGCTTATTTTAGAGGCATAAGATATATTTTTATACATTTTGGAATGACTTTACAATTATTATTTGAATTCAAGGTTGTATTGGTGATTTTGGATTTATACAATATAACTAGGGCTAGCACTCTCGGCTAGTTTATACAATTGGTATAATATCTATAATTCAAGATATATCAATGTCTAGTTGAGTAGGTGTGCTAAGTATATATAAAATTTTATATTAATCTAATAGTGTGGTTAAGAGACATTCAATCATTAGTGTAAGAAGGTACCAAAAATTGGCAATTTAAGATTATTTAGGATTTTTGTAATATCTAAAGATCTAATAGTTGGAGCATAGTGAAATTTGGCATATTATTAGGAAATTTTAAGGCCTAACTACACACAAATTTTAAATAGAATTTCAAAATTAAAGAGGGAGAAATCACTATTGGAAGTTCATCATCAACATTCAAGGTAGCAGCCAAGGTATAGTAGTGTGGTTTTATAGTGTTTTTTCACAATCTATAAGTTAGATTGGATTAAAACTTCTTGAATATATAGAAGACTTATAGTGATACTATTAAGCAAAATTTTGTATCAACTAGATAGTTAGATTAAGAATTACAGCTTGTTGAAGCTTATTGTCTAGAATTAGGATTTAAAAAATAAATTAAATAGTACAAAGAGGTGAAAGTATCAAAAAAAAATTAGATTTGTGCTTGCTTAAGATTATTAAGAAGATTTTTTTTGAACACTTTGTATTGACTTTAAGGCTTTTGCATCAAAATTCAAATTATTTATATTTAGATGGTAGAAACCTATTAGGATTTCTTAAATATTTATAAAATATAATTTTATCTTTTATAGTGAGATGCTTGGTGCATTCTCAAACAAGACAACATGTAATACAACACCGCTATCTTATATGACTTAAATAGAGATATGTAGAATATAAGATGGATCTTCATAGACTTCGATAGGTATAATCAATAAGCAACTAGATTGACCTATTTACAAATCAAAAATGGTCTAAACTTATGATAATCTAGCTTGTCACAAGGATGAATAGTCTTAATATTACAATGAAGTAACCATATCTTATCACCAACATGAAATTGAGGTTGTTTCTTATAATAGACATTTGCATTGGTCTTTTGTCATTCTTAAGCTTCTTTTAATTATACCTTCATTGTTGTATATAGCTTTGACAATTGATTTGCAAAATCTTTCATTATAAGATTATCAACTTTTGATAAGTCATAAATATCAAGTCATGGATGATAATTATAATTGGCAAAGAAAGGTATTTGTAGAGTAGAAGAATATATTAAATTATTATAAGTAAATTCTACCAATGGCAAAAAAATTATCCAATCATTTTAATAATAGTTGATAGTACACTTCAAATACTATTCTAAAACTTAATTTATCTGTTCTGTTTGTCCATCAATTTGAAGATAGAAGGTTAAAAATAATTTTACATCTACCTTCAATATCTTAAAAAAGATTTTTTAAAATTTTGATATAAATTATATCTTTCTATTTAATATAATATTCTTTGATAATCTATGATAGTGATAGATATTTTTAAAGAAAAATTTAGTTATTTCTTCACATATGATAGATTTTATATATTATACAAAATGAACCATCTTTGTGAAACAATCTACAATCACAAATATAGAATCATATGAACTTGAAATTGATAGATTTATGATAAAATCTATAGAAATAAAAGACCATGGTTGTTTTGATATAAATAATAGTTGAAAAAGTTTGTAAGATTGATGACAAGGAGTTTTTATCTTGAACAAATATCACATGACTATACAAATTTTTTAACTACCTTTCTCATTTGAAGCTACAAAAAATCTCTTGATATTAATTCCAAAATCTTATTGTATCCAAAATGTCCTACTACAAGGAAGTTATCATGAGTTTTAAAAGCATGTAGTTCTACTTCACCTTTTGGAATATACAATCATCTTTTGAAATAAAGTAAATTGTTCTTGAACTTGAACTTAGAAGTATCATAACATTAAGAAGAATTATTCTTAATATCATAAACAAAAGGGTCTAAAGACATACTTGATTGGACTTGCTTAAGAAAAGTTAAATCAATAATCAATGTCAATTTCATTACTCAAAGATGAAATTATTTTGGCTTTAATAAAAAAAAAATTTATTAATTAAAAATTATATATATATTTTTTTATGTATGATAAAAATATATAAAAAAGATATTAAATAAAATTTGTTGTTTTTTTAGCTGATAAGTGATAATGAATTCAAATCTTAACAAAGATATATTGTAAAGAGCTTGACAATAATTCAAAATATGTACTGATATAAAATATTTGAGATTCTTGTAATTTATATATATAGTGATTGGATCGGAAGTGCCTTTTAGATAATAAAGCCATTTTTGAAAAGAATCCACAATTACAAGAAGTTTTTTATTATAGATCTTATAATTAATCTCAATTGCTCAAAACTTTTTTAATTAAAAAGCTAATGGATGAAGTTTGTCATTTACTCTTACTTATAATAGTATTACATCTAAGATTAAATCTGATACATTTGTTTCTATAAAAAATGCTTCAAAAAAATCAATGCAATACAAAATTGGTGTAGAAGAAAAAATCATCTTCAAAGCTTTAAATGATACTTCTGCTTCCTTATTCCACTTGAATTTTTTTTAATAAATTAAATGTATCAATAGAGCTATAATTTGAAAAAAAAATTGATAAAGATTCAATAGTAATTGGAAAATTTTAAAAAATATTGCACATTTTTTATTATTTTTGAAATTTTCTAATCCATAGTTATTTAAAATTTTTAAGATCTATTATTAGACCATCATTAGAAATGATATATCTTAAAAAAATCAATTTAAATAATATAAAATATATACTTTTTTTTATCTTGGTATATATTCTTCTATCTCTAAGTTTTTGTAACACATGACAAACATGAAATTCATATTTTTTTTATATTCTTAGAGTAGATCAGAATGTCATTTAAACATCATTTAAAATCATCAAGAAACTCATAAAAAACTTCATTTATAAGATGTTAAAAAGCAATTGGTGCATTTATAAGTCCAAAAGGCATGACATTATATTCAAAATATCTATACTTAGTTCAAAATATAGTCTTCTATTCATCACATTTTTTAATGTAGATTAAATTATATATTCTTTATAAATCTGTTTTCATATAAATCTTTGCTTGACTAAGTTAATCAAGAAGTTATAAAATCAAAGATAAAAAATATATATTTTTGATGATAATCTTATTAAGTCTTCAATAATCTATGCATATCTACAATAATCCATTTTTTTTTTTTTACAAATAAGATAAGAGATCCTACTAGGGATTTTGAATGGCATATAAAGTTTTTAACTAAGTTTTTATCAATATATATCCTTTCAATATAATCAATTCATTCTATAATAAATTATAGATTGGTCCAAATGGTGGTTGAATTCTTTCTTAAAGATCAATTAAATAATCATAAGATTGATACTCTAGAAGAATATTTATATTTTTTTTTTCAAAAATTTCTTTAAAATCTTGATATTAGCTAGAAGTATTTTGAATGTATTAAATTTATGTATTTTTATTTGATTAATAAATTTTTGGATTAAACTACAAATAAAATCAAGGTTATAAAAAGTCCAATCTATTTGAAGATTGTATTTTTTTTAGCCATGATAATCATAAAATAATTAGGTCAAAAGGAGATTTAATCATATTAAATATTACTACGCTATTATATCCATTGATTGTTATATCTAAAGAAATAACTTTATAAGTAACATCTTTAAAAGACAACACATGACTATCTATGATTTTTATATATATATATATATAGATTTAATTTTTTTAAATAAAAATATTTCTTATTTTTTGACAAAATCCTTATCTATGAAATAAGTTGAGGCTTTTGAATCTAATAAAGTAAAGATTTTGTGATTTTTAGGTCCTATAGACATATCTATTGTAAAATAAGACAAGGGATCTAAAGAAAGAATATAAATTTTATTAAATGTTGTATATGATTCCAACTGCACAGTTTGTATAGAAGTTGGAAAATTTTATTTTTTGATACATTATCTTTTCTAGCAACCATATTCTTTATTTTGTAGTTGTGTTACTTCTTTGGATAATATTGAGCAGTGTATTTAGCTTTTCCATTATATAAGCATAGATCCTCTTAACAAAGTCAAGTTTTTTCTTACTTGGTAAGAAGTTTAAAATATAGCATATCAATTTGCATTGGTTTTAACTTAGTGAAATAAAAATTTGAAAACTTAGAAACTGCTATCATTAATTGATTTGTTCCTCTCTAATCAAATCAATGTTCTTAACGCCTTTCAAATAATTCATTATTCCATGTAATAGCTTGAGCAATCAATTGTTCTAAAGAATCCGCTTATAACATTGTTAATAACAAATCTTTGACATTATTCTTCAACTTATAACAAAATTGATTGATAAAGGTTTTGTTATTCCACTCTACATTGTAAGCAAGGTTTTAGAACCTGACAACATATATTGTGATTGACAATATAATTTGATTTTTACTATCTTTTTTAATTATTTTATCTAAATATGGCTATAAATACTTTAAAAAATAAATTCAAATTATAAAAAAGTCGTGAATTCTTTTTTATCAAAAGTGTAAATAAAAAAAGAGTACTTTCAAATAAAAATATGCCTATGAATCCAACTTCACTAAATCCATTAGGATATTAGAAACGATGCAATCTTAAATAAAGCTTGACTAATTATAAAAATCTATAAAATTTTGGTTTTATTTTATCAAACTTTTCAAGCATATTAATCTTTACCTCCTTCATACTTATAGAAGTAATATTTTTTGGATTTAGTTGTAAGGTTGATTTACTTGCTTCCCTTAACTATATAACTATTTGGCATAGTCTTTAGACTTCTTCCATAGATGTAAGAATAGTACTTCTAGGATTGATATTAGTGATGCATGAAATTTCTATCCTAAAATTGTTGACAAGCTTTTAAAGATCTACAATAGTTTTAAATTTGTTTTTATTTTTACTAAGTATAATATCTATGATTTTTTCTTCTATCTTGAACAACTTAATAAATCCACAATTCAAATTAGAGGAGGGTAATCTTCAACCTTTAATATCAAATAAAAATTTTCACAAAGAGATGTGATTCACTTTCTAAAAAAAAATAATTAATTAAAAAAAAAAATCAAGATTAAAAAGTAAAGAATGTTAGTTCAAAGGTGGATAGTCCACAATCTTCAAATACAAAAAATAGAAATAAGATAATCCACTTACTTCTAAAATATAAAATAAAAATAATAAATTAATATACTTGTCAATCTATTAAGGGTATGAAATACAAACAATCAAAGTATCAAAATATTCTTGTGTCACTCAAGAAGAATAAAAAATCACTCAAAGATGGTATAATGTTAAATTAGAATGGCAATTGCCAAAGACAAGAAGATTAGAGACTCTTGAAATAAGACTAGGTATAAAAAAGGTGTTGACAAGAGTGAAAAAGACTTCACTCATGTTTCCATATATACTATCTATCTAAAAGCTATGTGGTGACATTCTATAGAACTTCCAACACGTGTCCAATATGCAAAACATGTGTCAAACTTACAAGACAAGTTTCTTATATGTGTGCCATGTAATTAGCTTGTTCCACAAGCTACCAATATGTACAACACGTGGCTAATTTGTTGGCCAAGTTTCTAACCTATCAATCATCTATAGACATGAATAAAGATGAAACCGCATCTATAAAGCTTTTAAAAAAAAAATTATAAGATATTATTAATTTAATTTTTAATTTTTAATTTTATTTTTTCATATTATTTAAATAATTATTAAAATAAATCTTATATTTGTGACATTTAGTCACAAATTAAAAGATTAGTGATTATTCTTTAAAAAATTTATTTAATTAAAATTCTTTAAACCAATTCATAAAATCCTAAATCCTAAGATTGAACAACATATCTAACGTTTATCAAGTATTCAACAAAGACAAGCCAAGAAAATTACTAAGAGATTAGCACAATCTACTCTTACTAAGTATATTTTACTTATATATGCAACATTGAGATTGTTGAAAAGAAAATCAACTTGTTTGTAACAGGGCTATAAACATCTCTAAATTCAACAATTTCAAAAAAAATATAACAAATAGATTAGGAGCATCCAATATATAGTAAGTAGAAAGCTTATGATGTATAGAGATGAAAATCTAATAGATTTACATTCAATTCTTAAATTACAAAAAAAATAATATGAAATAAAAATATGGTACTTATAAAGATTAAAATTTCAAAAGGTGTGCAAGATTACACTTCTATAGTCAATCTAAAGATTTCATATTGTTGCACTATTGAAATATATGAGTCAAGTCAAAAATGATTCAATTTAAAAGACATACAATCATAGCAAGTTTTTAAAGAACTTTATAGTTTTTTAAGATCCTACAAAAACACCTAAAATAATAAGACAATATAAAATATGTACATTCATGTAGGAAATGAACATAATCTCAAATATATAAGCTTCAATGCAAAGGTATTCAAGAAATTGTAAGAGACATTATAGATGATAGATAACAAATTTTTGGGCAAAATTGTGCTAAAAATTGCATATCAAATGGAGTAAGGATTGCTTCTCTAATAAAGTCATTCTTCTAATGCTGGAATCTCTCAATCTACGACCTGCTTGCGGTTGCTGCCTTTTACTCCCAACTTGGGATTGATTGGAATTCAAGTTCCTCGCTAGCCAGTCGATCTGTCAGCTTTTCACCTTGAGCTTCAAAACTTGAAGTATTTGTCATTGCTCTGATGACAAAGTGCTCTGAAAATACTGCATCGGGGTGCGACGACCTATCTGTGGTGTTCGAACATCCGGAATCAAGTCCAGGTTTCAGACCTGTGATACTATGGATACAATTGGTATCGATTTCTGTGTGATTGAATCTGGTGCTGTAATTTGAAGGTGTTATCTGTATTTGTGGTCGGATGCGGTTCCGGGGCTGTTTACCTCCAGGGCTGACATCATGCGGTGGTTCCGCTGCCGGAGCAAGCGCTGAGATTCGGCGCGGACACGGCCACCCTCGACAGCCACGCGTTTCCACGGCAATGCAGTGGATGTCTCCGTTGAAGTTGCATTCGTCTCACGGATGATGACCACCAATCAGTCGCATGACCAGATCCAAGCACACAGTTGCTTGCCTGGCCTCACCCACAGTTGCTTGCCTTTCCTCGCGATCGCTGAAAGCTCCGTGCCTTCTCTCTTGCACGCATGCTCACACGCTGTGACGTTGCTTTCTTTGGTGCAAGTAGCGCCGTCGCTGGAGTAGTTGGTAAAGATTTCTTTGCCTCGCCTGCTTCCTCCAGAAAATAGCTAGTTGTCTAAACCCGCTCGGATCAGAGAGTAGTCTGCTGAGGATGTGGTGGATTGGATGGATTGCAGCGTGAGCGCAAGTATTTGAGAATAACAAGTTGATCTGTTGCTTGAGATTACAACGAGTTTACTTGGACGGTTCGGATCAGCAGTAGCTTGGTTGGCGTGCACATGTCGGTAAGAGTTTGCACCTTGGCTTGAGTTGCAGAGTCACATGCTTTGTTGAGTTGTTAGGCAGTTTTTGTACTAGGTGTGCCTTTCGGGAGTTTTTTTCTTTTATTTTTTTATTTTTTTTAAAATTATATATATATATATATATATATATATATATCTTGGTTACTACATTATTTGAAGAGTTTAGTTGTGGTTTAATATTTGTTACATATTGCACTTATTAGACAATTTAAAACAAAAAGATATAGTTTATAAGTTAGAGAATAGGTTGAAGCTAAGTTTTACATACCATTTGATAAGTACCATAAAAAAATGTAATTATAGTATATCTTAAATAAAATACTTAATTATTAATTAAAAGTATGAATTATTTGTATTTTATATTCTTCTATAAATCATGTATGGATGTTTTTATTCTAATATATTTAATAAGGTCCATTTATGTACATTAATAAAAGAGTAAGTGAAATCAATGTATTGAATTTATATTATAATTAAAGTATAGGATTTGAATATCTTATCAAGAATATATTATAACCAAGTTTGTAGAAGTATTTGTAAAACACATATCAACAATTTTGGATTTTTTTTAGTTTCTTGAGGTAATTTTTTTATTTAAAAATATTTATTTTTTGTGGAAATGTGTTGTTGTATTTTTTACTTAATGGTGGTATTATGTGGAGGAAACAATAGAGTCATAGGTATAAAAAGAGCTTTGAATTTGTATGGAGATCAATACTTTTTTTTCTTTTTTTCTTTTGTATTTTTCTATAGTAAATTATAGAAATCACAAGAGTGTAAAGATGAATTAGTGTGATTAATACTACTAGGTATATTAATTTTGGATATTTTTGTCTAAATAAGTAAGTACAATATATGCAATTTTTAAATTCAAATTTGAGATTAAAGAAGTTTGTAGGAATTTAGATAGAATTGAGCTTATTAGAGAAATGTATCCTTTTTATAATATTTCAATTGGTAGAAATAAAAAGGTGGAAAAAAATAAGGGTAGTTGAAAGTTATTATGATTAAATTTACAATAAGAACTTATATCATAGTTGGTTGATGTTTACATAAGATATAGTTTAGTTAGATATTTTTTGGAATATAAGTTGGTTTTTCTATTCAATCAAAAGAAGATAGGTACATTTAAAGAACTTCATGTTATGATATTACATTTGTATAGTAAATATTTTAGAGCATGTTTGCATCTTGTTGAAAGATTGTTTTAGTCATGTATCTAAGTTTGTAAAATAGATTTTTTTAGATAGTAGTTATTTAAGGTTTAGAATTATGATTTAAGATTAGTAAGGTTTATATTGAATTTATAGATAGAATTTAGATTATTAAAATATATGAAGAAATCAAGTATTGGTTTTGAGATTATATAGGATTATAGGTTTAGTCTTAGATACACAGATTTAATGTGAAGGGTAGAAAATTGTATGCTTTACAGAGCAATGTAGATAAAATAGTGTTTAATGATTATTCTTGGAGTATAAAATATATCTAATTTGTATTTTTTTACAAGTAGTGATAGGTTGAAGTTAGAATATTTTTTATCAATTCATCATGGTGTCTCTTTTGGAATTAGTCAAAGAATATATATATTCATGATTTAGAACTATTTATATGGATTTTTCATATTAAGATCTTTAAGCATTATGGAACAATATGATAATCATATTGAAGATATTGATAGAATATCAAACTTATAAGGTATTTGTAAAGATATGTAGAAAGGATCTCAAATTTATGTTGGAGCATTTAAGGTTTTATTGAAAAAAGAAGATTTGTTGAATAGAAACCAATGTACAAACTCATGCAAGAAAATTGAAGATATTACAAACTAGACAACTAGCTTACCCTAAACAACTTTTTTATTGATGTTATGCATCAAATTACAAAAAGGATGTGTTACTATAACATGCATATTGCACATTATGATCTAAAACCTAATATCATGGAGACAAAAATTATAGATAAGATTGTTCAACATACTATTGTGAAAGTGATTGATTTTGGAATGTCTAAGATTGAAGTTGAAAGCAATCCAAAAATTATAGTAAATAATATTGCTTATAATAATATTAAATATATGACTTCCAAGGCATTTTAAAAAAATATATTCCAACAATGACAATGTGTCCTTTTAAAGCATATATTTGATTATTTTCAATTGTATGTTCTAAGATTCTTCCAAGAGTGTTGGAGGTTGAATCCTTTGCATTGGCCAAAGTTTGCAAATATTGATGAAAGATTGAATTTATTAAAAAAGAAGTTTTTAGTTGAAATTAGTGGAGCAAGTGCACCATGTTTTGAAACATCAAAGAACATTAATCATCAAAATATAGGATTCTAGTAAATACATAATAAATTGTCAATAGATCTATACAAAATATTATGGTAAGTACATGTAAAATTAATCAGATTGCTTAGATTTTATATTTGTAAACACTCTTCTATGTTATAATAATAATTAATTATCTTATTATAATAAAAGAAGGTTAAATTATAATATAAGTATTATTTTGATTCTTTTATTAATTTAAGGTTAAATTTCTAATTATAGGATAATTTATCTGAGGAAGAAATATTTGATAGAATTTAATATTTATTAGAAATAATTCAAAAATGTACAAATAAAGTGAAGACATTGTGTCTTGTTGGAATGGGTGGAATAAACAAGACCACAATAATAAAAGTTGTATTGAATGATATGAAGCACATGTATAATGCCTTATGCTTTGTTGAGTGAATTGAAAGTGGTGGTGATTGCTATGCAACTTCTTACAATATTTTAGAATAATTTAAAGTCAAATCAAAACCAAGGGATGTAAAATTAGATCAAGAAATATTAAAATCATTGTTAATTACACAGAAAACTATCTTAGTCTTTGACGGTGTGAAGAATCAAAGTTAAATTGAAGTTATTGTGCATATCGATGATATATTTGTTAGCAATAGTAGCACATTGATTGCAACAACTCAAGATTCAAACGCAATAAAACATTGTGGTGAAGAAATTTGTAAAATAAATATTGAAGAATTACATTAAGAAACAAGTTTGAAGTTGTTTATCACTCATTCTTGTAGATACCAAAAATATTTGCATGATGAACTTCTTAAGATTGGTGGAAAAACTATAAGAGCTTGCAATGGCCATTGAGTCTAAAAGTTATGGAAGCATTATTAAAAGAAAAAAAAAAATTGAAATATTGGAGGTGAGCTTTACAAAGATTAAAAAGGAAAAAAGAGTTGGGTGAAGATAAAAAAGAATAGTGACTACAAGATTTGGAATATATTAAGAGTAAGCTTTGACAATTTAAAAGTTAAAGAGAAAAATATGTTTTTGGACATATGTTATTTTTTTATAATGATGTATGTCTACAAGGCATGTTAACGAAAAGAACGTTGCAGTTGTGACTAATAGTAAAAAAAAATTTAGAATAAGATATGGAATTTATATATATATATATATATATATATATATATATATATATATATATATATACACACACACACATAGAATTTATATTAGATATAAACAAAGATGGAATTATAAGAATACATGATCAATTACAAGATATGGATAGAAAGATTGTTGAAATTAAAATGGAGTATAAATATATAAAAATATAAAATTTGAATACAAATCTATTTTATGGATTATTAGAAAAAATAATTTACATAACTATTATCTAAATAGGATATATAGAATTTATAATAATAAAAAAAAATCATCATTTAAAGATTGATATTATTTATTTTTATATTACCTAATTTTCTATTATGTTTTTTTAAATGTATGTTGATATGAACTTATTATTTAAATAGATTAATCTTATATTGTAATGAAATATATATGTATACTAAATGCACCACTAATGTCAAAATTCTAATCTTTTTGTGTATTTAATTGTGTTGGTTTATAGTTAGAAGGATTATTTTACAACAATTCAAATAATAACATTCTTAGCAAAGTAAGAAGTGCTTCTTTTTTATCACTTCAATTTTTAAGTTATAATATTAGTATTTTTGATTTAAATATTATTATAAGAATATTAAACATATTTTTTGCATCAACAAAAAAATTTATAATTAAAAATATTTTCTATTAGACATATTATGTGGATACAAATTTTTAAAAGAAGAAGTAATTGATATATTATTACGCATGCTATATAACAAAGATGTTTTGATTAAGTTTAAGAATTTAAATATCTTGTAATTGAGAAGTTATGCTTTTATAGAAGAATTTTTAAATTTATTCTTTGAAATTGATACATTATTATAACTTAACTGAGAAGGATGTTCAAACTTGATGATACTACCAAAAGAAATGGAGAATATGACTTCTTTAAAAATACTTGATTTAAAAGGTTGTAGGAAATTAAAGCTATTTTTAACATCAATTGGAAGTCTTCTCTCTTTGATTACCATAATTATAAGCAAGTATTCAAGGTTGACATCTTTATCAAATGAATTGGACAACTTCACATCTTTGACTTCCTTTGATTTAAATTTTTGTTCAAGTTTGATATTATAGCCAAATGAATTAAATAATTTTATATCTTTGACTATTTTTTTATATATAGAGGTACTTAAGCTTGATATTATTACCAAATGAATTGGGCTACCTTATATCTTTAACTAATTTTACTAAAAGAATTAAAAGAAAAATTATAAAATACCATTACTAACAATATTAGGTAGCATCTTTGACTAAAAGCAATTCCAATTGATGGTATTATTTTAGGTCAAAGTTTTGGTTTCTTTTTTTAATAAAAAAGTTATTATATTAAAATTTTTAAAATTTTTAAAATTTATTCAAAATTTATAAAGTATAACAACTTGATATGTTTGTTAGTTTTTTTCTACTAGTTTATTATCATATTGGTAATAAGTCTTAATTATATTATAATTAATCATAAAAGTTGTATTGTTAGTGATACATAATAGTTACTTAGAAGTAATTAATTTATAGCAATATAATATTTACATTGTATTTTATTATCATAGGAATTTTAATATAAAAAGGAAAATGACTTTACCACTAAATTAGTATTGAAGTGCCACCAATTAGAAATTTAAATATTTTTCTATGCACAATAAAGGCCTGAGATTTAGAAAAAATATACATAAAATTATAACTTTATAGATGCATAGAGATGAGATAATTCATATTTGTAATCAAAGATTTTTTATTTTGATTAGGTAGAAAGTTGAATAAAATTGAAAAAATAAATTCATCATTGAAGACTATATTTAAATAAAATAATAATAATATTAAAAATAATAATAAAGTATTAAATTAACAAATTATAATAATAAAACAACAATTGAATCATGCTTTGTAGAAACATGGATAGCTTATTATAAGTGGGACAAAACAAGATCTTTAAGGTATTAACTATTGCAAATATATATATATATATTTTTTACTTAAACTGTATTAAATATGTTATTATGTAATATCAAATATATATATATATATATATATATATATATAATTTATATTTTTAAAAATTATATATATTTTTAATATTTTTATTAAGATATTATAAATTATAATTATAATATTACAACTTGATGTAATTTTATATAGACTAAAAGTAATATTGGTATATTTTATAAATCTAAATAGAATTAAAGAAAAATATTTTTTTATTTTTATTTTTAGATATTAAATATTTAAAAATTTTAATATAAATTTTAAATTTTAAAAAAAATCATAGAATATTTTAATAAAATTTTAAGAAGTAAACTTTAATAAGTAATAACATATGCATCCAAAAGAATTTTTATATAGAACCAACTATTATGGATATTTGTAATATTTAAATAAATAGAAGTAATTTTAAATATGTAAAAAAAAAGATTAAGTAGATTATATCTTCTTTGACAAACATTATAAGGACTTCTTACATACAAATTGAAATTAAAAGTATCCTTAGATTTGCTATATGGTCATATAAAATTATTCTAAAATTATTTTAGACCTAAAATACTACTATATAAGTGTCCAACAACTTAGATAGTTGTTTTCTAAGCATCCCAATCCTAAAGAAATTTCTACGGGATTTTTTTTATTAACTTTTATATACAAAAGTAAGACTAAGGGCATCCTTAATCTTGTTATTGCTTCTCTTATATTCTAGTCTCAATTTAAGAATCATTAGTTTATTTATATTTAAAAGTAGTTATTTTAATTTTAAATATTTTATTTTATTTTAAAATTATTTTTAAAAATTTTAATCATGTATATGTAAAATATTTTATAATAAGTTTTATAAATTTATATATTTGGCATTTACTTACCAACTTACATATATGATTCTAAAACTTGATTATTTTTTGTAAAGAATAGACCACTTTTTTTTAAAAGCATTAAAAAAACTTAAAAAGTACAAATTAAATTTCTTCAAAATTATATCTTTTCTATATAAGAATTATTTGTTAATTTTATTTTTTAAAATTCTTATCACTTTTTATAAAGAATCTTAATATATTAAATATTATAAATGTATGGCATAATCAATATAAATAAGTAATTTTGTACCATTTTTTAAAAATCAAAGAATTTAAAAAATATTTTAAAATATAGAAAATAAAAATATTTTTTTAATAAATTAATTATATCATCTAATTATGTATATATATATAGATATATATATATATATATATATATATTTTTGAAGAACCAATGATTATTCTTTTTTAAAAATTTGGTAGTAGTAATTCTAAGTTTTGAGTATATATTAACCACAGATAATTGTCATTAAATTCTAACTACAAAATTATTAAATGTAAATGTCTTGAATAAGGTTTAAAAGGATATTACTTAATAAAAATTTGTTTTTAAAAAAATATTTTTTTAATATCATAAGATCCAATATTAAAAACTTAGATGTAATTGTAATTGAACTTTAATTTGTATACAATAAACATGATGTAATTTGTGCAACTATTAACAAATCTAAATTTTAAAAAAACTATATTTTTATTAATTTTTTATTTTATATTTAGCTTTAAAATTTAAAAATTTAAAACTTTGTATTAAGTTTTATAATATTATACTAATTAATTGATTTTTCTTTAAATTTTAATATGATTTAAAAATATTATTGCTAAATTGGATCAAATTTTAAACATTAAGTTAAAAATTAAATTTTTTGTTACATATAACAAGTGATTTTTTAGGCTCTATTGAATAATTTGTATTATCACAATTTAATACTTCTATTACTTTACAACTAAATACTATAACTATTTCAAATGTATAATCAAAAGTAATTAATATGTGAATTGATTTAATATAATCCATTTTTTAAAATAAAATCAAATAAAACAAAAACTTGATACAAACAAGAATTATTTTTCTTATATTATAGAGATCCTAAAAGTAAAATATTACTTAGACTAATGACACAACTACTAAATGAATTAAATAATTCAAAAACTAAACAAGAAACATTATGTTAAGAAACAAATTTGTCCATCAATAATAGGAATTTTGAAATTATATTCTAATATAAAATTATCTTATAAAAATTCTATATTATTATCTTCTTCTTTTTTTTTGATTTTTTATTAAAAAAATATTAGGATCTAAAATTTATATAATTTCTATATTTTTATATCAACTTTCAATTCTTTTTCTTATTTATTTAATAAAAAAATTCTAACCATTATCACATTTTATCAATACAAAAAAAATAAATTAACATATGTGAAAGTCATATATAGTTAATCTTTATCTTTCAAATGTATTAATCATAAAATACTTCTAGAAGTGATTTTATATAATTGTAATAGTATATTTGTATTAATTATTATTATTTTATTGTAAAATTAATGATTTAAAATTTTTTTAGTTTTTAAAATCTTCAAAATAAACTAAGTATCTTATAGATTTAAATCTTTTTATAGTCCTAATATGAAAAGAAAATTAATTACTAATACAAAAAATGAATTATTTAAAACTACTAAACTATAATTTTTAAAAAATTATGTTATGTATTTTGAAAGATCAAGCATGATTACAAACACACTTTAAGCATGATTATAGGCACTTTAAGCATGACATATCTTTCTATTAGTAAGAAAATTTTATTTTAACAAAACTAAAAGAACTTATTTTAAAAATTACTATGTGAATTAAATATTAAAATTTATTTAAATTCTATAATATTTTTAAAACTTTTAATATTTTCATTCGATAATATTTTTAATAAATTTATTTAAATTAATAATAAATCAAAATTTTATGTAAAAAAATAATATGATTTATTAAATATAAAAATTATAGTAAGAAAGAAGATTATACCAATATGCACTTTTTAATTTTATTTTACACAATCTTGTTGCTATAATATTTGGTTGTTATAATTTTTTTTAAATGGATGAAGGTGTCAAGGACATAAATCTACACAAAATTTAAAAGACAATACATTCATATGTCGCTAAAGAAGAGAGAAAGTAAAAAAAGAAGAGATAACTATAGATAGAAAAGAACTAGAATGACTACTGCCAAGTATAAAGAGACTAAAGAGTCTTGATATAAGACTAGAATACAAGAAAGGTGTTGATAAGATAAATAATGGCATCAATCTTGCTTCCATATATACTAGCTACAAAGAATGTATTGTTGAAGTTTTCTAAGACTGCTTGACTTACAAGTCAAGCATCAAGTTGTAAGTTGCTTCTAATATAACTTTCTAAAAATTAGAAGCATGTAGAACAAGATTTGTTATAAAATAAGATTTTTTAATATTTATTGATTTAAGTAGCAATTGATTTAATAAGATAATTTAATTTTTAGTTCTTTGTATATATATATATATATATATATATATATAGAAAGAACTAAAAATTATATAAATATATATAATATATTTTATAAATTATTCATAAAAGAAAAATAAGATAAAATTTTAAAAGATATATAAGCATATAATTAAAAAAAATTATAAATAATTTATTTCATATTGCTCTAATTCCAATCTTTTTGTTATATAAATCTAATAAAATATTAATATTCTTTAAAAAAAAATCTATAGTGACTTAAATTAATTTATTTAAAATATTTTTTTTATAAATATTTGAATTAGATATAAATATTTATTTTTACATATAATATTGAAATAATATTAAATTTTTATATTATAAATATATAATCATTTATATATAATAATATATAGAATATAATAAATTTTGGCTATAAATAAAATATTAAATATAAAAAAAAATTAATATAGTTTATTATTATTATTATTATTATTTTACATTCAAATTTTAAAAATTAATTTAATTTTTTATCTTAATTGAAATTTGAAATTTGAAATTTATAAGTAATTATTTTATACTTTCAATCAATACAAAAGAATAAATTATGTATAAAGATACTACTTTTTATATTATATATAAATTTCTTATATATATATATATATATATATATATATATATATATATTTATACATATACATATACACTAGAATTTATTCCATATATAATACACATATTTGCATATCATGAGATCATAGCCACCTAGTGATAGTTCTAATCCTAATCCTAATCTATATTTTTGTCACAACTATAAGATTTATCCCAGTAATTATTTAATTAATATAAATAAATAGAAGTAAGTAAAAAAAATTAATTTGATAATATCTTAAAAAGAAGCTTCTTAGAAGCTTCATAGATGCGGAACCACCTTTATATATATCTATAGGTGATTGGTAGGTTAGAAACTTGGTCAATAAGCTAACCACGTGTCGCACATATTGGTAGCTTGTGGATGAAGCTAACTATGTGTCGCATATGTTGGTAGCTTATAAAACAAGCCAAATATGTGGCGCATATGTGGGATACTTGTCTTACAAGTTTGACATGTGTCTTGCAAATTAGACATGTGTAGGAGGTCCTATAGAATACCGCCACGTAGCTCTTAGATAGATAGTATAAATAGAGACAAGAGTAAAGCTTTCTTCACTCTTGTCAATTCCTTTCTTGCTTCTAGTCTAATTCAAGAGTCTCATGTATTTTCTAATCTTTGGCAATAGCCATTCCAGTTTCTTCTTGAATATACATATTTCTTTATTTTTATCTTGTTATTTTCTTTTGACATAGTTTTTTACTAAATTACACATCTATTTTAGTTCGTGTCTTTAACAAATTGATAAGAGTGAAGTTACAATATCAGAGCTTTGTCTTTTCTTCATTAAAAGTGGATTACCCTTTTTTCTTGATAAGACATAAGTATATTAGAAGTTGTGAATTATCCACTTCTATATTGATATTGTTCTGAAAATCTTTTTTCTTTGTTCTTGAGTATTTTATTTCATAGTGAGAGTAGATATTTTTTTCTTTTCTATAGTGGTATCATGATAGAATTTGCTGAAATGAAGAGTGCAGTGGTACAAATGCAAGACCAAATGAGAGAATTAATGCTTGCAATACATCAATTCAATACACCACTATAAGAAGCAACAAGATTAATAAGAAGCAAAGATATATAGATGATTTGAGTTGCTTCAAGTCATACTACTTCACCTACAATTGAACATCACTCAAGTATCAAAGAACTAAAGATTAGTTTGCCGGAGAAGTTTGATGGTACCAAATCTAAGTTTCGAAGATTTATCAATTAAGTACAACTGGTGATTGAATTTCAACCCTAAAATTATCCAATTCAAAGATCACAAGTCAGTCTTATTGCATTAATACTGTCAAGTTCTTTTTTATCATGGTTTTTGTCCTTTTTTGAACGACGTGATCTAGTATTGGATAATTTGGAGGTATTTTTAGTAGAATTTTGATCTATATATGGAAAACATGATGTAATTCATGTCGCAACCAATAAGATCCACATCTTGCAACAAGACAATTGATTAATGACATCATATGCTTCACAGTTTCAACAATTAGCAATTGATACCAGGTGGAATGATGCTGTGCTTATTAGTCAATTTTTCTATAGATTACAATATGAGATAAAGAAATTCATGCTCAATTTACTCGATCTTTAGACATTGAGTCAAGTAATTAATTTTGCTGTGAAGTGTCACAATCGACTTTTTAAATTTCGATTAATAGATATCTATTTAGAACCTAAAAATCACAAAGCCTTTGCTTTATTAGATTCAAGAGCCTCAGCGTGTTTTTTAGATAAAGAATTTGTTAAAAGTTGTAAAATACCTTCAATACAAAAAATTAAATCCGTACATATAGAAGTCATAAATGGTCACATGTTATCTTTTGGAAATGTTATTCATGAAATTCTTCCTATAAATATAATAATAGATAGTCATAATAGTTGTGTAGTCTTTAATATAATTAAAACTCTTTCTAATCTAGTCATTTTAGATTTATTATGGTTAAAAAAATACAATCTTTAAACAAATTGGATTTTCCATAGACTTAACTTTTCTCAAAATATTAATAAGAGTCTCATAAATCAAGTAATAAACCATAAGCCTAGTATAGTAAAACCCGTACTTATAGATACAAAAGCGTTTATGAATAAAGTAAAAGAAGGATCATCTTTTTTTTATTTATGCTACATCTATTTTTGATAGTAGAAGGACTTCAAGTGGCATTCTAAGCCAATATCAAGATTATTAAGACATTTTTGAGAAGAAGAATGCAAAAATTCTTCTGAAGCATCATCTATATGATTGCTCAATTGATCTCAAAGAAAGAACTCAGCCTCCATTTGGACCCATCTACAATCTATCTCAAAATGAATTGGCTGAATTTAAAAAATACATTGATGAGAATTTGGCCAAGAATTTCATACGCCATTCAAAATCCCTAGTAGGAGCTCCTATCTTATTTATAAAGAAAAAAAATGGATCATTATGGATGTGTGTAGATTATCAAGGATTCAACAAGATTACCATCAAGAATAGATATTCTTTATCTTTGATATCTAAACTTCTTAATCAACTGAATCAAGTTAAGATCTATACAAAAATAGATCTATGAAGAGCATACAATCTCATGCACATTAAAGAAGGTGATGAATTAAAGACTGCATTTCAAACAAGGTATGGACATTTCAAATATAATGTCATGCCTTTTGGACTTACAAATGCATCAGTTGCTTTTCAATATCTTATGAATGATATTTTTTGTGAGTTTCTTGATAATTTTATTATCTACTATTTAGACGATATTTTAATCTATTCTAAAAATACACAAGAACATGAACTTCATATTTGTTGTGTGTTACAAAAACTTAGAGATACAAGGTTATATGCCAAGATAGAAAAGTGTGTATTTCACACTATTCAAATTGACTTTTCAGGATATATCATTTCGAATGATGGTTTCAAAATGGATCCTATGAAAGTCTAAACAGTAATAGATTGGAAGACTCTAAAAACAATAAGAGATGTATAATATTTTTTGAGATTTTTTAATTATTATCAAATCTTCATCAAGAACTTTTCTCAAGTTGTAGCTCCACTTACATACTTAATTTGTAAGGACAAACTCAAGCGGAGTAAAGAAGTAGAAGCATTGTTCAAGGCTTTGAAGATAGCTTTTATTTTTGCACCAATTCTGTATTGCGTTGACTTTTTTAAGATATTTTTTATGGAAACAGATGCCTTAGACTTTGCTTTGGGGGTAATATTATCACAAATAGGAAAAAATGACAAACTCCATCTAGTAGCTTTTCATTTCGAGAAATTTTTAGTAACAAAAATCAATTATGAAATCCATGATAAAGAACTTCTTATAATTGTGGATTCTTTTCAAAAATGGCATCACTATCTAGAAGGCGCTTCTAGTCCAGTCATCATATATACAGATCACAAGAACCTTGAATATTTCATATCCGTACATATATTGAATCGTCGCCAAGCTTGTTGGAGCATGTCTTTATCAAGATTTGAGTTTATTATCATCTATCGGCCAAGAAAACAAGAAGGTTTGTCCAATGCCCTTCTTAGGCATTCTTATCTTGTACCAAAAGAAGGAGATTCAACTTTTGATCAACAAAGAATAATCCTCTTGAAGTCAGAGAAATTCCATCTTTGAGCAATGAAATTAACATTAACTATTGATTTTATTTTTATAAAACAAATCTAATTCAATATGTCTTCAGATGCTCTTGTCCATGACATTAAGAATAATTTATCTAAGTCTCATGATACTTTCAAGTTTGAGTTCAAGAATGATTTTTTCTATTTTGAAGGACACCTATATATTCAAGAAGGTGCAACATGACTACATGCTCTAGAAGCTCATCACAATTTTTATGCGATAGGATATTTTGGATATAATAAGACTTTAGAGCTAATATTGAGAGATTTTTTGTGGCTTCAGATGTGAAAGACTGTTAAAGAATTTGTACACTCATGTGATATTTATTCAAGATCAAAAATTCCTCGTCACCAACCTTACGGACTTCTCCAACAATTACCTATACCAGAACAACCTTGGTCTTTTGTTTCTATGGATTTTATCACGGATCTTCCAAAGTCAAATTCATATGATTCTATATTCGTGATTGTAGATTATTTTATCAAGATGGTACATTTCGTACCATGTACAAAATCTATTACAAGTGAAGAAATAGCTAAACTCTTCCTTAATAATATCTATCACTATTATGGACTATCAAGGGATATTATATCAGATAGAGGAATACAATTTATATCAAGGTTTTGGAAGACTCTTTTTAAAATATTGAAGGTAGATATAAAACTATTCTTAGCTTTTCATCCTTAAATTGATCAAAAAATGGAACAAGTAAATTAAGTTTTAGAGCAATATTTGAGATGTATCATCAACTACTATCAAGATGATTGGACAACTCTTTTGCCATTGGCAAAGTTTGCTTGTAATAATTTGGTACATTCTTCTATTGAGCAAACTCCATTCTTTGCAAATTATAATTATCATCCATGACTTGATACTTTTGACTTTTCAAAAGCTAATAATCCTACGGCGAAAGATTTGGCAAATCGTTTGTCAGAGCTACATGCAACAATGAAGACACAACTAAGAAAAGCTTAAGAACAACAAAAAATCAAAACAGATGTCTATCATAAAGAACAACCTCAATTTTACATGGGTGATAAGATATGGTTACTTTGTCATAATATCAAGACTATCCATCCTTGCGACAAGCTGGATTATTGTAGGCTTGGACCTTTTTTGATTTGTGAATAAATCAATCCACTTACTTATGGATTATGCCGACCAAAATCTATGAAAATCCATCTTGTATTCCACGTGTCACTACTCAAGCCATACAAGATAATGGATATACAAGTAAAAAGACAAATGCCACCGCCTCCTATAGAAGTGGACAACAATGAAGAATTCGAGATTCAAGAAATTTTTAGATTCAAGGCGGTGCCAAAATTGACTAAAATATCTTGTGCATTGGTATGGATACAATATTAGTGAACGTACATAGGAGCCATGCAGGAATCTAGCAAATACATCAACAAAAGTCAATGCATTTCATTGACAACATGTGTCAAAACTAAGATAAAGATTCAAAAAAATCTTTGCTATAAAACAAAGTAGGTTCTATAAAAGTTTCATCCTACCTTGTATCATTGTTGTTATTTCCTTAGATTTGTTCATATTAAAGAGATGGAAGATCAACAACCAGCGAATATAGCTCAAGAGCCATCGTTTGCTGTTTTACCGGACGAGACATTATGATTATCACAACCTTTAAGATGACGGAATAGAAATGAAGATCCTTAAGAATGACATGTCATTCCTTGGATTGATGGAAAAATACAACATATTTGGTATCACGACCTTGGAAGAGACTTACAATGCTTGGTGATACTTTTAGAGGTAGAAACTAATCCTGATGATGTTTCTAATGTTTTCTTTGAAGGAAGTTATGAAGGCCTCAAGAATGATCAAATAACATAGTAGTCCTCTCGCCTTGGTATGGGACATTATCGATGGCTGAAAGGACCTATTAACTACCTTTGAAGGGAACAAAGATGAGAATATGTGGCAAGCACAATATGACGTATCCTGGACTTCTTTAACATATAATCACCACTCCTCATGGAACTCGTCTCTAGAAGGGGGGGGGTAATGTCACGGACATAAGATTTATTCCAATAATTATTTAATTAATATAAATAAATAGAAGTAGAAAAAATAAATTAATTTGATAATATCTTAGAAAAAAACTTTCTAGAAGCTTCATAGACGTGGAACCACCTTTATACATGTCTATAGGTGATTGATAGGTTAGAAACTTAGTCAATAAATTAACTACATATTGCACATATTGGTAGCTTATGGAACAAGCTAACCATGTGTCGCACATGTTCATAGCTTGCAAAACAAGCCAAGTACGTGGCGCACATGTGGGAAACTTGTCTTACAAAATTGACACGTGTCTTGCAAACTAGAAATGTGTAGGAGGTCTTATAGAATATTGCCATGTAATTCTTAGATAGATAGTATAAATAGAGTTAAGAGTGAAGCCTTCTTCACTCTTGTCAACTCCTTTCTTCCTTCTAGTCTAGTTCAAGAATCTCATGTATTTTCTAGTCTTTGGTAATAGCCATTCCAGATTCTTTTTGAATATATATACTTCTTTATTTTTATCTTATTATTTTCTTTTGACATAATATTTTACTAAATTACACATCTGTTTTAGTTCATGCCCTTGACAATTGTTGTGCTATGTGAAATGCATCCTACAAATACAATAGACATCTAATTGTGGGAGGATTTTAACTTACCTTGAAGTTCTTTTTATAATCAAAAAAAAATGCATGAGGTGTTTAAAAACATCCGTCCAAGTAATTGTGACCCTCTTAAAATCCTCAAGACAATTTATTTTATTTCTATCAATTTTAAATCACATCCTTATTATTAGCAATCTTATTTCTAGATGGTCTTACTTAAATAATTTCTAAGGACATTTATATGTTCTTTACTCATTTCTAAGATAATTGAATGTATTTCAAGCTCATCAATATGGACTTTACTAAAAAAATTTAAGCCACTATCAATCTTAATCAAACATTAAACAACCTTCAAGCAAATTCTAAACAACCCTAAAAAATCTTTAGAAAAATCATAAAATAAATCTATTAACTCTTAACAAAATCATATTTAAATCTTAATCAAATCCTAATTAAATCCTAAGAAATCCTAAATAAATTGTATCTAAATTTTAATCATATTCTAAAAAGATTCTAATCAAATTTTAATTAAATATTTAAAAAATCCTAATTAAATCTCAATAAAATCTTAATCAATCTTTAAAAAATCCTAACTAAATTCTAATCAAATTTTAACTAGTCCTAACAAATTTCTAATCAAATCTTAATTAATCTTAAAAAATCCATAATCAAATTTTAACTAAATCTTTAAAAAATCCAAACTAAATTCTAACCATCCTTAAAGAATCATATCTAAATCCTAACAAAATTCTAATCAAATCTAAATAAATCCAGCAACAAATTAATATCTATATAATTTCTTAATTAATCATTGATTTCACTTAAAGTTTTGCACAATCTTCAAAATCCTAATTGATTATACATATTAGAAATTTTAAAAGAACCACACTTACTACTTAAGAAAAAAGTCAAATTTTTTGCTTGGAAGTTGAATAGCTTCATTTTCCAACCTTGATATTAAGCTTTCAATTTTAATAGCTTCCAATTCTAATATCTTCTTTTTTAAATGTCAATTTGCTCCCAAAATTTGCATAAATATTGGTATTTATATTAGCTACTAAATCCAATTGGCAAATTATTGTAGATCTTAGAAATCCTTATCAACCTTCAAATCTTTGATTTTAAATATCCTAGTCCACTTAAATTCCAATAACTCTTAATGTAACCATCTAATTTAGTCCATATTCACAACACACATCTAACACAATAATTTTTACAAATCCACAAATTTCATCCATATATATACTACAAAATATATATAATTCTCCAAAATATGAATCTACTTTATTTTTCAAAAATCAAAGTTACCTAAATCAAACTCTAATTTTATATAGCTCTCACAAAGTCATTACAAATTTAAAACCCTTTAAACTAACTTTCATATAAATCTCTCTAAGTCTCATCTCTAATCCTGCTTTCCAATCAAACAAAAACTTTACATCTATTGTAGGTATGTAGTGTCATATTATGTGTTGTCTTGTTTGAAAATGCATTAGGCATTTGATTGTAGAAGGTAATTTTGTATTTTGCAACTAAGCAAGAACTTAACAATTCTAATAAAATCTTAAATAAATCTCAATTGAATCTTAATAATTCTTAATCAAATCCTAATCAAATCTTAATCAAATCTTAAATTAATTTTAAAAAAATCCTAAAAGAATCATAAAAAAATTTTAAAGAAATTTCAAAGAAATCGTAATGAATCTTACAAAAATTTTAAAGAAATTTTAAAGAAATCCTAACAAAATCTTAGTAATTTTAAAGAATTTCTAAATAAATCTTAATTTAATTTGAATCAAATCTTAAATAAATTCCAATAAATTCTAATAAAAATCTAATCAAATTTTAATCAAATCCTAATCAAATGCTTTCTAATTATAAATAAATTTTTAAAAATTCTAATAAAATTTAAATCAAAATCTGATTGAATTCTAACCAAATTTTAATAAAATCTTAATCAATTCCTAACCAATGATAATCAATTTCTAACCAATGATATTCAATTCTAATCAAATCTAATAATAGATTTAAAATCTTAATAATCATTAAAATAATTATTAATCTTGATTTAAATTTTTTACACTTTTTAATCTACTAATTGACATGAAGCATACAAAATTTTTAAAAAATTAAATTTAAAAATTGGTAAAAAAAGCTCATAATCCACTCAAATGTCAGTTGTCTTCTTTTTTCAATATTGATGCCAATCTTCTAGTGTCAATAGCTCCTTTTTACATCATTTAATTGCTCTAAATTTTTTTGTAAATATTAGAAATTAAATCAATTATTAGTTTAAAAAAAAAAAAAAAAAAAAAAAAAAAGCCATTTCAATTTAATTAGAAAATTATTTAAAATCAAAGAAATCCTCACTAACTTTTAATATCCAATTTTTGATACTCTAATCCACTTGAATTCCAATAATCTTTGATTTAATTGTTTGATTAAGCTCAAATTTATAAAATATATCCAAGACAACTTTATTCACAAATTCAAAAAATTCACTTGTAGATTTACTATAAAACTCATAAAATTTTTTAAAATATGAATCTACTTTATTTTTAAAAAATCAATGTCATCCAAATAGAACCTTGATTTTGCATAGCTCTCACAAAGTCATTACAAACTCAAAAAGCTCAAAACCAATGCTTAAAAAAATTCTATTAAGTTTGCTCTCCAAATCAGCACTCCAATCAACAAAAGAATCATTTATTCATTGTAGGCATGTAATTTTGTGCCTTGGGATTTGTTTTCAACCCTAGTTCATAATTGGTCCTCTCTGAGTATCATATTAAGATTTTTCTAGGTAATTTTTGCTAAAAGCTGCTCTTTACTTTTATTTTAAGATGCATATAGTATTATTTTTGCTAATCTACCTTGTTTTGTTTTGTTGGTGGTTCTACAAAGTAAATAGAATTCCTTTTAATAAAAAAGGCAATATAGACATTATTTTTCTACTTCCTTATATCTTCCACCTATGATTTTTAAAGTAAATTTTTATTCTATTTTCAATAAAATTTGTCTAGATTATTGGTCTTTGTGTATTTTTTTACCTAATAGTTGTATTGCAACATGACAACATTCAATTTGAAAGTCTATCTAACTAGTGTTAGTCCTAATTCTAGTCATAAACCACGTGCATTGAATTGTTTACAATCCTTACTTAGGAAGTAACTAGGATCTTCCTTCCACATGAAAATTGAATTTTTCACACTGCATACTTCATTCAAGAAGTAACTAGGACCTAGTGTGAGTCCTAACCTAGGCAAATAATCTTGTTTTATAATATAAATATATATATACATATACATATATATATATATATATATAATATTATAATATGTGATTCCAATATTTTACCTTCACGTTGCTTATATTAAAACTTAGATACATACAAATATCAAAAGAAATATTCGATTTTAGTAATGTAGTAGAATTTGAGCATAATACAAAATGTTACAGAATGCATGAAAAATCTGAAAGAAGATAGTACAAGTGAAAAGAAATTTGTTTTTTGAAATGAGACAACAACATTTTTCTAATAATGCATACAATTTCTGAACTGTAAATATATAAAATATAAAATATTATTACTTTCAATAAAAACAAATCATTTTTAATTTTAATTTCAATGAAAAGAGATGTAAAATGATTTTTTTTGGCATACAAGGCAATACATGACTATGAGCATTCAATTCAATATCTCTCAAATAATACTATACAATTACAAATTAATAATAAGAATTGAATAGAAATTTTCAACTTTATTTACAGAATCAAATGAATAATTATTTAAGAAAGTAACTACTTACATCAAACCTTAAATGATAAATTGCACACTATATCAAAATAGTTTAATTGATTAGTAATAGAAATACTAAACATCAATAAGAAAATCCTTGTATACAATTACACTATATGACAAAAACAATTAGGAACATATAACTTTGCAGTTTTTCCATATAACTTATGATTATGCAATCATTATAAATAATACCTAGAGGAATTAATTCTAAGAAACAATCTGATAATTGTTTTTCATAATGCATTAACAGTAATATTTCTGAAAATATATCTGATGCAAATCAACATCAAACAACACCACACATCAAAACATAGTTTTAAAAATCACATATTTGAAATGGAAAACTTAACTAATTTATTTCGAAATTACACACATCTACATACCTTCATAAATACCAATAAGTGTTTAAAAATATACACATATGACATTGTACAATAAGAGCACAATCACAGCACACTTATTCAATACATGTGTTCTAAATATATTGATACATCATCATATATTTGACACACAATCATTAATCTTTCTTTTTTCTTTCTTTTTTCATTTAAGCATGAATAACTGTCATCAATCCATACTCACTTGCTTGTTACTTTGTAGAAAAAATGGCAAAGTGTCACCCTTCTAATGGCCATTGGTTTGTTTGTTTTGTTTGTTTGTTTACCTGCATTCTCTAGGCAACCCTTTCGCTGCAGTGCCACCTAAAATCTTAGTGAATGCATCTATTGGTCTGTAGCTTTGTAGATTCAGTTACATGGTTTAGAGGAAACAGCCTTCAAGATTAGCGTCGATCTTTTTGGTAGTTTGTTGTGTTTGCAAGCAGTGTTTAACTGAGTCACGTTTTGCCATCAACCACCTCATCATTTGTTATTTTAGATGCTACTCTTCAAGATTCTGCTCACTCTTGCCCTGTAAGACAATGTCAACGATGTTAACTGGTGATTCGTTTGTCTCTTCTCACTCTCAAGCTTTATACTTCCTTCCTCAGCTTCGCATCCTCGTCTAAGCGAACGAATTGTGCTTAGTCTGTACGGGTCTATGCACGGATACAGTAGAGCTTCATTTAACCTAATTAACTGTATTTTCCTTGGTCCATTTACGTACATCCAAGACTGTGAATGGTATCTAACTGTGGGTTTTGGATTTTGAGCTCAAATTAATGGCTTTACAATGTGGATTGGACAGTGTTGATAAATGATGTTGTTCTCATGGAATTTTTGCAGAAACAAACGAATAAAAATGATTGTGCGGTCAGTACATATCAAAGAGCGGGTACGTTTCTACATTTGCCGTGTGGCCATTGAGTGTAAGATTTTCTTAGGTTAATGTAAAAGCACTCAGAATGTACTTATCGAGAGTCGATTTTAATGCTGTTTTACTACATCGTTTTAACTTCACGTTTACAATACAGTTTGTTGCCCTGTAGGAATCAAAAGTTTACTAGTGTCTAGGAGATTTTATTCGATACAAAATGTCTTTACACTGCTTCTGTTACATTATTCTACTCACGTTTGCATGTAAATCTTGTACTCGTTGTTATGAAACCTGCGGAAGGAGCTGGCATAGTGTGACTGAAGTGAATGGGGTATTCACATATGTGTATTAGAGGTTAATATTTTAAAAGAAGTCACTGATTTTTATGACAATGAATTGTTTTGGTTTGTAGAGGACCAAGTTGGTTAGGTGTACTTACGACAAAATGTGGCCTGAAAACAGTTGTTGTATTTTCTTCGTCATTATCATCCGCTGTCAGACTCGTTAGATTCAGAAGAAAGAGATTCTGCTGGCACTTGGGTTGCCAAAATTCCTCTTCCAGAGGGTGACGTGATTGAGCAAGAATCGCAGGTGTGTATTTAATTCATGAATGGATGCTCTAGCACTAACATGTCCGCGGGTATCATTCGACAGTTTTGAATGTCAAAGCAATCACAATTTGCAGAGAAGAACAGTTTCATACCTCTTCATTCCCATTTAGCCAATCAGGTCATAGCTAAAAGTCTACACCGAGGCTATTGGGTACTATTGGGGGATGTGTATTGTTTTTTTAGCAACTACAGTGGACTAAAAATGTTGCTTTTTCAGGAAATACATGAAAATGAAGACATTGTTCATGAGCAAGGACTGGATACCGAGCTATTGGAGCAGCTTGTCCTGAAACTCACAAAGCTTGAACAGAAAAGTTTTGCCCTGGTCAAATATTTGAAACATTTCTGTTGTGGCATTTGCAAAGATCCCAATTCAAAACTCGAGGTAACTGAGTTGTTGTGTAAGGCCTGCGTCAAGCATCGATTTAAACGTGAGAGTGCATCTTATCCTGTTACACAGGATACGGTCAGTGAACACCTCGTAGAGCGTGTTGATTTCAATGGGATGGCATCCTGGTACCCCGCTTATCCTTTCACCCTCATAAAATGTATGGACGAGCTCAAACAAAAAAGTCAATGGAGATTGTTACTAGGTTTCAGACTAAGCATGTGGAATGGGACGTTGCCGTGTTTTTTTTTCGCGAACTACAAATACAATTAAAGTTTGTGCAGTCAAAGTTGTCGTTACTAGTGTTGTGCTACATGTTTGATCCAAATTTGCAAAACACAATTTTGATGGACTCTTCGTTGTGTAGTTCTGGAGATGCACCAGAGCTGGCTGCGGGGCCATCTGACGAAGTAGAATCAAGTGTTGGAGAATCAAGTAGTATCTCGGATGAACCTTGGTCTGATCAACCTTTGAATGTAGCAGTAAAAGAAGGAGTTAAACTCCTTGCGGGAAAGATCCATAGGGTATTGAGAGGATTGCATGAACTCGCCAAGATCACAAAAGTTCCGGCTGGTAAGTATGAAGTGTTCAAAGCAGGAGCTATAGCTAAAGCTGTAGAGTTAACAGGGACGATGGAGTGCACGAATCGAGCGGTAAGTACCATTGGCATTTTTTTTTTTTTTTTTTTTTTTTTCATTGCGGTTTAACTAGTATTTGCAACTCATTCTGTTAATTTTTGTTTGGTTGAGCAATGGTCATGTACGATACTCGGATTTATTCTCGTGCAGTTGAAGTTGTTGAAGGCGATTACAAACTTTACGAATGGTGATGCGGACGTACATGAAAAAGATAAAATAGAGATCTTTGAAGCAGTCGCTGATCATTTGGACGTCCTCATGAGGATAATGGAACAGAAAAAGGATCCCGCAGCTCTTCTAGCTGCTGAGACTGTTGTTAACATGTTGACAAATAAAGAGGTATTGCAGACCCTCTAGTGTCATGATGCTATCGTGATTTACAAATTCTGCAATTATAAATACCTGCCTGCTTCTCCAATCGTTTCTTTACTGACACGTTAGTATGCACGTATGAGTACTAAGTTTTGTCCCTGACGTGTTGCGCAAGTCATTTACGCAAGACATTTTTGGAGGTCAAAATTTACAGTTATGAAAAATGTTTCAGATATGGCACACAGTACGGACCAAGTATCATATTATTAAGGCACTAGTTGAGTTGTCGGGAAGAAACCCGGATCGAGCAGACAGTGTGCGTCTCCAAGGGTTAGCACGCCTAACAAAAGTAGATTCAACGAGCCACGAATACTCCAAAATTGAAATCATTGCAACATCTTTGGTGACATTGTTGCAAGAAGGTAAGCATTTCCAAACTTACAATCCACTATGTCACTTTGATTCTTTGTACAAAAGAATCTTGCTCGCACATGCTACAGCAAGGTAATGGAACTTAAGTTGAGTGCCTGGTTCATTGGACCAATAAGAAGTGGATACTGGTGAATTTGTTGGGTCTTTGAAGATTTAGAGAGATTTAGAGTATCTCAGGTAGTTGATTCACCAAGTGTGCAGCTGTGCAAAATGGTCTCTCATCTTTATTTCATCCTGTATGCGGCTCTGGTTTCTTCTTGGTTTTGTCCTCATTAATAGCTTCTGTTTTATGCCTTGGTGGAGGATGGCATGACCACCTCTCAAGAGAATGTGTCAGATTTATAGTTGAGTAATGTTAAATGGCTCGACGTACTTAGCATAGTATTGTGTTGAAAAGCTAATTTTTGTTCTATGTTACCAGTGCAAGAATATCTCGTGCTGTTCTGGCATGAGATGCAAGTCATGTTCAATTCGTTTCAAAGTGCTGACCATCAATTTGTTGTCTTGAAGGGCTCGAGAGGTCGGACTTGGAAAACTTGGTGAATGATTCGCTTGAAAAGTTGGAGGCCCTGGTGATTGACCAGGTCACACCTCATGCTTCGGTGTACCCTAAAGTTCGAGAGAAAATGTTCGAGCTGATGACGACTAATGCATTTGACTCCATTTCCAGTATATCTGGAAGGACGGCAGTTATAAGGATCATGACGAAATTTTGTACGTTGTACAAAGTGGACATCACAGAAAGTTTATTCTTGGGCATCATGAGAATGATGAAAAGGACAACATCTGAGATGTCGAAACTTAAGGTAAAGGATAGTGTGAAGGAGCAAGTGAAGGATCTGGAAGAGCTACTTAATCTTTTTGTAGAGTTGCTGTGTATCTTTGCAACTCATCAGAAAGACATGGTTAGAACCTTGCTTACTCAAAACGTCGAGGTGGAAGGAGAGCTTAGGAATATGGCGATTGAACAATTGAAAATTTCGGTGGAATCCAAAGTTGAGATCTTACTCCTTTTTAGCCAAATTGATACGCCAAGTAGTCAAGCTACATTGGCTGAAGGTATCACATTATTGGGCAAGATGGCAGCCAACCCAGAGTATAAAGAGAAGGTTGCGGCGGGGTTAAGAAAGGTCGTAGTAACGCAAAATGGTTTAACTGAGAACCAATTGAAAGGAGTCGTTGAAGCGCTTTTGGTTCGTTCATTTTCGCATTACTTGCTCAAACTGAAGAAATACATTTTGTTCACTTATTTCAAGTCACAGCCATGTTTTTGGATTTTTTTAATTTTTAATTTTTAATTTAATTTTGTTTTAATGCCTAGTTTCTTTTTATGATTAAAAATTGCTCAACATTTTCGTATCAATTTTATTTATTTCCAACATTAGCTATTCAGGTATGTGTTTGCTCAGAAAGTGTTTTGGTAGTGACCTGGGAGCAATTAAGTGGGAATCAAACATTGACTATTTCCTTCCAAACGTTGGTATTGTATTATTCGATGGTTAACAATGTTTAACCCCTCCCCTAAGAGTCAACTTGTTCGTTTGGTTCCTACTTGTTTGTTGCAATGGTGATCTAATTGGTTTTACTCTATTACCGTAGGGATTGTTGGAGGAGACAAACGAGAATTGTCAACAGGAGGCTCTGATTGCCTTGCAAGCGTTACCTCCAGATGTTGCAATCCCGGCTAAGCGCCTGAAGCTTGCAACTTGCTACAAGTTTCTTCATCAAAGATGGAGAAAAGAAACCAGAAATGCAGCCATTGGTCTCCTCTACTTGGCAGTAAAAAAGGGTGCAGTTAAGGCGGACTCGTTTGTGCAGACAGAAGGAGCAATGCAAGCTTCACTGAATTGGTTAAGACAAAACATGGAAGAACCTGGTAGTCAAGAGGATGTAGGTAAGGCTGCTTTTGCAATCCTCAAAATGGCAGCTGAAGAATATGAGGATTTTGTCCGCCTTCGTATTGAAGGGGCTGATCTGGAGATTCTCATCCGATGGGTCCAGCAGCGAGGTACGGAAGATTTGAAAGAGTTGCT
Source organism: Physcomitrellopsis africana (assembly GCA_036785485.1). Classification (NCBI taxonomy): domain Eukaryota; kingdom Viridiplantae; phylum Streptophyta; class Bryopsida; order Funariales; family Funariaceae; genus Physcomitrellopsis; species Physcomitrellopsis africana. Next base: position 115,716 of record JAWRVF010000178.1, on the reverse strand, counting down.
GACTAATGCGTTGGTTCTTATCCTCGACAGTGGGACAGATAATAAGGTACACTGTGCCTTTGTGAAAGTCACGTTAATCTCTTTATTACAAAAAATGAGAACATCAATTTGCAAGCATTATGATATCAGAGAATTGAGCATTTGCTTTATTTACTTTGAGGGTCCGAAGTCCTAAAATCATATATACACACGGTGTTATTGGAATTCAATCAATCACAGTCGATCATGACATCATTGAACAGAACTTTCTTTTTTTTTCTTTTTTTTTCTTTTTCTGAAAGGTAGAATTTGCTTCAATAATATTAGAAATCACAGCTGCAGTTCTCAAAATCATATTTCGAAAGTACATCCATCTTTCAATTCCTCCTTGGAGAACGATGTCCATTCTATAACAATCTGCAAATGAAAACGTTATAATTGTTGCTTTTGGTGATTGCAGGAAAGTTTAACGAAGATTGGTGCCCATATCTTTCTTTTGGATTCACTGCGCAATGAAAAATTAAAGTTCACAGCAATAAAAGGTTTTGAGCATCTTATTACCAATGAAAGGTCTCGAGACGCTGTTTTGAACTCTGATTTGGTGAAAACAGCAGTGGAGAGCATCAATTCGCAATTTGCTCCCTCCGCAATTGCTCGTATTTTGAAAAAAATTTGCTCTTCCTGGGGTGGAGAGCAAATTTGTAATTGTCCAAATATCATCTCAAAATTGTTGTGTCTCCTGGAACATTGTTCCGAACCTGATGGGAAAGGATCGACTGCGACTACCATCGCAGAAGTGTATGTCCGGCTCAGGATTGATGAACATAAAAGATTATCATCTCATATCTTTTATGAGATGATAATCGTATGTAGTCATTTGCTCCAATACCTTGAACAGGACGACCAATCCCAAGTCAACGTGGTTCTTGAAACCCTTGAAGTTCTTGCAACCGAGAGTGAAGTGAAGGTAATGATACGTGAAAAGCTTGGCTTCAAGTGTTTCGAAAAGTATCTTACACAACAAGACAGTAAAATACGGGTGAGAAGTTGTTTCTGCATACTACACGCTTCTTTAGAGGTTCTTTGGGAGGGATGGTTCAAAGTACAAGAGGATTGTTTACCTGTCGCGTAAAGCCCATCGTCCATCGATCCATTTAGGATATGCTTATTTCTCTGTTGCAATGTTTGGCTGCCTGGAGCGTCTGTCTTATTATAATACCATGCTTGCTGCTGGTTGAAACGTTTCTTTAGTGACTCACTTGCTTTGTGTGCAAACATGAGCAGCATTTCAGCGCAGCGCACATGTGTAGGTCCTGTCTTTTTTGCATTATCAATCACAGGATCTCATATGCAGAGTCCAACTTTTAGCGTAGATTTGAAAACTGTGTTCAATTCGTCAAACATAAACTTGTCAGTGAAAGGGTACTTGACTATTATATTGTAGAAAGCATAAAAAAGAAGAGCAATAATGGTGGTAATTTCCATATTGCACTAGAAGTCCTTAGTAACACACTAACTGGTTCAAGGCCGACTGAAGAAATGGATGCATGCGAGATACAACGAGTCAATATTTCAAGGATGTTATTCATAGTAATGAGCAAAGTTGTTAATGCATGTTGATCGCCAAACGTGCAGGATCTGGTGATAAAAATTTTGGTGAAAATGAGTAGTGTCTTTGAAGACAGTAAAAGTTCCACCTTTTCGATCAAGATGGGTTTTGCTTTTACTTCGACAAAAATTGCCGAGCTGCTTTGTGATTTGGTAAGAGAGAAGCTACAATCTCGCGATGACGATCGCTCAGAAGATGTGTTAGAAAGTATGAAGAATTTGCTCACTCTCATAAGAAATTTGAGCTGTCATGGTATACCCACACCTCCAAACCAAGTAAAACTTATGGTAGTTGGGTTTGAGCATTGCACTTGGAATCAACTTTTTGAAGTAACAGACTCCTAGGATTTAGGAAGGTGGTTTTGTTCGTCTTGATGCGTTTACTAATTTATTGCTCTTGCGTTTAGGGCCAATAAGGCAGCAGCTCTGTGAGCGCGGGGCTGTGGATATGTTGTTATCGATTGTACAGAATCACCAGAGATTCTCACCTATTGTGACGGCGCTTTCTGTACAAGCACTTGACACATGTATGGATACAGTCGATCTGAAGAAGGATTTTCTTAACAAAGATGGAATCGGATATCTATGTGAGGTTTTGAAAAGCTCCTTCAGTGGAAATGTTTCTGATGCCCTGATTATTTCAAAGTCAATATTGGTCAGTTATCTTTATACCATGCTCTTTCCTTTTAATCCCCCTTATTACTTATTTTTTTATTTTTTTGTATAACATTGTACACCGTCAAGTCCTCCCCTTAAACAAGCAAAGATTGAAATTTTGATGCTATCAATTGGCTTAGAATGGCTGAGATCAGTCACCTGCTCACTATTTTGTATGTATTAGTTTTGCCTCTTCTTGTTGTGAGTACTGGACCATGTTCTAAATCTTGAGGTTCCAATTTTTTTTTTTTTTTTTTTAAAAAAAAAAGTTTAAAATTTAAGAACTTGAGTATATGAACACAATTTTTTTATGATAAAGTTGGGTTTTCATCGATGACGTATTGACACGTTCTTAAAGACTTTGTTTGTGGGTAGTGACACATCAATGGCCAAAGCTGATTCTATAAGTAGGAGGGCGTGCAAAAAGATTCTTAGCTGCAACATCCTTTCTGAAATAAATCGGATAATGTGGGAAGATTCCCTGGGTATACTATCCAGCGATGAACTATCCCTAGTCAAATTTCATGCTGGAGTTCTCTTTTTTTGTTTGGTTTTATATTCGCCAATGTCAAGGAGTTTTCCAAGCGATGAAAGTATCGAGGCTCTACTTCACTTGAGCGGAGTGGAGGGCTGCCAAAAGGTAAATCAGTTTTGTGTCCAGTTATTTTTTATTTCAAGAGCTGCAAATTCCTTCATGAAAGCTGCATGTGTAAAAAAGACTCATTCCGTTGCACTTCTGTATTTTGGTGCTCCACAACTACAAGCTTATTGATGCAGTTGTTGCTTTGACAGGTGGCAAATCAGGTCTTAGAACGTTTGAGAGGTAGCGGCAAAGAGTGTAGAAACCGCATTGCTCGAATCAGTGGACAGTATTGAAATAACTTTATACTTCTCTTTTGTGACGTGCACATACTCACTTTGAATCTTCTCTATCGATGGACATTTTCACAAGAAGCAGGATTTAGGTGCAGTCAACAAGCAGTAGAGCACCTTGGTGGTTAACTTAACTAGTGTTCATTTCAGCCAGCACGTTGCTGTATGAGTCAAGCTCTTATTACAACTGCGAAAAAAGGAATTGAAGTGCAGTTCAAGGCTATGTAAGAATATTCAGGGTGTTTTGTCAATACTCTGCACGTTGTGGTTCTAATAGTCACATAAGATTTTGCAAAGGAAAACGTTCAGGGTGGTGTTGCTGCTTACAGGATAGGTGATTTCTACCAACAATATTTAGGCACTTTTTAGATTAGTCTCGTGTGTGCACCCACTTGTTGGATCCATCATACGTCAGCAAATGTGAGGCACAACGGTAGAGGTAGTTAAGATGACCCCATTCCTGAATGATGTACTTTAGAAATTTGGTTTTACTCAAGGGTACTATAGAAGAAGGTTTACACGAAGCATGTACATAGTTGATCAGATTTTTTTTTATCATTGTACGGTGCAAGAAGCATGGAAAGATGTGCCGCCACATTATAGCGTAGTTTGTAAACCCTTAGATTGTTGTTGTAGGTGACGTATATGATAGTGTTGGTTGTCTTAAATTTACAGCAACAACTGGGTGGCTTGAGCAGTACTTAGAATGTGCATTTGCGAATTTCATTTGAGAAAAATGCCTTGAGTCATCTTGACAAAGCATATTGCTTCCATTCGTGTGTTGAAGATATGTAGCTTGGATCAAAAATATTTGTGGTGGTATCTCAGAGGTGATTGATATGATCGTGCCAGTGACACGACCACTTTAATGCCCTATAAGAAAGTTCTTCCATGAACCCGACGTCCAAGTAATCTGCACTACATCGTGTTGTTTTATCTTGAGGTATTGATTCAGAAGTAAAATATTGAATGGCTCATCGCATTGATGTGATACGATTTTTTTTATTATCAATGACATTACCTCAAGTTACTTTTAACCTACTATCAAATTGCAACTTTTCTAACGTTTCATGTGTATTTAATTTGCTGTTTGTATACATAAATTATTATTTTTATAATTTTTAATTTTAAAATATACATATTTAAACATACATACATGCACACTGAGAAAGGTTAATTTACATGGTTTTTCAACACAACAATCAACTAAGAATTTATAGAACTAGGAACCATGGAAGGTGATTTGATGGTTAAGTCTCAATACAATGGGTGTCATGGTTGGCTACTAATATGGTCAAAGAACTTCAAACATGTCCATTGTCTCTTTGGGTTTTTGAATAGGCATAGGATTTCTCAACATGGGAGCATTGATTCTATTGATGCCTTTTAAAAGTAGTCTTTTGAATGGTAATCCTCAAGGCATGGTTGACAAAATGCAATCGTATTTAACATGCAATTGGCCATGTTTACAAACCTTGAATTTGATGTCTTATTGGGAATCTTGTGAATTCTCAAACAATTCACACAATACTGCATCCACTCAACTAAAACCTTGAATCCTTGTCATGATTTGGGTTTTTATTGCGAGTGAAGGGGGTGAGACTTTGTGACTCGGGGAGAAATTGGGAACAAGAGAGAGAGAGAGAGACAGAGGGGCTATGGACCCAGATGAGCAAGAGTGAGGTTCTTGGAGCGCCCCACATGACCACGACTTCAAGAATTCTTGCGAGAGTTTGTATCATCAGATTCAGTGGCGGATAGAGGAGCATTACCAGAAGGTTCCACGTTCCAATGTTGGGTAGATTGTTGGCTAGGTTGTTGGGTGCCAAGCTCCCCTTCAAGCTTTTATGAGAAGAGTGTACAGAGTAGAAAATGTGGGGCAGAATAAAATTTAGGTCGGGGTGGGTGTAGTCTTTTTCGAATGATCACGGTAGAATTATGTTGAGTTTAAGTCAGTCGCACAGCCCCTTCAATGACGCCGCATTTCCAAAGTCGTTCGGGAAATGTCATGATCAAAGTCCAATGTCGGCTCCAACTCATGATCGTGTGCAAAGAAGCACCTCCCCATGGTTCGTACCCGAGGAGCTCCTCCAACGGTACATTACGGGCAAGCGCATTTGGATCCCGCAGATTAAGAAGGAGATCTGTGCCGGGTGCAAAGGAGTCAAACCGAGAGAAGAAGCGCTTAACCTACAGGATCGCATGCAAGTTAATTCATCGTTGAGAAAAAACTACAGGTTAGAATCTGTAGATCTCCAAAGAAAGCCTCGGTTCTGTACAGGTCTCAACTGTGGGAAGGGGGATACCGTATCTAAAGATGTCCCAAAGGAAACGCGCAGAGTATTATCCATGACAACGCCATATCGTGATGATACGAAGGGCGTGTGGTTTCGGAAGTCGGGCCAGGAGGGGGATAATGGACACCGACAGTGCTGTTCTCAGCATTGGGTTTCTGTCCTGAACACAAACGAGAAGATCTGCCATGTTAATGGACGTGCCGCTGATTCGAGGAAGAGTGGAGGAAATTTTTTGGCAAGAGCAAAGTCTTCTCCCACAACTAATTCGAAATTCGTTGCCATGGCCGCGCAGAAACTTCGGGTTTGTTTGTAGATCGACCACTTCATATCACGACACAATGTCATGAAAAACTATATTATCACAGAAAGATGTTAGTATGCTCATAAATTACAGCTGTTGCACTGGTTTTTATGCAGGTTCAAGATAAAAGATTTCTCCCCCTAGTCGTGAGGAATTTGGATCTTTCTTATTCTTCATTACCAAATCTTGAGGCAATTGTTCATGATATGAGTAGACTGCCGAGGACAAAATTGTTCAAACCAAGCGATGCCGGTTTCAATGTTAACCATGTACCAAGTTCTGCAAGTGCGTTCATGAGCTGTCAAAAATCGTCGATTGATATTGATCGAGTCAAACTGCAAAGCCCCAGGCTGAATTCCACAGCTTGGCTTGTTGCAAGAATGGAAGCGCTAAAGAAAGAAACATTCACTGTGTCTAAAGCCTTGCAGGTAATGATCTCAAATGTATTTGTACCTATTTATCTCAAGTAACTTGACTTTCAAAAGGATTTTGCATGTGTCAGACACAATTCAAGTGATTAAGTCTGGTATTGAATTTTGCGCTCTAAATTACGTACTTGTAAGACGATTGATTGCTGTGGTATCATTTATCAACTATGCAGATTGCTAAAGAGCATGGTATTGCACTTGATAAAAAAGACGTAGCCACACTGAAGAAGTTTTTTCAGTCAGATCAAAGACCTAGCATTCAGTGTGATGCTCCTGATCCCTCTCAACTCCAGATAAGTAAATCCTCTGAAAAGTAATTCATCTTCATAGCAGTCACATAAGCATTCCCAGGTCTCCATTTGCTGCCAGGTGAAACTTCATACGATGCAAAGCCTTTTCTGTAGAAGATTTGCTAATGTGTATTGATGTCTTATCATGTGGATACGACCTGTACACACATGTATTTTGTACTCCAGCTAATTCTTGATATGCTTCCGAGAATTGTGAAGGCTGTATTTGTAACTAGTTTCTAGTAAGCCATTAGTAGAGATTTCGAAACCTCTAGAGTTAGAAGATCTTTCATCCCTAATTGGTACCCACATACTTCCACTTCTAAGGGAAAGCACCTGAGGCAAAATTGTAGGCAACACAAATCTTTTTGAACACTAAGTGAACTAGACAAGAAGTTGGCCAACTGATTGGAGTTCTTCAGAGATAAATGGAGTCCTCCTAGTTGACAACTCTTTCAGTTTTTTATTTTTGTTATTTGGTTCTGTTCTTTTAGAACAGAAGATTGTTATCCTCTTTGTGTTATGAAATAATTTTAGTACAAGATTGAGACTTTTGTTTCAAGGCTGTAGATTATGGTAGTTAAAATGGACCTTAGAGAGAGGCCTTTTCCAACTTTGGACTTGCCTCAATTGTGCTTAGCTTATTGTTTCTAATTCAAGCTTTTGCAAATTATTTAAGGTATTTTGTTTGATTTGAGGATGTATATAAATAATATTTTGTTCTAATATGTTTTTTTATGTTCAATGACAGAAGCCAAATAAAAAAAATCACTTTCTTATTAAACCAAATCTTTTGTCTAAAAATTATAATCTTAGACTAACAATCAATTTTGCCTACAATTTTGTGCATCAGGTGCAAGACAATTTTATTCTACATTTTGATATAGAAGTGCATCTTAAAGAAAAAGAACTAATATATATACATATATATAAAGAATAGGTATTACAAAGAATGTACTACCACTACCATGATTACCACAACCAATGTAATTGACATGTCCTACTTGATATAGATTTATAGTTGTGGCTACTTGATAGATATTTTCTATCTTCTTATATTTTCTATCTTCTTATAATTGACATGTCCTACTTGATATAGAAAATGTTTCTAATCCTACTTGATATAGATTTATAGTTGTGGCTATCATATTCTTTATTATCTTTTAATAATAATATAAGTTGGAAAATATTTTATAATTTAGTTGATTACTTCTATTGTAAGTATTATTTTTTTTATTTTAATTGTGAGGTATAAGGCCTCTCTTTGATGGTATTTAATTTTTTATTTGACCTTGTTAATGCCTCTTGTTCTTTTTTTCTATATGTATATTTAATTTTTCTAATTTTAGGATTATTTTATTTTATTTTATAACCTTAGCTTTATAGATGTTTATACCAATGTATTATATTTATTCTTTCTACTTGTATGTATTGAAGAAAATTAATTAGATGTGATTCATCATAAATACTTTGATCATATGTAGTAGAAAAAAAAAATTAATGATTAGTAGTCTTGAGTGACAATAGAAACTTAAGTGTTGCTTTACTACAACTTAAATAAGTTACTTGTCATTGCTTAAAGTCTTTATGCTAAGAAAGGCTTAAACTCAAGTTAGTCCTTTGAAGCAAGCATTTACTAACTTAAATCCTTCTAAATTGTTATTAGAAAATTGCCTATAATATTAGCTTTGTGTGTTTGTACTTATAAATTTTTTTATTTGGATCTTGATTCTTTGATAGTTGCTAATGATTGCCAATCTTCAATTCCATAGTTGTCATTAAAAAAATATTTATATCTAATAAAAAATAAATTTTAGTCCATAAAATTTGTTATGAAATTTATTTTTTATTAGATATAAAATTTTAGTCCATAAAATTTGTTATGAAATTCTTTGTGTTATGAAATTGATTACTTAAAATAAAGACTTTTAGTTTCTTCTTAAGTTCATTACAATTTAAAGCTGGGATTTAAAGTATGAGTTATTCTTATCATTACCTATCAAAATTCTAGGCTACTTGTAAAAAGTTTTGCTAAAAATCCTTAATTGTTTTAATACTTATAAAACTTTAAACTTTGTAGAAATTTAACTTGAATTTTGCATTGGTATTGTAACAAGAAGATTAAACTCTATTGTCTATTCTTGAATTGAGAGTATTTCTACTATAATTTTATAGATTAAATTTCTAAATAATAAACTTCTAAACCTATAAGAATTTTTTTTTTAAAATTAATAATTTTGAAATAGTTGCTACTCTACTTGAAACACCTCAAAGAATTTTTGTTGTTTATCATGCCTTTGGTTGTATTGAATCTACTCTACTACACTCTAAGATTTGTAAAACTTTTCATATAGTTGTCTAATACCATATTATAGTTTATGTCTATTATATATACACTATAAGTAATTGTAACATTAAATTATGGTAAATCATAATTAAATTTGGATTATATAAACACTAAAGTTTTTCAATATACAACAATAAAATATAGTCTATTTTCTAAACCATGATTACAAATTACAAGAAATCAGATTACACACACTTAAATTTTCCAAGCTTTTTCAATAATTACCAATCATGTTCCTAGTCTTTAGTTTTAATATCGACAAATTTAAAATTTTGGTCAGGAACAACGTTAGGTGAGAACCACTGACCCATGTAACCATTATGATGACCATAAGTTGAAATAAAGTCAAATCTTTTTATCGTAAAAGAATAAAAGCAGATTAGTCATCTACCGTAGGTACTAAATGGCATAGTTTTGGTTACAATCATTTTGATTCCCAATCATTGCTCTCATCCAGCCTCTTGATTGTACCTTAAATTCCAAGTTCCTCATTGAACAGGTCACTACATATTAAGAAACAGAAGGTAGAGAAAACCGTTCTCAGTCAAATAAAATTCCACACATGCACTTCACGATTCACTTGCAAAAAAAAATTTACTAATAATCAAACGATAACAAAGCAAGTCGTAACTAAGCACAAACAATAGTCTTACTCTGTTGACTAAGTTGAAAATTGTTTATATGGTTCTGAGAGTACTTATCCACTTAAATGTAATAGAATCCAGTTATACTTCTGTGAGCTCACAAGAACAAAATATTAAGATATAAGATTGTAACGAGAACTAGAAAGCTTCATCTGAGCTTATCACTGGTCTAAAACCTCCAAAGCCCATCTTTCTCTTTCTTCAGCCATCGCAGAAAGAACACTTTATCCTCTACTTTTTGGCATGCAAGTAACTCCGAAGGCAAAAAGGCGGCCCCGCTATCAATAGAAGCGTCAAGATCAACTCCAGAAACTCCTACGGAATGCAGACCTTTTCTCCTAAATTTTCACCTTGAGTTTCTCCACAGAATGCGGATTACAACACTAGATTCTGTAGATTCCAGTCATCCAGCCAGTTTCTTTTACTTCAAGCCTACCTGGAGCTTGACAAGAGAGAAGTAAGCGCTACCTTCACCTTTGCTCATCAGCTGATCGTGTGATCCTTGCTCCAGAATTATCCCATCTTGCATTACAGCTATCGTATCTGCAGTGGCTATGGTGGATAAGCTGCCAATAAAGCCATCAAGCAAACCGTTAATATTAGCCCTTCAAATTCAATTACAAGGAATGTGATTCCAATTTAAACGCAACAATGTTGATTTGGTCTGCAGCTGAGAGAGAGAGCTAGACTCACCGATGCGCAACAACAACAGTCGTTCGGCCAACCATCATCCGATCCAATGCATCTTGTACAATACGCTCAGATTCAGCGTCCAAGGCACTCGTCGCTTCGTCCAGAAGCAAAATCGCAGGATTTTTCAAAATGGCACGCGCAATGGCAATCCGTTGCTTCTGTCCGCCGGACAGTTGAAGTCCACGTTCGCCCCCAAACGTGTCGTATCCTTTCGGGAAAGCACTGAACCAACGTGGAATGGTTCATCAGGTACACAAATCCGTGACGATCTCGAAAAAAGCACAGATTCAAACGTAGAATTCACCTGATAATTCGACATGGAAAAATGAATTACATTACCTTATGAAATTGTGCGCATTTGCAGCAACAGCAGCTTCAATTATTTCAGCTTCTGCAGCATCAGGCCTCGCATACGCGATATTCTCACGGAGAGTTCCAGCAAAGAGTGTAGGTTCCTGGCTGACAAGACCAATATGTCGCCGCAGGGACTGCAAGTGCAAGGTCTTGATATTTCTCCCGTCGATGAGCACTTCGCCTTTAATGGGATCGTAGAATCTCTCAATTAGCCCGATTATGGTGCTCTTGCCGCTCCCGCTCTGGCCAACCATGGCCACCGTCTGGCCAGCACGAACTGAGAGATTAAAGTTCTTGAAAATTATTACATCGGGTCGAGCGGGATAAGAGAATTGGATGCTTTTCATCTCAATGCGACCTTCCACCTTATCCACTTTCTCCGCTGTATTGTTGTCAGCGTCAATTTCCGTGTCGCGGTCAAGGATGTTAAACACCGAAGCAATAGCTTGAGAGCCCTTGGCAAGGTCAGGGGCAAGGGCACCAGCCTCTGCTAACACTCGACCAGTACTAACGAGCACGAAGAAGGTCTTCAGCACATCTGAGAAAGAAACTTCACCCGCCCCAGCTAATTTTCCACCGTACCAGTAGTCTAGTCCCCACGACGCAAGTAAAAAGAAATTTGCAGCGCCTAGGCCAAGGCCAGCTACTTGGGCCCTCTTGAAAGCCTCCTTCTTAGGTCCCTCCAACTTCGCTTCGAAAAGTTTCAGCACCTTATCTTGGGAAGAGAAAGCAGTGACAGTGCGATGTTGTGACACAGCTTCACTTGCAACTTGTGCTCCTTCGTGCTGAGCCTTAGCCGTCTGCTTTGCGAACCCCGTGAGAAGAATTTTCTTAAAGTATAAGGACAGGATGATGATGGGCTGTATGGACATCACAACTAACGCCAGCTTCCACGACAAACTCAAACCAATGCCGAAACTCACAAGAATTGCACTGGAAGTCTGTACTATTAACGAGATTCTATCTCCCACTAAAGCCCTCACCTGCAAATAAACAAAGCACGACTGGTGTCAAGCCGAGCAGCAATGAAGATTCCATCCTTGATAATTGAACGGAGGGTGTCTTTCCAATGACGAGACGATTGCATTAAAGCTTCTGAAATCACAGATCTGAAAATGGAGGGAGAGTACGAGCAACTTACCATGTTGGAATCCGAGGCGAGACGAGAGCAGACCGCCCCGCTTGCATTTTCGTCGTGGTCATACCAGCCAACCTCAAACCGTAGGATGTTCGTCAACATTCTCACACGGACCCTCTTGGTAAGGTATTCACCCATAGTAGCGAAATTGTAATGCTGGAGAGTATTCACAACGAAGGCAGCAACTGCGAGACCGCAAAATACTGCTGCATAGATCTTAACATCGTGCCTCAGTTTATTTCGGTCTGGTGTGTAAAAGACGGCCATCATGCCACCAAGACAATACGCATAAAAGGGCTGCACAAATCCAAATGCAATGGCCCCTGTTAGCCCCAGCAACGCTTGTTTCCACTCCGGCCGGTTGAGCGCAAGCAGTCTACGAAACGACGGCATCTGAGGCTTCACCTTCGCTTTGTCTCCTCCAAGGACCAAATTACCTGAAATACCATCTCGGCTCTTCGAGTGGCTCAGTCTGCCTTCGTCAAACGATTTCCGGCCTGAAGAGATACTTCGCCTCTGGAAAGAGGAACTATGGCTCCGAGCCAGCACGTCTTTTGAATCTGCAATGACAGTTTTGTCATCTGCTTCCTGGTGAGCCTGTTGTAACTGCACGAGAGCGGCGAAAGCACCTTGTTCGCCTTTATCCAAGAGCTCCTTGTGAGTCCCCATTTCTATTACCTGTTGATAGAATTCAACATCTCAGATGCCAAGTACACTGCCAAAGACGAAAGAAAATGGCAAAACTCTCTGACAAGTGGTTCATGAGCCCGTAGGAGTAATGATTACGAGCTAACAATTTCCGAACGACTATAAGATAGAAATGGAGTAATTCTCACCTTCCCATATTGTATAACGGCAATCAAATCTGCATTACGGATTGTAGAAAGACGATGCGCAACAACGACAGTGGTGCGTCCCTCGGCCGCTCTTTCAAGGGCTGCTTGCACCACCTTCTCCGACTCGGCGTCCAATGCACTGGTTGCCTCGTCTAGCAACATTACGGGGGGGTTTTTGAGCAATGCTCGGGCTATGGCGATACGCTGCTTTTGGCCACCCGACATTTGAACTCCTCTTTCTCCAACCTGTGAACATCCCTAGTCTTAGCCTCTACCTTCATCAATCAGCCATATTACACAATCTTTCCGCTCCGACAATCAAACCAAAATATTAGAACTGAATGCTTTTCTATACACACCTGAGTGTCGAAGCCCCGCGGTAATTGAGTAATAAAATTGAACGCATTAGCAGATTTCGCTGCTTCCACGATTTCTTCTTCTGAGGCCTCATCTTTTCCATACAAAATGTTCTCTTTAATCGAAGTGGCAAAAAGGGCGGGCTCCTGACTCACCAAGCCAATCTGGCGCCGGAGCCAGTTAAGCTTCAAACCTTTGATGTTTACACCGTCAATAAGAACTTCCCCAGCGAGAGGGTCGTAAAACCGTTCCAGTAGCGCAATGACCGTTGATTTGCCGGACCCACTCTGGCCGACAAGAGCTACTGTTTTGCCTGCATAATTCGTCTCACCAGTTTCAGAAGAAATTTAAATAGAAAATACTCAGCATAGGTCGCAATCAATTCACTGTCATTACATAACCATGAAATTGAGAAACCCAACACTCACCCGCTGGTATCTGAAGACTGAAATTCTGAAAAATGGGTACATCTCTGCGAGACGGATAAGAGAAGTCAACGTTCCGCAGTTCGAGATGGCCTGTCACTTTGTCCAAGGTCTCCCCGGTTGTATCATCCGCGTCGATTGGTGGAACCCTACGTATAAGAGCGAAGATGCGCGAACCAGCTGAACATCCTTCTGCAAACGATTTGAAATTTGGCATCGCGTTCCCTAGAGCTCTGACACATAACCAAAGACAATCATTATTCTAGGCAATTACCGGAACAACTTAAAGATCCAAACAACACCCTGCAACAAAGACATGGCACCTCACTCGGTACCGTCACCTTCACTCAACCGCGCCATCCAGCTATGCATTACGAACCGATACAAATTGAATTTAATATGCGGGTGAAAAGTTGCAGAACCACCTACAATCCACCCGAAATGATAGCTATTCCAGTCGTCAAAATGTTGCCACCATCTGCCCGACCAGCCAAGACCTGCTCACTCCCGTACCATCCCACGAACGCCCAGATGGCAAAATTGATTCCCACAGAGCCCATAGAGAGGCCCTTGGCCAGCCCCTGTTTGATTCCCAGGTTCACAGTCTCGTCTAAAGAATTGGAATACGATGAGACCACTTTGGTCTCGCCAACGAATGAATATACTGTCCGTACGGACGAGATGGATTCTTCGGCGACGGCTCCCGCCTTATTGTACGCCACCTGCATTCGACCCGCAAGGCTTGTCACCGCGCGGTTGTAGAAAGCTCCCGGAAGCAGAAGTAGAGGGACAAACGGCGTTGCCGCGAGCGCCACTCGCCATACTTGCACGTATGCAACGACGTAGCTACCAGCGAACTGTGCCATGTTCTGAATGAAGTTGCCAACCTGAGGGAAAATAGTGTAACAGCGTAAGTTAACCATTGGCCGGAGAGAAATTTCATGAGAATTCAACTGTAATTTGAGCCGAAGAGTTTCAAGGGATTATACAGACCTTCTCGCTCATCGCTTCTTGCACCAGCAAAGTATCAGCCGATACATTGTTCACCACTTCGGCGGTGCTGCTCTGAGTTCTTTCGAAGTACGCAACTTCTTGGCGCAGTATCGCACGCAAATACTTGGCGCGAATGCGAGCTGACTGTCGCTCTCCCGTGCACATCCAACAACTCACCTCTGCAGCCAAGAAGACATCCCGGGCAATAATTATGACAGGCTGCCTTTCGTGGCGCAATCCAACAGTTACACGCAGAAGCATTGGTTGCAGATGTTGCAAATGCCCAAGATGCTACTCACCCAAGTAAGCAGTGACCCATCCCACAACCGCAGTGTACACGAAGTACAAAGAAAACTGGCCACCCCACCCACCAATTCCACCCACTCGTCAGCACCCAGCCTTAGGCAAAGTCCAATTCACAACCCCCTGACTAAAAAACCAGTCCTGAATCTCGTAATAGAAAGAGGTTGACGCAGCCGACATCAATGAGTACCCGGTGACCTAGGCTCACCTTCTTGATACTATCGAAGATGAGCTCGGGCGAGTTTTGTAAGTTCCCGAAGGTATTGATCAACCTGCCCTGGATAATCAACATGACTGGCAGCGTCAGCCCATTGACCATCGCTCCAAGAGTTCCCAAAATCATCAGTAGAATATCGATTCCATCGGCGCACTGAAAGAGGCGCCAGAACGCCAAGACGTCACCGCTGCTCTTCTCCCCGTCCTTCAAGTCGTTGACAACCTTGCTGGCGGGAGGATCCGCCGATACCGCGACATCTGCACTGTTATTTGTAGCGTTTCCGCCAAATTCAAGACCCTCCTGCGGCACATAGAGCGGATTCTGTCGGATCTTGCCCCCTTCCATGTTCGCGAGGCCTTCGCTACACCAGCATCCGAGCAGGTCAACGGAGCTCAATCGGCATCAAATCCCCCTCAACATCGACACCTCGGGCGCCACCGTCGAACAATGACTCTAACAAACTGATCAACACCACAGGACCAAGACTAAAATGGAACCCGTCGATCAGGAACCCACAATTCTGGTAGCTGCAGGATAGCGCTCGCCACCAGCGAGCGACAACAGACTCCAGCACCCAAAAAGGAGAAGAATGAAGCGGAGCGAGGGGAGTGCCGAGAGAGCAGAGTGTGCATGAGCCTATATATCCGCGAGGGAGGATGAGCCCAAGACAAGATGCTGTTATGGAACGTTCCACAGTGAGAGCACCCACCTTTTCACGCAGCATCTAATTGTCGTTCTGTAGTGTTTTGCTCCGGTGTGGGACGACCGCGCATCGAATGGTTCTAAATTGGCGCATCTGTGCCCAAGAACCAGCCCTGACGGTGCTAACTCAGATGGCATCCTCCGCCTCGGCAACACACTCCGTGCATGCATGATGACTAGGTTCCTCTGACATGGATCCCTATTCTCCACCATGAATACCGTAAATCCGGGTCCGATATTTTCCCCGTGAGATTTGGCTGCGGGGATTCCACGACGGCCGCATCGCAATCCACGACCCCGATGGCACGCCCACGGCCTCGCCGCACCCGCCCCCCATCCCCATACTACACAGAGCTCATGCGGGGGAACGGGGGGAACGGGGGGAACGGGTTCCTAATGCGGCGACGGAATAAATGACTTTGTGTCCATTTCACACCTGGTTCCTAACTTATTCTCGTATCAATCCAGACCTGGTTCGGTTTCAGTGCTGTGATAACGCACCACACATTGTTCCTTTCATAACTTTGCCTTCATATATATATATATATATATAATATGTTTAATGAAAACAGTTGAGATGCCTTCTTGTCTTGTTTTATCATGTTTAAGAATGGAATTTGATATTTTACAAAAATGTGAATTAAATTAAATCAAAGGATTTGTTTGTTTTGATTTACATATGTAATTTATTTTAATTTGTGATGATAATGTCAAAAACACACATATTATTTATTTATTTATGAAAGGCATTGTTATTTTAGTTGTTCAATTCATATTCTGAAATTCTTTACTGGGTGGAAACTGTTTAATGAACAGTTTAATGAGGTGCTCCAATTATGCAAGGTTTGGGTCACAGATATTGATTATTTAGTAAAAGAGTGGCATTGATATTAAATCCACAATACATTTTGACATTCAAATCTACTTTACAAGAAAAATAGTATTACATTATTTCTAAATCAAAATATTGATCAATGAAACAAGTCATTTACATTGAATATACATTTTGATTTCTTTATTTATTTATTTTTACTAGTTAACATATACAATTTTTGAAGTTTAGAATTTAAAAATGATAAAAATAAATATTTTAAAGTTTTTATTTTTTTTGGTGTGTGTGTATATATATATATATATATATATATATATATGATCTAATGTATCAAAATAGATTTTTTTAAAAAATTATTTATCAATTTTCACAAGATATTTAAATATACAAGATTATATGTGTGAACTTTAAAACCTCTTTCCACATGTAAAATAGTAAGCTTATCCATTGCATGTGAACATAACCAATGGAATGAACAAAATAGTACAAATTGATGCTTAGTTGTTCAACTCCGTGTGGTGCAAGTGTAAGTGATTCATAAGATGACATGTCTGAACGTCATTATAGCCTTTTTTTAGCCATGTGACTACATCTGCTATTAAAAAAAAAAAATTAAAAAGGAAAAAAAAAATTACAAAGAATAAGGTTTAATATTTTGTTTTATCGAGTCTAAAAATATGTAACATATGAGATCCCATGTCTAAATAATTTTAAAACAAAACAAAACAAAAAATAAATCTTATTATAATTGTTTAAAAGTAAAAAGTAAAAAAACAAAAAATACAAACAAACCAACTTGTGGAAGAATTATTGAATTATTTTGCATGCACCTATGAGCTCTTTAGCCATATGCCAAGTAGAAAGTGTGTCTATCAGAACATGCATATGGATAATGACAATATATAAATGTACATACACACACAATTGTAAACGCAGATAAGCAAAACAAAACCAACGACTATGCAACTTAACCTAACCAAATGACATACAATGCAAGAGAATTTGGTGGGAATGTCGAGGGAATTATTCCCCCTCCAGCTCAAGGCCCAAGACCCGGGCCCCAACGTACCCACCCATCCCGGCCTAGACTTGGCAACTCAGGACTCGTAGGGCCCCGCCGCATCCCCCTGCTCTGCCCTGCCCTGTCCTGCCTTCGCTTCCAAGCTTCCACAGCCACTCCATGGAATTGGAATTGTCGTCTGCCATGGCAAATCCATCACAGATTCCCTTCCACCCAACGGGGCGCGCACAAGTGTGACTGCAGCAGCGCGGTTGTTGCTGCTTTGCCCTGGAGCTCTGCTTTTGTCACGATCGGTTGATCCAACGAAAGCACCTCGTCAGTTGCACCACGGAAGTCTGGACAGAAGCCATGGCTGACTCGCATACCTAAAAAGGACCCAACACACAGTGCTGGTAGTTTAAAATAAGAATCGTGATGTAAGCTGGGATGCTGCGTGAGTGTTTCCCCTGCTTCTTCTTCGGAAGGTTCCGATGCGAATGTGGTAGGCCGTGGGTGATACTTCACAGCGGACCATGCTACAGGCCATCGGGTGACGGATGGAATCACTTCCACCAAACCCAACTGCCTTTTCCTCTATAAAAGATTCGCAGTGTGTATGTCCCAAAAATGGCACATTACGCTTCCGTTGGGTGGAAACACCGGATTGGCTGGACGATAACTGAGTGGCAAGGTTTCTGAACCCACTTTTCAGTGTCCATTTCGTTTGGGCTTAAAAATTGTTGGGGTTGGAAAAAGTGAAGCGACGCCCTCATGTGTAAGAACTCCTTTGTATAGTCAAAAAGCATCAAGCCGCCAAGCGTCAAGCGTATCATGATGAGAAAATATGAAACTTTTGGCCATTGATTAAACTTTCGGTAACTACAATAGCATACTTGCTCTTCAATAACATTGAGGCGATTCACTTTCTCGTTACTATGACGTCACCGTCATGTCGATCAACCATCGTCTCTGTCGATTCCTAAACTAGCTCTAACTATTCGCGTTTCTCTCTCTCTCTCTCGCTCTACACGCTCGCTACACCCCCTACCCCCCGATTTATCTCCAGCAACCGGTGCAAACTTGATGTTTTGAATTACTTATCGAAACGTTAGTGAACTAGATCAAAAAAGACCAGGGCAGAACCTGACCTTAACAAGATCCAATTTCTGCTTGGCAAAGCGCTCGCGATGCCAGATCGGGAGAAACTTGCTGCAATCTAATAGAAAACTATAGAATTTACTTCCTAACCCTGTTCCACTATACATATATAATTTGAACAACATCCTCGTCCTCCGCTGTATGTTCCTGTAGTTCCAACATGCATGTAAGCAGCACCTCATTCTCACCTTAATTGCTTCAAAGCTAGATTTAATTGTTACAAGCGGAAGAAAAGCACCCAAGAGCTGAATGCAGCAGTACAGTTAAGTTGCATCAAAGAGAAGATATACGTGAAGAAACAAAGAAGCAGCAATCGTACCTTTCCCACTCTCCGTGGCTTATCTTTGGCACTTGAACCCCAGACCAAAGCACTGTCATTCATGAATATCAACATGTCAAGGTCTATGAGACATTGTCAAGCATACTCACAGAGGATTGAATAATGGGAGAACTCCTAGATGTGGATAAACATGATAACCTCAGGCACATATTAAGAGATGGGACTTACAACTTATGCTAGCAAGTTACTTGACATTCGATCTAAGAGGAACTGGGAGATGCAATCATGTTAGTTGGAGATACCCAACTGTGATAAACTCCCTAAGGCAATTATCTCAATCTTGACGACACGGGAGGCATACATTGAGAGCAGGGCGCAACCATCAATTAATGAATACAAAAAAGGAAGTTGTCTCAGCAACAAGGAAGAGGTGCATACCCTAGGAGCACGATAAAGAACAGGAAGGTTTTCAATATCGATCTTATGTGCAACAACATTAGCCTGGTCTATTTGTACCATCGTTCCCTCCGAAGGTCTATTCTCAAACTTTTCACCATTTCTGTAGTGACCACCTTCAGATTTTTTGCTCTGAGATTTTTCTTGACCCCAGGCTTGGCCTTGTTGCTTGCATTTAACTTGAGGATATGACAGCGCAACAGTCTGCAAATGAATGAATAATCTATCATCAGCTCTTGAAATTTGGACTTCTTGAACTAGAAATGATGTACTCCAAAACTAAGACCTCTAGAGAAAGTCAAGCTTCAGCAAAATAGTATTCATAGGAAAACCTCTTGTGCTTTTAGACAAGTTCTGTACATTATGTATAAATGAATTTCCGCCAATCTTTTACTTGTCAGAATCGAGAAAGCTTACCGCAGTGTAATGTCCTTCATCTCTTTCATCTGCATCATGCAGCAATAAATTAAGACGTACGCAAGAAATACAACTACGGTAAGGTTAAGCAAATATTAGGCTAGGTGTGTAAGCTGAAGCTAACAGTAGACGAAATGCATTAACACACTCTGACGTTGAATTGGCTCCAACTAATTTTAATTCATAAACATCAGTATTGAGCAAGAGAAAAGAGGGATTGGAAAAGCATTTAGTAAACGAATCAAAATAAAATAGACTGAACACACAGACTACAGGCTATAATTAATGAAAGTGCAACTACCTTTACAATGGTCAAAACGGATATGGCCTGGAGCAACCACTCTAGGCAGGATTTCCTCTTCTACCTCTGAATCCTCCTCTGAAGATTCAGATTCGCTGGTTTCGGGTGGCTTTGTATTCTGTGTCTGAACTGCATTGATATCTTCTTTGAAGATGCATTATTTTGCAACTGTAAATGCATACCGTTAGCATTTCGAAGTAGCTACAGAAGAGAATAGGATGTCTCTTAAATTAACTTACAAGATTATGCTAGCATGGAAAGGGTTCAAAGGAAGCCGGCGAAATTCCATGGAAAAAAACCTGAGGACCTCGACCTTTCCCATCCTTTGCACCTTCAATAATCCCAGGAAGATCCAGGAGCTGCGAACAGACAATCGATCAGAATTTTCTGTGGATACACTCAGAAAACAATCAGCTAGCCCTCCAGGACGTCGGAAATGGAAACCAGAACAAATTGACAAATATAGCACCATGTGCCATCTCATCTACTTCTATGTCGATTGACTGAAAAGGTATCCACATGGTAATCACTCTTGCACCGAAGTATCTTCCCACAACCCTACCCTGAATTTTAGATCCACGGCATTTGATAACACCTGGAACGCATGTCAATGTCGTAAACTCATAAGACGCAACCTGCATCATGTCCAAATGGAGGGCCACACGTGGAGATCAATGACGGTGTACAAACGAAGATTATCCACACCCGAAATTATTCACATCCCCCAACTTGTTACAATGTATTGTTTACAAAGCATCAAACCTTTGCAAGTTCCGTTCCCAGTTGGAATATCTTGCAATATCTGTATAATTTGAACACTTCATCTTCATTAATTACAAGTTTATGCCAAGTCTGTCATTATTCTGCGTTCGTAATAGTGAAGACTGGTCTATTTTGCGGAGGGACACAGCTCATTAGGACTGAAATTTTCAGAATACAATTCAATAAGGAAAAGTTAACAAACCTCAGAAAAGTTAACAAACCTCGGAAAAGGTTCCTGCAAGCTTGTTAAGAAGGGTAGACTTGCCGACAAATGGAAAACCAACGAGCCCAACTCGTGAATCTGCACTTTTAGTGACATCAAAACCCTCACCAGCTCCTCCACCTTTTGACGATAATGTGCCAGAATCTCCCGTCGCAACTTGGCTAGTTTTGCCTACAAGACAGGCAAATAAAGATAAATCCTAAACCTCCAGTACTTTTGGAGTAAAAGATCAACTCCTCTGGAATATAATATGTACCAATAGAAGCATAAAATTTAATAGAATCGCTACCAATAAAACACTGAATTTAAATTTTTTGATTAAAATATAAAGTCAAGTCACCTGACTAAATTGGAATGTACATAAATTCAACTATCAACTGACCTTGAGAAGACCCAAATGATGAGCAGTTGCTTTATTCTTTTGAGTCCTTGCCATCTGCATTCACAAAAAATATCATCATCAATCTTTGCCCCCATTCGTTTCATACCTCGGCATGCAGGTTAGATATAGAAACATTATGATGTCACCCTACACCCCTCCATAAGACCCTCACACACACTCAAACAAGCATAACAAACCAGCTTGATTCACCCTATGCACGTCCCGAACCAAACTCATGGGGATCGCTGTTTGTCAACTTGAAAATGATGGCAGCTCAGTTCATAAACATCTTTAAAAAAAAACCTGTAAAAGATCAATTCACAAGTGTAGTAAACCTGAGTCACATTGAAAAATAGCTGCTGGATACACGACTCTAATCCACAAACCGAAGCATCATTCCTACGAGGTACAGGTAATTTAACATAACCAGGTATTAAAAGCCTCATTCGTCATCGCTCTTGGCATTTCAATTGACCACAAGTCGCACCATTCCTGCTCAAAGCCATGAATCCTCTTCAATGAAAGAAGACTAAAAATAAAAAAATAAAAAATAAAAAAATAATCCCATGCCGAGCATTGAAGTAAAAAGAAGGAAATGACGATTCACGCACCTCATCTTCAATATCCTTGATTTTCTGCATGACGGTCGCCATGGTGAGAACCCGGAAAACGAAAAACGTAACCAGGGTGAATAGAAAATCCAGAAAGTGCAGTGAAGCTTGCAAGTGATGTAATTGGCGAGACTCGAGCTCCAGCTGCAACAGAGCGACACAGCAAGAGGGTCCAGAAACAGGGGCCTCTGGAGCAATCACCCCCAACGAAGTTAGCTTTCGGCGATCGTCCATGCGTCGTCCACAGAGTCGACGGCAACTTCATAACGACGAACGACGTCGGTCCCACGTTCCGTCCAGTGTAGCGTTCTCTGTTGATGATTACCAGGTCTCGGCCCTTTTCACAAGCCTCGGCTGTCTCTCTCCCTCTTCGCAATTCATTGGTCTGTCTCGCAACGCAATGGAGTGAGGCCCGTCGTGAAGCTTACGATCGCTTCACTCGCGAGCCTTCTCTGCATTACTGCTCTTTACATTCACAAGCCAGGGAAGGGATTATCTGTTGCTGCGAGGGAGTTTGGAGCAACATGTCCAAAGGGTATCACAGTCTCGGCGACGAGATTGTTTCTGGATCTGTACCGGTACGTGGCTCCTTTTCCCAAACTAGGGCAGGTATTTAAATCCTTGTTCCGAGAGTTGGCTTTAGGTTAGGCTTAAATTGAGGTTCAATTGCACTCAGTGAATCCTATGCGACACTTAGTTTTTCACTACTATCGGGGAGAATTAACAGAGAGTGGTGGCGACACTGCGGGAATTAGTGTAATAATGTTTTGATAACCTTGAGTTGGCTTCAATAGTGAGCGAATGGGGCAGATCGTGGATAGTTTTGAGAAGATTGGGATTTAGTGAGGCCCGAGGGTTTCTTTTGGGGCTGGAGGGTTGTGTGGAGTCCACGATCAGGGTTAGTTGTATGTAACGGAAAATTCTACTGTTCTAAGGCCTCGGATCTGGCACCAGACTTTGACCAATTTCTGGAAATCGCATTGTACGTGAATGTCCAATGCGTAGGCAGAGTTGAAGACGTCGGTAGTTAATCATATCTTAGCTCTTCATTTTTTTCGTCTTAGTGTCCTTTATCACCTTTTCTAGTTCCCGTTAGAGGAATTAAATTGGTCTGGATCCTATTCAGATGTAAACGTCACATTTGATGAGCAATATTTCAGAGGGATGAGAGTGGTAGATAATGACATGCTTATGATCAAGTGAACTCATCTTTTTTTCATTATTTGACAGGTGGCTGCAAGCTCGGATAGAGTGTTGCAGTTTCAAGGTGAGAAAATTAAAAAAATAAGAAATTACGCTCAATCTAAAAGAAATACTTTTCAAACACTCGATTTATCTCGAGTCCTGACCCGATCCGACATCGTAGAGAGTTGTGCGTATACGCTTCTAAACTTGAACCCTTATTTAAGGGAAGAGTTATTATGTACGTATGTCGTGCTTTACAATACGCTAGAAGAGTTGGATTAAAACTTTCATTTCTTCTATGGCCACTGCAAATTATTATAGCAACGAGAAGCAACGGGAAATAGCTTGTTTGACAATTCAGTACTGACATGCACGCTTACCGTAACGTGCATATCAAGTATTTCTAGGGGTGAAACACGCGAAGATTGGAAAAGCTCCATGTTTTCGCGCCTGAAAGCCACAAATTCAACATCCTGGATCATGTGATCCACATTTCATGAATAAAACGTTGTGTAGGAACTCTAGACCTTAGAATAGCCAAGCAAGATTCTCTCATGTCACAACCATATATTCGTGTAAACATCAAGTTTAAGTATATATGTGACTAGTAGAGTTACTCTTGGTATACATCCGTCCCATAGTCATGCCGTTGGCTGAGATTATTTTCGTTCCTCTAGCAGAGTCAAATTTACAGACGTTTCCTCCAAGCGATACTCGGGGCAAGCTCTCTGGATCCTTTCAGCCGCCTCGAGATGCCGATGGTACGCGATTCTCAACCCTCTGCATGATCAAATGCTCTAGGTGCTATTTCCTGCCATGGCAATGGAAGTTCCCTATGCTAATTGTGCTCTCTTTCAAGGGCTTACTGTGGGACGAGCACCTCGGGAAGGGATGAACACGCCCACAAGAGGCTCTTGTACCGAGTAACTATGAAAGGTCGAGAATGAGGAGTAACCTGCTGTGAATAATCAATATGGAGGGTGCACGAAATAAACGCATGTGGTATGGTCCTTGGTGTCTTTGTTGTGGTCTATACTGTTCGCACGAGTGAAGTTGTGAAGTAGAAGGAGGGCACGTCACCGTCATAGGTTCTGAATGGCTCCCATTCGTGTAGTACATTGCAGTTGCCGTGTTAGGAGGAGCCACGGCATTTGACTCCTGCAGTGAGTCGGATTGGTAGGAACGTTGTTGGGTGAGCTGAGGCAGACAACAGTGGTGCATTTCTGGAAGCAGTAGAGAAAATGGAAACGCACGATAGTGGATAAGCGGATGGTGAGCACGCATTAGTGAGGGCGGAGATGGTGAATGTGAGGATGAGAAGAGTTGGGTTCGGATGTGCGTGGTGGAGTCGGTTGAGGTGGTTCCGTGAGCCGCGAGTGGTGGTTGTATTTCTGACTGCAAGTTGATGGTACGAGCAGACTCGTTTTCGAATCCCGGATCTGGAAGTCAAGGGGGAGCGAGCGGGTCATCAACGGCTTCGGGGTGGCAGAGTTACTTCAATGCTGTGTCGTATCGACCATACTTCAACGTGGACACTGCGGACGTGGTAGAGCGGATTCGAGATTCACTGTTTCCGTTCAAGGGAGACTTTGTGGAGAAGACGAGCCACAATCCTGACATGTAAGGCCGAGTGGTATGTTAGGTGGGTATGTGGATTAGGCAGTGGACAGGGGAAGCGACGACTGATTGTGCGGACAATGGTGGGGTGCAGGTATGGGCCATTTTGGATCTGCTCGACGCTGGTGTTCGTAACGGCGGCGCTGGGAAACTTTGCAGCATTTTTATCGGCTCAGTCTGGGTCGTGGCATTACGATGTGAACAAGGTGTCGTGGGCAGCGTTCATGTTCTATGGCTACGTGGCAGTGATACCGCTGGGGCTGTATTTTGTTCTGAAGTACTTGGGCGTTGTGTCGGGCCTGGTGCAGCTGTGGTGCCTGTACGGGTACTCGCTGTTCGTGTTCATTCCAGCCTCGGTAAGCCATCGTACCTGACGTTTGCGTGTGGGTAGGGAGTGAGGTTGGTGGTTGATGGTTGCAATGCAACAAGGTGCGAGGCGTGTTGCGTTGGGGTGTTGTGGGGGTTGGAGCCGGAGAACGTGGACGGGGAGGACGTGCAGGTGGTTGGACGGAGCTGACAAAAGCGTGGTTGGTTTGTTGTGGATTGGCAGTTTCTGTGCGTGGTCCCATGGGATATCATGAGGTGGGCGGTGGTGGGAGTGGCGGCGGTGATGTCTGCTGGGTTCCTGGCGATCAACATTCGGTCACATGTGAAGACCGCGAGCGAGCGGTGGTTCCTGATAGTGACCAGCTCAGCAGCACTGCAGCTGGGGTTGGCATTGGTGGTGAAGTTGTATTTTTTCACATATTTTTATCACGATAGCTTAGTTCACGTGTAGGTGGTAGCGTAGCAGAAGCAGTGGATGTAACGTTAGTAGAGGATTGCGGGTGGTGGATGGTTTGAGGAAGTTGGGAGGACGTGGTTGTCGGGAAGACGTGACGACGACCCCGTAGTATGGGGCGCCCATGCAGAATGTAGTATTCATGCGCGTTCATCCGTTTTGGATGAGTGCGCCGCAATGCATAAATTGAGTACGCAGAGGATGCGGATGGATGCAGAGGCTGTGGATGGCGCAGGGCATTGCGTTAGCATGGCGGAGGGGGTGTTTGTGTGGAGCGAAGTGGTTGTGCGGCGTGGTCATGTAATTGAGATGCATGTTGGTGGAGTCGGGAATGTGGAGGGAGTTGTGGGTTTGGTTTAGTGTGGGGATGGATGGTTGATGGAGATGGTTGTAGGTGCAGCTGTGAGTTGGAAAGGCATGGCAGGTGTACTGATGGCTTGGGTCAAGCGGGTGAGTTAGGGGTGGTCAGGTGTTGGAGGAAGACGGTTGTGGATCCATGCAAGGAGTTGGCATGCGTTGGGGTTGCGTTGCGCAGGAATACTAATGGCATGCTTTTGGGTGCACGTCTTGATTATGGGTTTTGTATGCACCCAGGGCAGGACTTTTGAGCATCATGTAAGGATAGGTTGTGAATGGATAGGTTGGTCGCAATGAATTGAAATGTTTGAGTTTGATGTTTGGAAGGAGGAGTCGATATGGAGTGGTCAGTTAGTGTAGAGTTTGAGTTGCATATACACAGCGTGGTATTTGTGTAGTGATATGGCTTGAAATGTGTTAGTTGTGGAACCAAAATTCCTAAATCACCAGATAGATTCATCAGCTGAATAGCTTACAATTTGCTTATGTTAGGATTTTGAAGATCTGGTCGTTTGGATGTGTGGATGATGAGGACGGACTTTTGAAGAAGTGATTTGGGACAAAAATCATATATTTGCCCAATGAAATTTAATAATTGAAGCCTTCGAGGAATTTCTTACAGGAATAGGCAGTGATTTTAGCTGATGTTTATTGTCATGTTTGGATTATATTAACCATAATGAAATCGAATTCGAATGAGTATTTGTTGCGTCCTTGAAGCCAGATATAAAGATCTGATTTTGAAATCATCATGATTGTTTATCAAACATAGAAGCTGAGTTTATAAATAAGTAAGCATCCTATGTGTATTTAGATAAGAGAACAAAAGACATCAAATTTTTGTGGGAAATATTTGAAGGAATTACATTCTTATTTAAGTTTATCAACCAATTGATGGGTATGGCTGCAAAATTGCTATATACGGAGTTGTTGATATTGGTGTTTTAGCACAAATCATTTTGTACATTTTAAAAATAATTTCAAAGGTGATTTTTACAAAAAAAAGTTCTTCAGTTCTTATGAAATTGACATTTGTGTAGTATGGATGAGTTGAGAATCATTTTTTAGATTCTAATTAATAAGGTATTGGCATAACAAAAAGCATCTATATATGCCAATACCTTATTAATTTACTTCCAAATTAAATTAAAAATACTAACAACTAGGTTCAGAATACAAGTTATATTGTCTATATTTTGAACTATTTTACTAGTAAAAAAAGGTTTTTTTAACATTTGTTGTGGTTTGAAATCCTGTATTGAAGAATAATAGAAATAAATAGTAGAATAAAATTTTTATCTTTTCAAACATATTAAGAATATAAATGTAATAGAAAGAAAATTAATATTAATAAAATAACACTTATTTGCATGTTATTATCAAAACCATTGTGTCAGATTATCAAAATTGCAATAGAAGAATATTAGTTTTTAAATTAGTATTATAAAAATATTCTAAACATAATCATTATACACATATATAGATTAAAAAATAGTCACAACTATCTTTTTTTAAATAGCCATGTTTAAATATTCTTATAAATTAAGATATCATTTAAAGTTTTAACTATCTAGTTATAAAATATAGATTTGTAGCTATTATAATATATAAACACAAAAATATTTTTTAGAGACTTTTGGATTTTGTATATTTCTCTTTAAGCATTTAAAAAATAAATTCTTACCTTATTAGACTATGTGTAGATAATTTATATGATTTTATTTTCTTCTTTAGAATATTTAAAGTTAAAATACTAAGAAAATTACAACAACTTATTGATGATCAATTATATGCATACTAGTTAAAATTCCTTTGCTTGTTTTATATTTTTGTTCTAAAAATACTTAGATATATGCCTCAACTTCAAAATATAATATATATATATATATATATATATATATATTTACATGTGTCTAATTCTTTCATCATATAGTTAAATTTATATTGTGCTTAATTAAAGAATCTTAGATGTTAAATTATATAGAATAGATGAATATTGCCAAAGATATAATTATATTATCTTTTATTAAGTATATACTTTATTTCAATTAAAAAAATTTAATTTTTTTTTTCTTTTCTATTTCATATGTTTAATCTCTTTATAAAATTTTCAATCCAATTCTTGTAAATGTTTGTGTTAAAAAAAAAGAAGATTTTTTTTTTTTTTTTTTTTTTTTTTTTTTAAACATAGTTGTATCAATTGTTGTTGATTTGATGGAATTTAATAAAAATCTTAGTGGTTGTGAAGTAGGTTATACTAGACCAATCTTTGACCTCAATTATTAAAGATATTTTTATAGTTAGAATATTTTTATAATTGATTACATCCAAAGTCCTCTCAAACTTTAATCTAAGGTAAAAAAAATATATTTAGTTAATTATTATGTACATAATATCATTTATTAGGCTTCTTAAGTGATCTCAAATTTTAACTTATGCTACAAAATTGGCATTAAGATGATTTCTTATATCTTTTTAAACACAAGATTGTTTATTAATCCAATTTATTAACAACAGAAATTCTATTATTATTAGAAGTAGAGATATAAAAATACTTCTATAATTCTATTATTTCTCTACTCCTAATAATAATACTTCTATAATAGTATTATTATCTACAAAACTTGTGATAGTCATTTGTACATGATGTGCTTTGGTAGTAATATATTGATCATTATTGCATAGAATGGCACTAATGTGGCATATGGTAGTTGGTAGATAGTGCATATTTGATATTACAAAGACCTTTATTACTTAAATATAGTTTAGAATTATTTTTTCTTCTTTATTTTGCTATTTATATTTTTTAATTATATTAAATTATATATAATTTTTTATATGTTAAAATAACTTTATTTATATAATTTTGATTGGATATTTAAATAATTAAGATTTACTGAAGAATTTTTAATTTAATTTAATTTATTTTTTATAATTAAATTAATTAAATTAGAGAAAATAAATAATTTTTAATATTTAAAAAGATAATTATAAATTATCTTTTCTGAAGTTTTATTTCTACCATTAATTTTAATATAATTATTCTAATTATTTATATTAAGCTTATAATTTTTTAAAAATTTAAAAATTTATTATTTTATTTATTATAATTAAAGCATATAATAGAATTTTTTTAAAGACAATTATAATTTATGAAAAATTTCTAAAAAATAATATATTAAATAGAATTTTTAAGACCAAATTAGTAAAATTAATTTTTAATGTAAGTTAAATTTTTGGTTGTTTAATGTATTCAATAGTTAATTTATTTCTATATATTTTTTTAATTAAAAATATAGATAGTTTTTTAATTTTAAAGTTTGATTTATATTATTGATAATAAAATTTATTATATTTATATTGGCTTTAAGATTTTAGTAGAAAAAAATATAAGATTTTGTTGGAGAACACTAAAACAATGAATAAAAACTTTCAGAATTAAGATTTTTACTTATTTTAAAATTTACAATATTTGATTAAAAATATTAGCCAACATATAAAATAATTTATTTTAATTTAGCATATAATCATTATTAAAAATATACAGTTTTTATAATTATATATATAATTTTTTAAAATAAGATAATTTTTTAATTTGGCATATACCATTTGTTCTTATTGTTTCTTTTAGCACAAGAATAATATAGAACTTGTAATCTTTTAATTTTTTTTTAATACATGTATTAACTTATAAGCATAATATTTCAAAAATATTTTTAAAATATTTTTTGTTATATTAAAAACTTAAAGTGTATTGAAAGAATTTAAAAATATCTATAATTCGTACACAATATTTATTTTAATTGGTATTTTTCCTTAATTCAAATGAGGTTATAAATGCTTTTCAAATCAACTTTTGTAAAGACATTTGTTTGGCCAAGTTATTCTAAAATTTAAATATAAGTAAAAAACAAGTATTTAGAATATCAAATATAAATTATACATAATTTTTAGAATATTTGATTTTCAAAATCAATGATAATAGATAACAATGTTTTATATTTATTTCAATAATTCACTTCACTTACATTGCTAGTATTGCATCTATTTTATTTTATTTTATAAATAAATAGGTGATATTGTTGGTGATTTTATAAATAAATAGGTGATATTGTTGGTGAATATTAAATAAATATTAAAGTCACCATTAAATATTATAATATCAATTTATTTTTCTAATAATGTCATCATTATCTATAACAACTACAAGATTGGTATAAAGACAGTTTGTGCTCTATTTTATATGCTCAATGTTTTATTAATTGTCAACATTATAAATGATTTTATGAAGTTTTTTAAAATGTTACTGTTAGGGTTGAATCTGCATGTGTCATCTTCACTCCATTGCGATGTTGTTTGTCTTTAGATTGCTCAACAGTTACAGCAAAACTAGTTCTTACCAAAGCTTTGCTATCAGCAAGTCTTTCCAATCTGAAAAGCGTTGTTGAAGCGTGGACCCAGCCAAATGGGAATACGTATGGGCAAATCATTTGAAGTGATTGAACTGCAAGCTGCACACGGGTGGAACCTGAGCATGGAACGCAATTATCAATATACAGTGGACAGAATAATATATTTGACAGTGAATAATATATTTGAGGATAGTGCCGGAAGGTTTTGGGAGTTTCTTTTGAGTTGTTTACTAAAGGATGAGGTGAACGAACCGGAGTTATGTGCGGAAGCTTACATTCTGATTGTTCAAGTTAATCGCTTATGAGTGACTACCTTATGCGGTTTCAAGTATGCGATACTTCAGGTCCTGTAAGCCAATTGTCGGACTAGCAGAAGCTGACAAGGATACTTTGGACGCTGTAAGGACAACCATGATGATATAGTTAAGTTGTGAATGTAAAGCTTTTTGAAGATGACAAGTTTTGATACAAAGAAAGCAGGTGATCATTTGAGTTGACATGCATGAGTCATTTCTGCGGAGGGAGGAGTTTCATTTCTGGTGCTGTCGAGGATATATACAACCTATTGTTATATTTGAACTAGATCCTAGAGACTTCACCTCTTCTCCCTAGAGAACTCTCACATTGCCGCTTGCACATATTTCCACTCGGAAAGGTTTCTTCTTGCACAAGAAAAGAGGAACTCGGAGTTGCATGCTATGGTAGCTTTACTGGGTGGCGCAGATGCAACAACACAATTGGCCTTGGTAGGCGCAAACACCGGAATTAGAAAGCTCGAAAACCTGATCACTCTTATGCAAACTGGTACTCTAGTTAGAATGAGATTGAGAAACAGTCTCCTTCAAGTTTGGATGGAATTGATATTAAGAAAAAGATCTACTTAAGGAAGTCATACTGCATGTTTTCAGGAGACCTCGGTATGATGCTGAAAGTCCCGCAAGTGACTTGCAACAGTCATTGTGTTTTGCCATTGGTTTTTCCATCAATCATAGATAAACAATAACAAACAGGGTGTAGTCATCTTCAGCTTTGTACACACCTAATATGGTAGAGGCATCTAGAATGTAGACCCCAATTGGAGGTTCAAGTCGGAGATAAATTTCAGAAGGGAGACTTAAAATACATATCATCTTTTAGGATTAGATTCTAAGAATTTTTTTTATAAGTACAAATACAAAAAGAGAGACTAGAGGGAACCAAGAAGAAGAAAATAGGAAAGTAAGGAAGATCAAGGAAGAAGGCTAAGAATTGGATTTAATAGAATTGTATAAAAGAAAAGAGGCTAATAAAGAAAATACAAGGTAGTACAATAAAAAGATTGCTTAATAAGGTCTAAAAGTGCACAAAATGTATTTATAAATTATATTATAAATATATTTGCCTAAATAGAAAAATTTAAAATCAAGTTATATCAAGAGTATATTGTGACTAAATAATTAAATATAATTTATTGATAAAAATCAAGTGAAACATCAAAGGTTAAACTTCTTACTTAAAAAATCAAATGCAATTTGTATTAGTACTTTAAAAGCTTTTGGAAGGATTAGACAATTAAGATAAAAAAGTAGCAATGTTAATAAGTGAAAGAATAATAATTTTTTTAAATCATAAAAATATTATTAGAAATAAAAATCAGAAGACTTTGTCTCTTTATTTAGTGTAAGTTTAATTATATTACAAAGGCAAAATAATTTGTTAGTATTCAAAAATATAAAAAATTACTTTTAAATATTAAAAAATAAAATTAATTAAAAATAAGGATCCAAATATATTAAATATTATATTTATCAAATTAAAATAATTTAAAGCCTCATCTTAATATTTGTCCTAAATATAAAAAATTTGAATATTTATTATACTATAACTATCTATTAATTTAGGATTAAAATATATAATAATAATAATATTAAATTAAATAAATTTATTATCTATAGAAATATCAATAGAGACAAATTATCTTACTTTATTCATAGATTTTATTAGGTATTAAAATTTAAAAACTTTGATTAGTAATTGAATTATAATTATTTATTAAATATTCACTTAATTATGAAAAATCAAGAGTGATGTTAATAGTTTTATTATAAGTTGAATACCTATTAGATAAATATATTTGATTTCAAGTAAACATTTGTCTAAATAAAAACTATATATTGGTTTTAAAAGATAGTAATAACACATGCATAAGGATTAATCATATCCTTGCTTTTAAAATATTTATTTCATTTATTTCAAGAAAAGTAGGAAAATAATTTAACAATAAGAACCACTCTAGATAAGATATACTTCATGTCTCAGGTTGTTAAATGAGTCTATTCAATGAAACAACTCATTTTTCTTATTTTTAGATTGTTCATCAATAATACTAAGCTACTACATATATAGACATTCTTTGTTTGAGTCTAGTGGAATTCAATTCCAGACCATCCATGATAATATACATGCTTTCAATTAGTTGAAAGTAGAGTCAATGGTATGCCACAACTACTACAATATCATATATAAATTAAACTTTTAAAATTATAATCAACAAAAATTTCATATATATAACCATTTTATATAATTACAAAAGAAATTAGAAGAATATAAAATGTGAACTTAATGAATTTATAAGATTAAATAAAATTATATATAAAATATGTATAAAATAGAATAAATCATAAATATTTTAAATTTATAGAAATCTAAATAATATCAATGAGTATATTAATACAAAGAGTTAGATGCTCATATAAAAGAATCATGTCTATGACATATGACAATGTTGTAGCCCATATAATAAAGCAACCAACAAGAACAACAACCACCAACATGTTTAATAGGTTTATCACAACATTTTCAGTTTATAAAGAAGTTTCTTATATAAAGAAAGCAATGTATGGTACCAAATCATCCTTGCATCAAAGATAATACTTATAATCAAAATAAACTATTGAAATGATAATTTTCTATTGAAAGAAACTATATTATCTATACAATAGCAAATAATACTTCTAGAAGAAGAACACGGGTCCAAAAATATATCTTCACCTAATTAACAAAAGTGGATGGAATTGTTTCCACAACATGTAAAATTATATAGAAATAACACCACACCATTCAATGTCTATTGAGCAACAATAATAAGATAGAAAATAATCTTAAAGGGCCATAAAAAAGAATCATATTATCTTTGTTTTGAAAACAAATTACTATCTCATTCTAATAAGAAGGCATCTATTGAAGCTTCGATGATGCTAATTTGTGCCTTATGTATCCTAATCTTGGGATTAGAGGTTTTCAAAAAAATACATGGCTTTTATATAGTGATGATATAATTTGTATTGGAAAAATTTGATAACAAAGCTATATCCTTATATCAAAGATATTTTTCTTTTGTATCCCAGCTAATGTAGGTTTTAATGTTGATGTGCACTTTTGATGCATATGTCTAATATTGCAACTAAATAGAATTAGCATGGCCGAGATTTATATTTGAATTAATAAGCACTTTAGAAACTCAAAAAAACTATTAGTCTTCTACACGATGCACTACTATAAAGTAATCAATGTATACATGACAACCAATACAAAATAAAGGTGGAGGTTGGTCTTTCCTTTATCCAATAAATAATATATTTTCTACATACTCTTTATACAATCTGCCATTGTCTATGAATTAGTCTTTTAAATCTAAAGTAAAGCATGAGGATGGCCAAAATCCCTATTTTAATGTCTCTTGTCAAAGAAGCAGAATAAATAAAACATCTTTCATATCCTTCTAGTAATACATCAATAGTTCATTCCTCTTTTGAAATTCTCTAGATATGTTTTTATTGGCCATGGTGCTATCAAGAACACAAACTAAAATAAATGCATAAGTTAGTAAAAACTATGTCAAAGAAAAATAATAAGATAGAAATAAAGAAGTATGTATATTAAAAAAGAAACTGGAATGGCTATTATCAAAGACTAGAAAATACATGAGATTCTTGAACTAGACTAGAAGGAAGAAAGGAATTAACAAGAGTGAAGAAGGCTTCACTCTTGTCTTTATATATACTATTTATCTAAAAACTACATGGCGACATTCTATAGGACCTCCAATACGTGTCTAATTTGCAAGACACATGTCGAACTTGTAAGACAAGTTTCCTACATATGTGCCATGTTTTTAGCTTGTTCCACAAGCTACCAATATGTGTAATACATGGCTAGCTTGTTCCACAAGCTATCAACATGGTCGACATGTGGCTACCTTATTGGCTAAGTTTCTAACCTACTAATCACCTATAAACATATATAAAGGTGATTTTGCGTTTATGAAGCTTTTAGGAAGTTTTTCTATAAAATATTATTAAAATAACTTATTTTATTTATTTTTATCAATCTATATTAATTAGATAATTATTAGAATAAATCTTATGTCTGCAACATTATCCCCTCTTATAGAATATATAGGTGATATATATAACTAGAATAGTATATATAGAGATAAGTTCCACAAGGAGCGGTGATTATATGTTGAAGAAGTCTAGGATACGTTGAATTGTGCTTGCTACATACTCTAATCTTTGTTCCCTTTGAAGGTAGTTGATAGATCCTTTCAGCCATCGATAGTGTCCTATACCAAGGTGAGAGGACTACCATATTATTTGATCATTGTTGAAGCCTTCATAACTTCCTTCAAAAAAAATATTTGGAACACCATAAAAAATAGTTCCATTTCTATAGAAGGCAATGGTATTTGTCTTCTTCTTTGTATATCCACTATCTTATATGGCTCGAGTAGTGACATGTGGAATACATGATGGATCTTCATAGATTTTAGTAGGCATAATCGATAAGCAATTAGATTGATTTGTTCACAAATCAAAAAAGGTCCAAGCTTATGATAATCTAGCTTGCCACAAGGACAAATAGTCTTTATATTATAACAAAGTAACCATATCTTATTATCCACGTGGAATAAAGGTTGTTCCTTGTGATAGACATCTCCATTGATTTTTTGTTGTTCTTGAGCTTTCTTTAATTATGCCTTCATTATTGCATGTAGCTTTGACAATCGATTCGCCAAATCTTTTTTCGCAGGATTATCAGCTTTTAAAAAGTCAAAAGTATCAAATTGTGGATGATAACCATAATTTGCAAAGAATAAAATTTGTTGAATAAACAAATGTGCCAAATTATTATAAAAAAATTCTACCAATGGCAAAAGAGTTGTCCAATCATCTTGATGATAATTGATGGTATATCTCAAATATTGCTCTAAAACTTGATTTACTCATTCCGTTTGTCCATCAGTTTAAGGGTGGAAAGTTAAAGATAGTTTTATATCCACTTTTAATATTTTGAAAAGGATCTTCTAAAATCTTGATACAAATTGTGTTCCTCTATTTGATATAATATCCGTTCATAATCCATGATAGCGATAGATATTATCAAAAAAGAGTTTAGCTGTTTCTTCACTTATAATAGATTTTGTATATAGTACAAAATGTGCCATTTTGATAAAATGATCTACAATCAATATACAGTCATATGAACTTGACTTTGAAAGATCCGTCATAAAATCTATAGAAATAGAAGACCAAGGTTGTTCTGGTATAAGTAATAATTGGAGAAGTTTGTAAAGTCAGTGACAAGTAGTTTTTGATCTTGAATAAATGTCACACGATTGTACAAATTCTTAAATAGCCTTCCACATCTAAGGCTATCAAAAATCTCTTGATATTATCTACAAAGTCTTATTATATCCAAAATGTCTTATTACAAGAAGGTTGTCATGAGCTTCCAGAGCATGTAATCATATTGTGCCTTTTGAAATATATAGGCGGCCTTTGAAATAGAGTAGATCATTTTTGAACTCAAACTTAGAAGTATCATGAGACTTAAATGAATTATTCTTAATTTTATGGATAAGAGGATTTAAAGATATACTTGATTGGATTTGCTTAATAAAAATTGATGTCAATGTTGATTTCATTGCTCGAAGATGAAATTGCTATGGCTTTAAGAGGATCATTCTTTGTTGATCAAAAACCAAATCTCCTTCTTTTGGTATAAGATAAGAATGTCTAGAAAGGGCATCAGATAGACCTTATTGTTTTCCTAGGGATTAGGTGATAATAAACTCAAATCTTAACAAAGACATGCTCCAACAAGCCTGACGACAATTCAATACACGTACTAATATGAAATACTTGAGGTTCTTGTGATCCGTATATATGATGACTGAACTAGAAGCTCCTTCCAGATAGTGACGCTATTCTTAAAAAGAATCCACAATTATAAAAAGTTCTTTATCATAGATTTTATAGTTGATTTCTGTTGCTGAAAATTTCTTAGAATGAAAAGCTATTAGGTGGAATTTGTCATCTGCTCCCATTTGTGACAATACTACCTTCAAAGCAAAGTCTGATGTATCTCTTTCTATAAAAAATACCTTGAAAAAATTGACGCAATACAAGATTGGTACAAAAATAAAAATTATCTTCAAAGTCTCAAATGATGCTTCTACTTCTTTATTCCACTCAAATTTATCCTTATAAGTTAAACGTATAAATGGAGCTGCAATTTATAAAAAGTTCTTGATAAAGATTTGATAATAATTGGAAAATCTCAAAAAGCATTGCACATCTCATAATGTTTTTGGAATCTTTGAATCCATGATTATCTGGACTTTTTTTGGATCCATTTTGAGACCATCATTTGAAATGATATATCCTAAAAAGTCAATTTGAGTAGTGTGAAATACACACTTTTCCATCTTGGCATATAACCCTATATTTCTAAGTTTTTGTAATACATGACAAACATGAAGTTCATATTCTTATGTGTTCTTAGAATAGATTAGAATGTCATTTAAATAACAGACAAAAAAATCATCAAGAAATTCACGAAGTACGTCATTTATAAGATGTTAAAAAGTAGCTGGTGCATTTGTAAGTCCGAAAGGCATGACATTATATTCAAAATGTCCATACCTTGTTTGAAATGCAGTCTTCCATTCATCACCTTTTTTGATGCACATTAAATTGTATGCTCCTCTTACATCTATTTTTGTATAGATCTTAACTTGATTCAGTTGATCAAGAAGTCTAGATATCAGAGGCAGAGGGTATTCATTCTTGATGGTAATCTTGTTGAGTCTTCAATAATCTACACATCCGTAGTGACCTATCTTTTTTCTTTACAAATAAGATAGGAGCTTTTGCTGGGGATTTTGAATGGTGTATAAAATTCTTAGCCAAGTTTTCATCAATGTATTTCTTGAGTTTAGTCAATTTATTCTAGGATAGAATGTAGATCGGTCCAAATGGAGGTTGAGTTCCTTCTTTGAGATCAATTGAGCAATAATGTGGACAATGCTCCAGAAGAATATTTGTATTTTTTTTCTCAAAAACGTCTTGATAATCTTGATATTGATTTAGAATGCCACTTGAAGTCCTTCCACCATTAGAAATAGGTATAGCATAAATAGAAAAAAATGATCTTTTTTTTGTTTCATTTATAAAAGCTTTTGTGCCTATAAGTACGAGTTTTACTATATTAGGCTTATGGTTTGTTACTTGATTTATGGGACTCTTATTAATACTTTGAAAAAAATGAAGTCTATAAGAAATCCAATCTATTTGAGGATTATATTTTTTTAGCCATGATAAATTTAAAATGATTGGATTAAAGGGAGATTTAATTATATTAAAGATTATACAACTATTATGACCATCTATTGTTACATTTATAGGAAGGGTTTCATGAGTAACATCTCCAAAAGATAACAAGCGACTATCTATGACTTCTACATGTACGGATTTAGTTTTTTGAATTGAAAGTATTCTACGACTTTTAACAAATTCTTTATCTAAAAAACACATTGAGGCTTCTAAATCTAATAAGGCAGAGGCTTTGTGATTTTTAGGTTCCAAGTAGACATCTATTACAAAACAGGGAGAGGGTTCTGAGGAAAAGATAAGACCTTTACTAAGAATTGTACAAGATTAAGACCTTTACTAAGAATTGTACAAGATTAAGACCTTTACTAAGAATTATACAAGATTGCCATTGTATTATAATAACATTAAGGTTCCCTTGTGCAACTCTCAAATCGAAATTCAAAAAGCTAATTGTCATACTTTACAACAAAATCAATTACTTGACTCAATGTTTGAGAATCGGGTAAATTGAACATTAATTTCTTTATCTCATATTGTAATCTATAGAGAAATTGGCTAATAAATGTAGCATCATCTCATTCAATATCAATTACTAATTATCAAAATTGTGAAGCATATGATGTCACTAATCAATTGCCTTATTGCAAGATACGGATCTTATTGATTGCGATACAAATTGCATCATGTTTTCTATATATAGATCAAAATTCCACTAAGAATGCCTCTAAATTATCCAATATTGGATCATGTCATTTAAGAAAGGATAAAAATTATGATAAAGCAGAGCCTCATAGTAGTATTCTAATAAACTTGATTTGTGACCCTTAGATTAGATAGCTTTGGGGTTGAACTTCAATTGCCAGTTGTACTTGATTGATGAATCTTCAAAACTTAGATCTAATACCATCAAACTTCTCCGGCAAACTAATTTTTGGTTCTTTGATGTTTGAATGGTGTTCAATTATAGGTGAAGTAGTATGACTTGAAGTAGCTCAAATCAACTCTATATCTTCACTTCCTGCTAAGCTTATTGCTCCTTGTGGTGGTGCATTGAATTGATGCATTGTGAGCATTAATTTTTTTATTTGTTCTTATGTTTGTGCCATTGTATTCTTCATTTCAACAAGCTCTACCATGATACTATAATAGAAAAGAAAAAAAATATTTATTTTTACTACAAAATAAAATATTCAAAGAACTAAAAAAAAATTCTAGGAACAATATTAGTTTAGAAGTGGATAATCTACAACTTTTAATATGCTTATGTCTTATCAAGAGAAAGGAGTAATCTACTCTTAATTAAGAAAAGACAAAGCTCTGATATTGTAATCTTTACTCGTGTCAATCTATCAAGGACGCAAACTAAAACAGATGCATAAATTAGTAAAAATTGTGTCAAATAAAAATAACAAGATAGAAATAAAGAAATATGTATATTCAAGAAGAAATTGGAATGGCTATTGCCAAAGATTAGAAAATACATGAGACTTTTAAACTAGGCTATAAGTAAGATAGGAGTTAATAAAAATAAAGCCTTCTCTACTATTATCTCAATATATACTATTTATCTAAGAACTACATGGGAGTGTTCTATAAGACCTCCAATACATGTCTAATTTGTAAGATACATGTCAAACTTCTAAGACAAGTTTTCTACATATGCGCCACATATTTAGCTTATTCTACAAGCTACCAACATGTGCGACATATGGCTAGCTTGTTCCACAAGCTACCAACATGTGTGACATGTGGCTAATTTGTTGGCCAAATTTCTAACCTACTAATCACCTATAAATATGTATAAAGATGATTCCATATTTATGAAGCTTATAGGAAGCTTCTCTATAAAATATTATCAAATTAATTTATTTTATCTATTTCTATCAATCTATATTAATTAGATAATTATTAGAATAAATCTTATATTTGTGACAGGTGCTCAATAAATTAATAAATCTATCAAATTTTCTTATATATCTTGTCAATATATCATATTTATTGAACTGCCAAAGGAATAAGATCATCACTTAGCATCTCTGATCTTCTTTCTATAGTTTCATTGTACAACCAAATTTCTCGACCCTCTTTTGATAACCACTTGTTGTCAATGCAAAGAAATTTGTACTGCATCAAAGGCTAATCATTTGAATGCTTATAAAACTTGAATTGTTGGATATTAGTATGACCTACAAGCACATCACTCCTTGTGTACAAATATCCTTCTACAAAATCCTTAAAGTTAGGCATCTTTTCAATAAGATGAAAAATGAAAGATTAAAATTTAGAATCCATAAAAGATTTTATTAGTAGCAGAAGTATTGGATAATCATTGATCTTCAATTTTAAACTCCATTGATCAAAGAGCACATTGATGTCTTTGTGAGTGTGCCCAATGAAAAAGAAGTTAATATAAATCTTGCAAGAAAACTTGTTTATAAATGAAAGAGAGAAGAAGGCAAATACATATCAATTTTTATTATCCTTATTATAATTTTTCAATTGAAGATTCAAAATTAGAAAAAGCAGTTTAATAGGAACCACCTTTGAAGGAAGAGGAAGAAAAAAAGACTTCTATATTTCTAGACCATCAAACAATGTTTCAAATAGAAAAATAGATTTGCCACCAATAAACAATTCATGAGATGAATATTTTAGAAAGGACTTGTGGTCTTCTAGCAACTTTGTTAGAGAATAAACAATGTAATTTGAATCACTAGAAAATATGTCTAAACCATAATATATGTGTTAGATGTCCTCGTAGCTATGGATAATCATACTTATGACAATAATAGGTAACTTTATAAACAAATCTATTACCTTGCTCTTATGAGAAAAATATAGAAAAGTGGTCTTTGAGTGATCCATCTTATCATAAATAATACAAATTGACTTATCAAGAAAATTCTTAGATGAAACTTAATTTATATAGTATAATTCTATACATGATCTTTGCACAAAGGCATGGTCATCCAATTTTTTTTACTAAAGATCTTAGGCTCATAAACCACAAGTGCACGCATCCTTCAACTATTTTTACATATTACATTGTCCATAGCATGAAAAGTTGTCTCTATACTTTTTTATAGAATACTTTGAAAAAGACTCATTTTGGATTCTATTAAGTCAATTGGCTAAAATATTAAATAAATTAAATTATATATTGATCTTGTTGATCTTTAGCAATGTTTTATTCTAACACCATAATGAAAAGAGGCATCTAGATACAATCTTTTCTCCAAAGTCTAACATTCTTGTCTTACAAGGCATATGATCTACATTATTCTCTAGCATAAGTTGTAGTGTAGAAGTTGCTTGAAGGATATATGTATGTAACTTCTTTGTTCTTATATTACTATACTAGTCAATAGG
The DNA here is from genome assembly GCA_036785485.1 of Physcomitrellopsis africana. NCBI lineage: Eukaryota > Viridiplantae > Streptophyta > Bryopsida > Funariales > Funariaceae > Physcomitrellopsis > Physcomitrellopsis africana. The sequence goes on along the minus strand of JAWRVF010000178.1, from coordinate 74,476 downwards.
CATACTTAATTTTTTATGATTTTTGTATCAATAATATATGGCTTTATTTACATTCATGATAGTATATCAAGCAAAAGAACACATTTCAATTCTTTTTAAGTAATCATCTCAATACCATTTGTGTTATAATAAATCTATCTATATATATCTAATAAATAATATTTATAAAATATATATCACTTTTTGTATATATTTGAGATTGTAGAGCACAAATCTTTGCTTTAGAAAATGACTATAGATAATTCCTTTTACAACAAACTTTACTTACTATTTTATTAATAGCATCTATAGAGAGAAGATGGTCCTTTTTAGAGGACCAATTCAGCTTTATTTTTTTTACCAAATACTCTCATATGGATGCTTTCTAGATTATACATGCCTCTAAGAAGCAATGACAATCACATTATAGATATTCTTTTACTTATAGTCAAACAAACTTATTTCATTGAGATACATACAAGAGATATGCTAAAAATATAATTAAAATATCTTTTTTGATGGAACTTCCTCTTTGCAAAGTATTTTGACAATTTGAATTGTCACATGATTATTGCAAAAAGACATTCCATTACTATCAACCACCAAATTTGCATTCACATTATAATAGATTCTTTTTTCCATATATTCACTTATTTTATTCATAAAAATTATGTATTTTATTATCTAGGACTTTTGTAATAAACCTTCATATGCTGCAACTTCCATAGGTAAAGACGGCACATTGATCCATATTTGTTCCTTTCAATATTTTCTATTCTAAAGTATAATAAATTAAAATAAGCATCATAATGTAAAAATGCTTGGATTTCTATAATAATATAAGTAAGAAAATTATCAAGAAAACTTAATGATTATCTTAATACTAATATCTTTGCAATTATAATCCAAATATTATAAAAACTATCCAATCTTATATAGCTTAAATAATCAAATACATGGATATTATAATAAAAATTTATTTTTTATGAGGATAGAAATTAAGAACAAATAATTCAGCTTTTGGTTTTAAAGAGGACTTCTTGGTTTCATATTATACTAGCAAGTATTTGCAAGATTACAAGAAAATATTAACTTTGTTAAATGCCAATTCTATTGGAGTTCTTTAATATAGCAAGAGATTGAATGGATTTATTAAATTATAAGTAGAATCTGATGCCATCAAATAAATATCCTTGACTTGAGGATACAATCTTTATCCAATATCACATTAACAAAAAACATACAATATCTTTTGATGGAATATATATTTTAATTAAATACTATTATAGATAATTATTTTTAGTTCAAAAAAATGATAGGGATTGAAGTTTTCAATCACAAATCAATAAATTCATTACTTATCTAGAAGATAAATATTAATATTGATGTCTTTAAATATTAAACATCTCTAATAATTATCTTCAATTTAAAGATAATTTCAATTCCTTCTACTACAAAGAGAAATAGTATAAGAATATATTTCAAACAAGTATACCTTTGGCATTTCAATTTGTGACAACTATTATTTTCAACACAAAGATAATACAAAAGTTCAATTCATTAATAATCAATCATTAAATACTTTCATTACCAAGAAAATATTATACAATAATAATATTTTTTTAATATTGAATATGAAGTTTTATCCTTGAATAAAAAATAATGTACTATGTTTGCTAATTAAGACCATTGATTAGTAGATATTATCCTTGATATTAGGATAATCAGTTGCATTCTACAATACCATATTTTGTAATTTATGGAGTTCATGACAAGAGCAATAACTTCTGCATGCACATCCAATTGTAATCTTTGAAAGGACTAGAATTTCCAAAACATAAGGAATTCATAGAAACAAAGCACAAACTCCACTATATGGAAGTGTTTATAGGATGTGCCTATAATAAAAATAGCAACGGAAAATAATATTTTAATTATAACAATATGCAAACATATAAAATTTTTGGAAGAGCTTAACAAACCTTATTATCAATTCAAGTCCCACAGTTGAATTTTATTTTGCGCAATGACAATAGTAGAATATAAAATTTGTAATTTCAAGAAACAGTACATGTTTCACAATCTACTTGGAATAAGATTAATGATACTAACAAATATAGAATTAAAGCTAAAAATAATAAAAATAATACATGCAACAATAACAGGTTCTTAAATAGATTTGGATTGTACAAAGCCAATACTAAAGAGGCACAATAATAGGAGAGCACTAAAAAAAAAAAAGACTTGTATACATAAGAAGATGTTTGTTTTTTTTGTTGCAAATATGAAAAAAGAAAAATAAGCAAGAACACATAATTCTTAAAAGCAACAAGAGTTTTTTAAAATAGCTAGATTTCAAAGTAAATAATTCTTTATAGCCATCAATGATATTGGAATCTTCAAAGTTGTAAGCCATTTTAAAATAAAAATATTATTAAGAAGTTAAATACAAAAAAAAGAAGATAAAGAAAATAATTTATATAAATAATTAATATTTATTTGAATAGAAAAAATTAAATATTATTCAAGGTACTATAAATCATAATAATAAATTAATAATTAAATTTATATAAATATTCATAATGACTTTTCTTTGGAATTAAAGATATTCATATTTTTATTAAATTTTTAGATTTGAATGGAGTTTAATATTAAATTTATGATAATAATAAAAATTTATTGAAATTATAAATATTACAACCAAATCTTCAAGATTCAAGAAACAACTTCCTATCTTGGAATAATTTATATATGAAGACTCTATATTTTTTTGTAAATAATTTATTTTCAACATTGAAAGAAGAAGAATGTAAATTATAAAATATATAATGTTTATATTAAAAAAAAATTCAACATACAATGAATATATGAAAAGATTTATTTAAACTTATGGTCATTAATATGAAAATATAATTTTTTGTAATAAATATTATAATATATGGAAATAATTGCAGATTAGAGCCTTTATATATAAATAGATTTAATAATTAGATTGGTGCTTGATAATTGCTTAACTTGTATCTCATAAATTAATATCAAGCATCAATTTAATTATTAAATCTAATTATAATTATATATATATATATATATTCTTATATTTAAGACATATGTGGAAATTGGAATGTATATAAGTATATATTATAACTCTCTATCAATATAATATGGAAAGACACCACAGTGATTTATATATATATAATAATATGGATTCTTTTAATACTTATATATATGTGAATATTAGATAAAAATAAATAAATATAGATATATAAGTATTATAATAATTTTCTAATAATAAAATAATTTTTAAAAATAATATATATTAAAAATAATATATATATATATATATATATATATATATATATATATGAATTTAGTTTTATTATGCAACATCATAGAGGTGTCTTTTAAAATTTATTATTACAAAAATATTCATATTTTGAATATTCTATATATAATCTTTATGTAACTTTTAATTTTAAGTATATATATATATATATATAAAACTAAAAAAAATATATAATTAAAAAATAAACTTTTATCTATCATCTATATATGAATATATATTCTTAAAAATTTAAATATATAAGTGACTTTTTAATATGTATAATATAAAATAATATATATATATATATATAGAATATATAATATAGAATTTGTATTCTATATATTCAAAAGTTTATATTTATATCAATAAATAGGTATATATAAGTATATATATATATATATATATAATTTTAAATATATGCGACATTATGAATATACTTATAGCAAGATAGGTCTATATTTTGAACCATTACCATATCTTCCATTGATTATATTTTGACGCAACAAATCCTGCCTATAATAAGTCCATATATAATTTGCATTATTATAATTAATTATATATATTTTTATATATTTAATACATAGCTACCTATATATATATATATATATATATATAATTTTGATAGTATAGAATATTAAGATTTACATACATGTGAATGATATATATTAATAGCTATATATTAATAGTAATATAATTCTATATACTCTTTATAAAAATAATACAATGTCTTTCAATAAAAGGTTGATGGTTATATAAAATATGAAATATTTCTGAAATTTGAATTTTTATTGTATATTAGAAAATTCATATGTACTCCAAAATATTATAAATATTTTTGCACATATATGGTTTCATTCAATATAAATGAGAATATGTGGATAAATAATTTGATGTCTTTCATTATTATTACTTTAAATTGATAATATTGATTAATTTTTAGATTTATATTAATATGTATATAATAACTATATATATTCTATTTTATAAATAAATAAATAAATAAATAAATATTATTATATATATATAAGAAATAATTTAAAATATTTATATAATATATTATATGAATAATATATATATATATATATATATATATATATATATATTAAATAAAATATATTATATATAATATATATTATATTACATAATACATATAATATATTATATATTATATGTTATATATAATATACTATATTGTAGATAAGACTACCTAATTATATTGTAGCCAATACAGTTTTGTGTCGGATTCTCTTTCATTCTATTGGTCGTGCACTCTACTACTCTACCACCTTCATTTTGCCTCTCTTACTCTAACACCTTCATTTTTTGGCTCCTCCCTTTGGCTTCATTTGCTCCACCATCCTCTCTTGCTTACAAATAGTCCTTTGTAGATCATTGATTGTAATTCTCCTTCTGTGCCTTGCATAGTTGTATTCATCAAGTTCTCTTTTTGGTTTTTAGAATTAGGATTTAGAATTGCTAACCTGTTATCTTGCATCCCTAACAGGACTAAGGTTGCCTTCTTCTATTAATTTATCTAATTCATGAATTTGAGTGCCATCAAGGTTTATTCCAAAGACATCTTCATACTTAATATCATCTACTAAGGTTTCTAAATCCACTTTTTTTTATGATTTTTCCAAGAAGCAAAACCATCTATGAAATTAATACTTACAACTTCTTCTTTACTTGAAGTAGGATGATTTTTCATTTACATCTACTAAATGAAATTAATACTTACAACTTCTTCTTTACTTAAAGTAGATGAAACCTCCAATAACTAAGTCACCTGATTCTTACTTTTAAATTGAGTTGAAGGATGAAATTCAAGGTCAAAAATTTTAGGTCCTTCCCACTTTTTTTTAGAAGAAAATTCCTCCATCTCAATATTTTTCTTCAAGGTTTGTGGCAATCTACTTGAATTGGATTCAAGGACTTGAGATAATTCCTTCAAATCTCTAACATTAGCTATTGCTTCCCTTATGGCTTCATTTAAATCTAAAAAGTGAAGAGAATCTTTTGAACTATTTTCACTATCAATTGAATTAGGATGGAGAAGATTAGAATATTTAGACCTTATCATAACTATCAAGGCTAGCATGATAGGTGGTATTTGCACCTTGGATTGGAATGATTTATATATAATCAAGTTTGATTTTGGAAGTACATGTTGGATTATTATAGAAGAGGTAGAAGCTTATTTTCTAATCATTCTATCATTGGTGTGGTTTACAAATTCTATATCTTGAGAACCTTGACCATCATATTGTTGGCCATATTGAGAGTGACTAGTGTTTAAAGGAATGAATCCCTGCTTAATATTTAAATTTGAAAGAAGATGTTAATTTTGACAGTTATTGCTATAGTCATAGAATAAATTTGGAGGTTTTAAGATATTGTCAAAGCTTTGATTTCTTGCCTCCCTCAATTGATCTTAAACTTGTTGATAATAATTTACTTATGAAAAATTTAAGGAAACTATCTTATTAATTTGCCTACATACACTTATAAGATGGTTTCTCCTACAATTTCTACAAATAATTCTATTTTTTATCCAACAACTACCAAATGGGTGTCTTTTGCCACAAAGATGATGTACTTCTTGTCTTAGTCTTGGTTGGTTTTTAAAACCTTGGTTAAGATAATCATGGCTTTGTAGATGAGAACTAGACCCTATATTGACTTCGCTTCTATGAGGAAAAATATAAGATTGTTGCCGTTCAAGATTATGTTGATATTTTTATAAATTTGAATAAAATTGGCTAGTGTGCCTCAATTGATTACATTGAGTATACCACAATCTTGAAGTGTGTTTATCAAATTCTATGAAAAGTGGAATTTGATTTGGATTTTGGCCCATAATTAAAAAAAATCATTTGTTCTTGCATGATTTTTATTTGTGAAGCCAACTTATTTTTAAATCTTTTTTTAGCTTTGAAAGACTTTAATTTTAAATTCTTCTTTCTATTAATTTCTATTCTTTGGATATGTCAATTCTGAGAGGCTAGATGGTAGTTTAATCTTGAATGGTGTAGGATAATAGTTTATAAGTTGGAATTGATTTTCTACAATACTATAAGAATGTTCTTGAGACTTATCCATATTTTGATCATATATTGGTATAAAACTTAGGATTTTATGGTCTTCCTTCCTCCACATCATTTCTTGTTCTTTGTCAATGTCTTCAATCATCCATGCTATCTTTTTAGCACCTTCTAATTTTTTTGGCCTTTCTTTAAGAATTTTTCTAATTATATCCTCCTTGTTGAATCTTTAATTAAAAAAATAGATAAGAATATCATCCGTGAGAAAGATTTTTACAAATTTATTTATTACTAGTTCAAATTATCAAATATATTTATCAATTTTTTCCTTTTTTTCTTATCTCAAAGAAAAAAGGGCCGTGAGGGTGTTACTTTGTTCCACTTTTGATCTAAACTTCTCTAGGAATGCTCTCATGAGTATGTATTAATTTTTAAAGATTTAGAAGAGATGATTTTATGAGGGTAAAATTTATCCCTCAATCCAAATTATAAGATGGCCTCACTTAAAAGTTGCTTGTAATTGGTGGAATGAAATAAAAGAAGCAATTAACAAGAACAACAAGAAGAATAATCAAAAAATAAGTGAGTAAATGGTATCAAGCAAGTGCACAATTCAAAATCAAGTCACAGTTTGTTCACTGTATTTTTATCTAGTAAAAATAAATAAATAAATAAATAAAATATATATTTTTGAATAGATAATTTTTTTAAATCTTTTCATTGATATAAAAAAATATATAAATTTGAATTATTATAAGTAAATTATGATAGTTTAAAAATAAAAGGTAAATAATAGAAAAATTAAGTGAAATATTTTTACCTCAAGGATAATTTGCTTAAGAGATTATGAGTTCAAACTTCACCAAGGTTCACAAGTAGTGTATAAAAGTGTGTTAGAGAGGCCACAAGGCCTTAGTCTTATCCTCCTACCTACATCCAAGGTGCCACAATCCATATGGAACTTGTGCACCTTCTTTTCTACTCTCATGGACAAGAATTCAATGAAAACAAATAAACATATGAAACTTCTATTAAGAAGAATAACAAAATAGAAGTAAGGAAGTATATATATTAAAAGAAATTAGAATGATTATTGCCACAAGACAAGAAAACTATAGACTCTTGAATCTGGACTAGAAGCAAGAAAAGAGTTGACAAGAGTGAAGAAGGCTTCACTCTTATCTATATAAATATTATCTAATTAAGAGCTACGTGGTAGTATTCTATAGGATCTCCTATACATGTCTAATTTGTAAGACACATATCAAACTTGCATGACAAGTTTCTCACATGTGCGCCACGTACTTAGCTTATTCCGCAAGCTACCAACATGTGTGATAAATGGCTAGCTTGTTCCATAAGCTACCAACATGTACGCCATGTGGCTAGCTTGTTGACCAAGTTTCTAATCTACCAATCACCTATAGACATATATAAAGGTGATTCCGCATCTATAAAGCTTCTAGGAAGCTTTTCTATCAGATATTATCAAATCAACTTATTTTACCTACTTCTATTGATTTATATTAATTAGATAATTATTGGAGTAAATCTTATGTGCATGACATTATCCCCCCTTCTAAGGACGAGTTCCACAAGGAGTAGTGATTATATGTTGAGGAAGTCCAGAATACGTCAAATTGTGCTTGCCACATACCTTGATCTTTGTTCCCTTCGAAGGTAGTTGATAGGTCCTTTCAACCATCAATAATGTCCCATACCAAGGCGAGAGGACCACCTTCTTATTTGATCATTATTGAGGCCTTTATAACTCCCTTCAAAGAAAATATTAGGAACACCATCAAGAATAGTTCTTACCTTTAAAAGTATCACCAAACATTGAGAGTCTCTTCCAAGGTCGTGATACCAAACACATTGTATTTTTCCATCAATTCAAGGAAGGATATGTCATTCTTGAGGGTCTTCATCTCTATTCCATCGTCTTGAAGGTTGTGATAGTGATAATATCTCGTTTGGTAAATCAGCAAATGATGGCTCTTGAGTTGAATTTGCTGGTTGTTGATCCTTCATCTCTTTAATACAAACAAATCTAAAGAAATAACAAACAATGATATAAGATAGGATGAAACCTCTATAGAACGTGCTTTATTTTATAGCAAAGATTTTTTTGATTTTTTTTATCTTAATTTTGACGGATATCGTCAATGAAATGCATTGACTTTTATTGATGCATTTGCTAGATTCTTGGATGGCTCCCATATACGTTCACTAATATTGTATCCGCGCCAATATACAAGATATTGTAGTCAATTTCAGCGCCACCTTAAATCTAAAATCTCTTCAACCTCAAATTCTTCATCGTTGTCCACTTCTATAGGAGGCGGTGATATTTGTCTTCTTCTTTGTATATCCACTATCTTGTATAGCTCAAGTAGTAACACGTGGAATATAGGATGGATCTTCATGGACTGCGATAGGTGTAATCGATATGCAACTGGATTGATTTGTTCAGAAATAGGAAAAGGTCCAAGCCTACAATAGTCCAACTTATCACAAGGATGAGTAGTCTTGATATTGTGATAAAGCAACCATACCATATTCCTACATTTAATGCTGTTCAGACACTCTGATTTATTTTTTTTGTTCTTCCTGGAGCCTTCTTTTTAATCAGACCTTCATTATTATATGTAGCTCTGACAAACGATTTGCCAAATCTTCTACTGCTGGATTATCAACTTTTGACAAGTCAAAAGTATCAAGTCATGGGTAGTAATCATAATTGGCAAAGAAAGGTGTTTGTTGCATAGAAGAATGTATTGTATTATTATAAGCAAATTCTGCTAATGGCGTGTTAACCGTCTACAATCATCTTGTTGGTAGTTGATGGTACACCTTAAGTATTGCTCCAAGACTTGGTTCACGCGTTCTATTTGTTTGTCAATTTAAGGATGAAAAGCTGAAGATAATTTTATGTCCACTTTTAAGATCTTCAAAAGGATTTTCCAAAATCTTGACACAAATTGAGTTCCCCTATCCGATATAATATCCTTAGATAATCCATGATATTATCCGATTATCAAACAGTGTTGAAGCTATTTCTTTTACCATGAGTAGATTTTACAAGATGGTACAAAATATGCCATCTTGGTGAACCGATCTACTATCACAAATATAGATTCATAAGATCTTGAGCTTGAAAGATCTATGATGAAATCTATAGAAACAGAAGACTATGGTTGTTTTGAAATAGATAATGGCCGTAGGTTGTGTCCAAAAGCTGTTAGTGGGACATAGTCCTTAGAACCTTCTAGAGACAAGCTTCTAGAACATTCTAGAAGCAAGTCTTTGGAATCCTCTAAAATATTCCATGAAGATTCTTTAGAATATTCTATAAAGATTCCTAGAAGATTTTCTAAAGATTCCTTTAGAAGGTTCTAGAAGATTCTTAGAATATTCCTAGAATATTCTACTAGATTCTAGGAAGTTGCTTGAGAAGCTTCCTAGTTAAGTAGAAGTCGCTTGAGAAGCTTCCTAGTTTAGCGGAAGTAGCTCGAGAAGTTTCCTATCTGGTAGTATATATAGGAGTCGAGGCTGAAGGATTCTTCAGTCTCGACAACACATCTCTTGGAGCTCTAGCTCACTTCTCTGGTGTTGGCCTTGTACTCATCTACATTAATTTAGTTCTTTCCAGTTCTTCGTGAACTTCTTGTTTAGATTTCTATTTTGTATTTTGTGTCCGTGACAGTTTGTTGAGACTACACACATCTTTGATATCAGAGCTAGTTCCTTCTTGTAAGAGTGTGGATTATCCCTCTTCTTGAAGGTCTACTGGCGTTTTAGAGATTGCGGATTACCCTCCTCTAAACTGATATTCATTGTATTCAATATTGGAGTCTTGTTCTTCTTGAAAAGCGTGGATTACCCCTCTTCTTGAAGAACTTAAGGCGTTTTAGAGGTTGCGGAGTACCCTCCTCTAAACCAATATTATCTTCTGTAGATTCATCTTTTTCTTCTCTTAGAATGGTCGGAGGTCAAGACATCACTATGGCTGAAAGTTCGGAGTCCAAATTGGACGCCATCATGAATGCTCTTGCTACGTTGTCTCAGAGAACTGCAGAGATAGAAGGAGTTATGGCAAGGCTTCACAACGTTGGAACGCCCGAGGCAGCACAATCTAAGGTTTATCAATCTCAAGCTTCGGCATCTAATGAAGCAACCATGTCGTTAGTTCGGCAAGAACCGTTGGTTCAACAGCGAAAGGAACCCCGAGTCAGCCTTCCAGACAAATTTGATGGTACGCGTTCCAAGTTTCGAGGTTTCGTCAACCAAATCAGGTTGATTACGGTTTTGCAACCTGAACGCTACCCGACGGAGGAGTCGCGTGTTGGATTAGTCGGAACTCTGCTCACAGGACAAGCGTTATCGTGGTTCGCTCCTTTATTCGAGAAACGATCACCAATTTTGAGCAACTCTGAAACTTTCTTAGAGGCATTTGCCGAGGCATTTGGCGAACATGATAAGGCTCGATGGGCTACAACGAAGATTCGATCGCTACGACAAGGGATGCGCTCAGTATCAATTTATGCATCAGATTTCAAGCAATTAGCATGCGACATCAACTAGGACAAAAAAGCGTTGATGAGTCAGTTTTATTGGGATCTAAGAGACGACATGAAGGATTTGCTATTATCGCTTCCAGACCCACGGACGCTCAACGAAGCCATCAGCCAAGCGATGAAGTGCGATAACCGCCTATTTCAACGTCGCCAAGACCAACGTGCAAGACAATATACGACTCACCATGGCCCTAGTATGTCAGCAAGTGGCCTCAACTCACACTCGGAAGCGGAAGACATGCAAATTGACGCAGTACGTATAAAGCCCCTTACTCCAGAAGAAAGAAAGCGACGTATGGAGGAAGGACTATGCTTGTATTGCGGAGAGCAAGGCCAAACAGTTAGAAGCTGCCCCAAGAAGCAGAATCAACGCATTGTGAAGACCAGAGGTGCGATTATACAAGAAAACGAAGATGCCCAGCCACAATAGGAACCGTGCGGCTGGACAATTCAATACCACAACAAAAATCAGGTTCCACTCTTTCTTCCCAGCCTGCTAGTTGTTTTACAATCCCTTTGTTTTTTGGTCCTCAGAAAATCAAAACCCTAGCGTTATTAGATTCAGGAGCATCTACTTGTTTCTTAGACAAAGAATTTGCTAAGCGCCATAAGATCCCTCTAGTATTGAAATCCAAACCCGTACACGTAGAAGTAATAGATGGAAGATCCTTATTGTCCGGTAGTGTCACCCATGAATCAGAACCTATAGAAGTTGCATTTGAAAACCATAGTAGTTTTGTTATTTTTAATATTATTAGAACCCCGTCAAACCCTGTCATTCTTGGTCTTTCCTGGTTAGAGAAGCATAATCCATCTATCGATTGGAGGTTGCGAAGAATGACGTTTTCCATAGATTATTCTAAAAGTAAGCCTATTAAAAGGTCTAGAACAAAAAAACCATTATTCCTTGGAGCAAGAGCGTTTGTAAGGTCGTCCAAGGAAGGTACACCATTTGTCATTTATGCAACACCGATTAGCGACGAGAAGACTTCGACAACAAGTATACCGGAGCAGTATAAGGACTTTGAGGACGTATTTCAAAAGAAGAATGCTGAAATGCTATCGGAGCATCGACCATACGATTGTGCCATAGACTTACAAGAAGGAACACAACCACCTTTTGGCCCAATCTACAACCTATCGCAGACGGAGTTGGCAGAGCTACGGAAGTACATCGACGAGAATCTAGCCAGGAATTTCATTTGCCATTCAAAGTCGCCAGCTGGGACACTGATCTTATTTGTGAAAAAGAAGGACAGCTCATTGCGGATGTGCGTAGATTATCGAGGCCTCAACAAGGTGACGAAGAAGAATCGTTATCCGTTACCCTTGATCTCCGATCTTTTGGAACAACTTGGACGTGCAAAGATCTTCACAAAGATTGATCTAAGGAGAGCTTACAATCTTGTGCGTATCAAGAAGGGAGACGAATGGAAGACAGCTTTCCGTACAAGGTATGGCCACTTTGAGTATAATGTCATGCCTTTTGGCCTCACCAATGCTCCGGCCGTTTTTCAACACATGATGAATGACATTTTTCGAGAGCACCTTGACGACTTTGTTGTCATCTATTTAGATGACATTTTGATATTTTCCAAGAACGAGGAAGAGCATGAGAAACATGTTTGTCTGGTCCTTGAAAAGCTACACCAGCGAGGACTCTACGCCAAACTAGAGAAATGCTTATTTCACCAGACTGAGATGGAGTTTTTAGGATTTATTGCGACTACAGAAGGTTTGAAGATGGATCCCAAAAAGGTAGAGGCAATTGTGTCTTGGGAAGTTCCGAAGACAATTCGAGATGTGCAATGCTTTCTTGGTTTTGCTAACTTCTATCGGATCTTCATCAAGAATTATTCCCAAGTCGTTGCCTCGCTCACTCGATTGACATGCAAGGACAAGCTCGAATGGGGACCTCAAGCGGAGAAAGCATTCCAAGATCTTAAGTCGGCATTTACTACAGCTCCAATCTTGGTACACCTTGACTTTGCAAAGGCCTTCTACTTAGAGATCGATGCTTCAGATTTTGCTTTGGGAGCGGTGCTTTCACAGATGGACGTAGACAGGAAGCTCCATCCAATTGCATTCTATTTGTGGAAGTTTTCTGCTGCCGAGATCAACTATGAGATCCACGATAAAGAACTCCTTGCAATAGTGGATTCCTTTCAAGAAGTGCACTACCTCGAAGGAGCCACACATCCAAAGGACTGTCGGGTAGAGAATTCGCCTTGGGAACGCCGTTCCTAGTCGCCAATAGAACTAGCAAGGGAAATAGAGAGGAAGCCATGCAAGCATGTTCTATATTTGCACATATTTCTTCAAGCTAAGTTTATTTCATTATATTTTGTACAAGTCTTGTACAACATAAAGTATAACATTGAATAAAATTTATACAAAACTTGTATAAATACTTGTATAAACTTGGTATAACATTTGTACAAATACTAGTTAAATCCTTTGACATAATACTTGTACAAATACTTGTACAATATTATATATAATATTGCAGAATACTTATAGAATACTTGTATAAATACTTGATATAAATATAAGTATATATACTTGTATAATAGGTATAAGCAAAGTGTATATATTCAAGTATTCCTCAAATACAACCGCATATGAAGAATACAAGTTATACAACAAGCTGAAATCTAATAAATCACTAAAAATTCATCCAAAGGTCAAATCAAGCGTGCTTATAGCCTATGGAAAGCCAATAATCCATTGTAAAACATATCAAAATTTCACAAATAGATAACTTATCATTTAAAAGTTATGGCTAAAAGAAGTAGGCACTAAAATTTCCAAGTAAATACAAAGGCAGCAAAGCTCCTCTTCACTTCAGCCTTTGTTGTGATCACTTCCCTTCTCCAAATCGGACATGCAATAGCTTTTTAGAAAGCTCACTCCATTATCTGATTTATTTTAAAATTTTAAATGTATGCCTTTCAAACTTCAGATTTTATAGCTAGTTGAATCTACTCCTCAAACCGTAGTAACAATTTGCCCTCTTGACACTTCACGGCTTATAAAACTTTCATAAAAGCTCCAAATGTATTGTTTTTTATTTTTGTGGAAAGCTCATATAAGCTACTATAAGCATCTAAAATATCAAAAAGATTGAAGAGATTGTCCAACTTGGGTGGTTGAACAAAGTCTCTGCCCTTCTTCATTAGATGGTAGCAGATCCTTTTCCACTCTCAAGCTCACAACTTTTTCTTTCCAACTTCAAATGCTACAAAAAATATCTTTATACAAAGCTAGCATAATTTTCCACAATTCTACTAAGAAAGAGTTGAATCAAACTTGCAGTGGCAGCTCTGAAGTTTCTGCACCCTCTTCGCTGTGGGTGGCGGCAAACTCTACTCTACTAAAACAAGCATAATTTTTTGCTCACAACTCCAAAACAAGCAAGTGAATAGGTTCTAAAATCCTCACAACTCGAAGAACACACCCACCAATTTTCATTACAATCGCTTCTATATCCACGGAGCTATCCTCTCCAAAGTTCACTACTCAAAACTCCTTCTCCTCTCGGTCTAGCAAGAGGAGTATATCTCCCTTTCTTTCCATATTAGACTATGAGATGCCCATATGGGCAGCCAAATCCTATTGGATGGGCCTTATTCACCCCATGCTCTTCTTTCTTACCCTTCATAAGGTCCATTCTACCTCAAAATTCAACAAAAAAGGTAAAACAACCTTACCTTTCTTCTAATTACAAAAGAGTCTATTCTAGGATATAAATAAGGTAGGAACAAAACAAATAGCCATCTTAATTCACTAACTAAGTGGCTATAAGAAATCCTCTCCTTATAATATCTTCTAAAATAACCTCTAGCACTCACATATATATTAACAATAGAAACAAGACTTTTAATATTTTTATACACCGTGAGACAAGAATGTAAAAGATGACACGATACACGTGATCACAAGAATTTGGAGAGTACTTCATGACATCTTGAGCTTTGAATCATCGCTGCCCGATGGAATATGTCCTTTCATTGGATTTACTTTATATTATTATCGCCTCGAAGCAAATAAGGACTCCTCGATGCATTTACCGAGGAGATCAGATTCGCCAAGGTTGGAGTATTGCTCGGACAATACAGTGCAACACGTCAAGCCAGAGCATTTTAGGATTTGCACCGCTTCTATGTCAATTGATACCGATTTCCTCAATCAGGTACGCGCCGCGACTCTTGAAGATTCTATAGCCGTGGATATCAAGCAGCGCATTGATAACGATAAGTTCAAGGTTGAAGAAGATCTTTTATACTTTGAAGAGCGATTGTATATTCCAAAAGGACCAACACGACTCCGAGTTCTTCAATCTCGTCACGACTTTCCAACTGCGGGACATTTCGGATTCAACAAGACTTTGGAGCTTATCTCCCGAGATTTTTGGTGGCCCCAAATGTGGAAGGATGTGAAAGAGTTTGTCATCTCTTGTGACATTTGTTCAAGATCCAAGAGCCCTCGACATCGCCTTTATGGTCTTCTACAGCCACTGCCTATTCCGCGTCGACCATGGTCTTCAATTTCTATGGACTTCATCACAGACTTGCCGTCATCAAATTCATTTGATAGCATCTTTGTTGTGGTGGATCGGCTTACAAAGATGGCACATTTTGTCCCTTGCAAGAAGACATCTTCAAGCGAAGACACTGCAAGGCTCTTCCTCGATAACGTATGTCGTTATCATGGCCTACCAGATGATATCGTGTCGGATTGAGGGACTCAGTTCGTATCCAAGTTCTGGAGATCTCTCTTTGAGGCATTGAAAGTAGATATCAAACTTTCTTCGGCTTTCCATTCCCAAACTGACGGCCAAACAGAACGGGTCAATCAAGTCTTGGAGCAGTATCTACGGTGCAGCATCAACTATCAGCAGGACGATTGGACCGCATATCTATCGCTTGCCAAGTTTGCTTACAACAACACACTTCATGCGTCGACTCAACAAACACCATTCTTTTCCAACTATGGATACCATCCGAAACTTGACTTATTGAGTCCATCAACAAATATCAATCCGGCAGCTGAAGGAATTGCAAAGCGGTTATCGGAACTTCAAGCCACGTTGAAACTTCAATTGCAAGCTGCACAAGAGTCCTACAAGGCGACCGCAGATAGATCTCGGAATGAGGCACCTGCTTTCAAGGTTGGAGATAAAGTATGGTTACTTCGACGAAATATTAAGACGACAAGGCCTTGTGATAAGTTGGACTATCGAAGATTGGGACCATTTGTCATCCAGAGGCAAATCAATCCAGTGGCATATCGTCTGGAGCTACCAGCTGCTATGAAGGTACACCCTGTCTTTCATGTTTCTTTGTTGGAATCTTATCGAGAGTCATCCTTTCCTGGAAGAACACAACATCCGCCACCTAGCATTGAAATTGAGAACCACGAGGAATACGAGGTCGAAAAGGTGCTGGATTCACGGCGAAGGTGGGGCAAGTTGGAGTATCTTGTTCATTGGTGCGGCTACGACATTAATGAACGAACGTGGGAGCCAGCCGAAAATCTTGCCAATGCGCCGCAAAAGGTACAGGAGTTTCATCGACGATATCCTCATAAACCTAAGCTAGTTCAATGATAACTTCTTCTTGAAGCTTACTCATCCGAGAACATAAAAGAGGGGAGAGCACCACCAAAACTCACAGTTGATAAGTTATTTTTTCCAAGATAGAGAACTTTTTCTAGTAGCCAGAGTTTGATTTCCCGACATGGATAGCATGCCAGTCGTGTTATCTCAACCGACTAGCTCACGAAGGCAACCTCGAGATGAAGAACTGCCTGCACCACGACAACGACGGAGGATACCGAGTAACCGATCGCTGGTGATAGTATTTGAGATCGAGCCTGCTTACGATGGTCAGCCAGAAGGTGTGTTTCCAGGACAATTTCACAATGAGGACACGGAAGTTCATGCTTGGTCAGAAGTGGAAGGCGTGGGCCACTACCGTTGGCTTCAAGGGCCGTTGAACCACTTGCTTCACGAACAGCAATTGGAGTTCATTGCAGACGTTATGCGACAGATCTTTATTTTTTTGCGATTGTTCTAATCGACAAACAACATTGCTTCTCGGAGACCTCGAAGCTAAAGGAGAGGGTAATGTTAGGGACATAGTCCTTAGAACCTTCTAGAGACAAGCTTCTAGAACATTCTAAAAGTAAGTCTTTGGAACCCTCTAGAATATTCCTTAAAGATTCTTTAGAATATTCTATAAAGATTCCTAGAAGATTCTCTAAAGATTCCCTTAGAAGATTCTAGAAGATTCTAGAAGATTCTTAGAATATTCCTAGAATATTCTACTAGATTCTAGGAAGTTGCTTGAGAAGCTTCCTGGTTAAGTAGAAGTCGCTTGAGAAGCTTCTTAGTTTAGCGGAAGTAACTCGAGAAGTTTCCTATCTGGTAGTATATATAGGAGTCGAGGCTGAAGGGTTCTTCAGTCTTGACAACACATCTCTTGGAGCTCTAGCTCACTTCTCTGGTGTTGGCCTTGTACTCATCTGCATTAATTTAGTTCTTTCCAGTTCTCCGTGAACTTCTTGTTTAGATTTCTAGTTTGTATTTTGTGTCCGTGACAGCCATTGCACTCTTCATTTCGGCAAGCTCAGCCATGATAACACTTCAAAAAATATCTAACACCATTTGAGATAAGTAGCAGGGAGAACAAAGAAAATACTAGGAATAATATCAATTTAGAAGAGGGTAATCCGCAACTTCTAATATGCTTGTGTCTTATCAAGAAAAAGGGGTAATACACTCTTAATCTAGACAAGACAAAGCTATGATATTATAAGTGTACTCTTGTCAATCTGTCAAGGACATGAACTAGAAAAAGATACATAATCTAATAGAAATTGTATCAAAGAAAAGTCACAAAATGGGAATAAGAAAGTATGTATATTCAAAGAAAACTGGAATGGCTATTACCAAAGACTGGAAACATGAAGACTCTTGAAACTAGACTAGAATCAGAAAAGGAATTGACAAGAGTGAAGAGGGCTTCACTCTTGCCTCTATAAATACTATCTAATTAAGAACTACGTGGCGGTATTCTATAAGACCTCATACACGTGTCTCATTTGCAAGACACGTGTCAAACTTGTATGACAAGTTTCCCACATGTGCGCCACGTACTTGGTTTGTTTCACAAGCTACCAACATGTGCGCCATGTGGCTAGCTTGTTGACCAAGTTTTTAACCTACCAATCACCTATAGACATGTATAAAGGTGATTTCGTATCTATGAAGCTTCTAGGAAGCTACTCTATCAGATATTATCAAATCAACTTATTTTACCTATTTCTATTGGTCTATATTACTTAGATAATTTATTAGAATAAATCTTATGTCCGTGATAGTAGGTCATTAATTCTTCACTTGTTGCCCAATAGTAGGATTTTAGATCAAAGGTGAGTTTAATTATTTGGCCATAAAATAAATTCATGCCTTTTAATTTTTTTTTGGTGGGACTTATTTTTTAAGCTACTTTAACTATTTTCAAGAATCTAGCCATAAGATTCTCCAAGTCTCCTACAGGTTGGGATTTTAGATCTATTAAAAGTTTTTTTATTGAAATAAAGAATACAAGATTAGACTCTTATATAAAATACTTTTATTTTAATAAGTTTTATAAGAAAAAATTATTTATCTTCTTCTATTTTTTTATATTGAATAAAAAATTGGAAAACCACCAACGATAATTGGTCTTATTCAAATGAATATAAACCAATCTACTTTTGAAATTTAGGTATGGCATTGCTATATTGAAGAAAGATTTTTTAAGTTCTAAGAATATAATAATATAATAAGAACAAGATAGATCCAATGGCATTAGGAAGTTAGAATTTAGATCTAGTTTCTTTTATAAAAAGAAATTATAAAAGATCTTTGAAGAGATTCTTGACTCTTTGAAGAATGTTTGAATGTAAAAAAATAGCTTATTATAAGTCAAGATGGGAGTTAATAAAAGAAAATTTAAAATTCCACCATAAAAATCTATTTCAGATTTTGTAGAATGATGTTAGAAGATTGAGACAAAGGTAGTGTACATTTGAGTCCAAACTCAATCCATTATGTTTTAAGTTTTTAATTCAATGCTCTACTTATATCTAAATATTAGAATCTAAGCAAAGTTTGAAAGCTATAGTCCTACTGTAATTTGCCTAACATGCATCATTTCAAATCTAAGAAATTATTGAATGTGTTAGGAACATATACTTTGGAGGTTCACAAAATCTTCTAGGATATTCTAAAAGCTTCTTGAGTTAATGAAAGTCAGTCAAGAAGCCTCCCAGTTAGTGGAAGGAGCTCAAGAAGCTTTTTAAATAGTGGAAGGAGCTCAAGAGGGTTCCAATTAGTAGAAGGAGCTCAAGAAGCTTCCTAGTTGGTAGAAGTTGCTTGAGAAGCTTTTTAGTTTGATAGTAGTCACTCAAGAAGCATCCTAGATAGGAGTATATATAGGAGTCGAGGCTGAAGAGTTCTTCAATCTCGACAATGCATCTCTTGGAGTTCTAACTTATCTTTCTTGGTATTGTTTGTGTACTCATCTGTTTAATTTAAGTTTTTGTTGGTTTTATTCTAAAAATCTTATCTTAGTTTCAAGTTCCTTGTTCTGTATTCTTGTGCCCTTGATAATTTGTTGAGATTGACTACATCTTCAATATCAGAGTTGGATCTTTCTTGTTAGAGAGTGGATTATCTCTCTACTTGAAGGTATATCAATGCTTTAGAGGTTGTGGATTATCCTCCTCTAAACTGATATCTTCTTCATTTGCAATATTCAAGCTTTGTCCTTCTTGTGAGAGAGTGGATCACCCCTCTCCTTGAAGGTCTTGAGCATCTTAGAGGTTGCGGATTATCCTCCTCTAATCCGATATTGCCTTCTTTTAGATTCATTTCTTCTTTCTCTTAGAATGACTACAGGCCAAGATATTAGTATGATTGAATCTTCTAAGTCCAAGTTAGATGCCATTATAAGTGCTCTTATTACTTTATCTGCTATGACTACGGAGATTGAAGGGGTTGTGGCAAAGCTTTGTAACGATATAATAATTAGAGTATCACAATCTAGACTGCATCTCTCCCCCCCCCCCCCAACTTTTGTGCTTGAAGATGCAATACTACATATACTACTTCACAAAAATCTACTTGTTTGACAACATAAGGAGCCTCGAGTTAGTCTTCCGGAGAAATATAATGGGACGCATTGTCGTAATAGAGAGAATTTGTCTTAAAAAAGCGCTGGGCTTCTAGTTGCTACTAATTACTCAAACAAGATCCAAGTATAATAAAACCTTCCAAATTTTATATAAAGTCTCCTTCATAGGGCTATTACACCCAATACACAAATCTTATTTCAACAAACCACTCAAAACATAAAAAATACTCTAAACCCTCATTCATCCGTAAGAGGGGAAGTTTTTTCAAACTTCATCAACCTATAACTCTTAATCTAACTATTCAAATCTACTAAAAATTTATATGAAGTACTAATTTGCTCTTAACAACTAGTACAACAAGTCTCAATTGTCGATTGTTTATTGATCTTTAGATATTGCCAAAACTCTATCAATAGTTTCAAACCGTGGTTTACAAACATCCATGTACTAAATTCTTCATATCTCACAATTTAAAATTCTAAATATTATGAAGCTTTGATGTATAGATTCTTAACATAATAATACACCTTATTCATAAGTTTGAGATAAAATTTCGTCCAAAAACTCAAGATATGGTAAACCCCATCACTATCAACAAAGCAGCCTTCTTACTGCCTTGGAATTCAATCTGCTACCTTTGACTTCCAATATCTCCTTCTTTAGAATTCCAATTGTAATAATTCTTCTATATTAAGTGTAGAGCTTGAAATCACCTCTCTAGCCGCTCCTCTCGATTTCCAAAAGCTTTCATACAACTCTTCCAATCTTCAAAAGAGTGACAATAGGTACAATTTGTACATCTTAACTTCAAGCGCCTACTCCTCCCTCATAAAAACTCCAAATCCCTCAATTTTTACACCAAAATTGTAGTCCAAAAAACAAGCTTTTTAACCTTAGTATCTGATTTTCCTAATTTCCTCCTTGAAGTCGCCGAAACCCTTATTAAGGTCGTAGGTAGCCTCTTCAAAGTCCATTGGACATGGTATTCAACCAATAGGGATGAAGTTCTCTATTCCTTGCCTTCATCCGACCATGCCTTGATTTCACCCCTCCCAATTAGCCTCCTATTAGCTTAAATTTTCATCCTTAGGCTCCCACCTTCTCTCAAGGCTTCATACTAAACATTTAGATCTATGTAATTTAAATCCCATAACCAAACTAACTAAAAATCTAAAATAAATTTTCTTACACCAACCTCCTTTAATTTACTTTACTAACTATTATAATACATATCTAAACCTATAAATATATTATATATTTTGAGTGGATTTTACATATTGTAAGCAATTTCAATATGACAACGTTCAAAATTCACAAGATTTGTGAATCAAATTTGATTGATAACAGTTCTACAATTTGATACTTATTTGATGGAAGAATCATGAGTTGGATTGGTTGGCACTTTGCTTATGAGACAAGCACTATCATGGTTTGCTCCCTTATTTGAAAAAAGATCACCAATCTTGAGTAATTTTGAAATTTTCATGGAATCATTTGCAGAAGCTTCTGGAGAATATGACAAGGCTTCGTGGGCAACAACTAAGATCCAAGTATTACGGCAAGAAGCACGCTTTATATCAATATATGCATCTGATTTTAGGTAGTTAGCATGTGACATCAATTGGGATGAAGAAGCCTTCATGAGCCAATTTTATTGGAGATTAAGAGATGATGTGAAGGATTTATTATTATCACTTCTGGATCCACAATCGCTCAATGAAGCCATTAGCCAAGCCATAAAATATAATAATTTATTGTTTCAACGTCCACAAGATCAATGTTCATGGGCTCCAAAAAGACAATATGCAATTCGACATACCTCTAGTATATCAACAAGTACTTTGAATTCACTTTCAAAGGTAGAAGATATGTAGCTTGATGCGATATGATTTAAACCTCCTAGCCCATAAGAAAAGAAGCATCAAATAGAAGAAGGTTTGTGCCTATATTGTAGCAAGGAGGGCCATAAGGTTTGCAATTGCCTAAAGAAACAAAATCAACACGTTATTAAAATCAGGAGTAAAATTATTTGAAAAAACAACAATGTTCAGCCACAGTAGGGACCGTTGTCGTATGACGTGGCCTTTTATCTAGGAATACATTGGATACTTGGCTGTGGAGAGTTTATTTGAAACTTGATGGCAAAAATCCAACAGGTGATTTGTCCTCAATAAAAAAGATAAATAATAGAAAAATCTCACAAAAGAGAAGTTATGTATATAAATCCTCTTGTATTCAAGTATGTATATAAACCCTCTTGTATTCAAAGTTCCACAAAAACCCTTCAAAACTTTATTCACCTGCAAGGACTTATTTCTTACTAAACTTTAGAGTCCAATAACTCTTGATCCAACCATTCAGTTTCTATAACATTTAGTTTAGAGTGTAGAAAATTTTCTTAAATTTCATCACAAGAAAGAATAAACCATAAATTCATTTCCGATCGTCTAATATTTCAAAATTCCTAGCAGGTGCTTAAAATCCTAGCTCAGAGACACTTGAGCACTATTTTCCTTATATCTCACAAATCCAAAATTCTAATGCCACAAAAAAATTTTACATAGTCTTGTGACATAAAAATATACACTTCTGAAAATTTTGAGTCAAAAATCTATCAAATTGTTTAAGATATAGCTCAAAATGTAACCACTATGTAAGTAGGTTACTTACTGCCCTTAAGTTTGTAAGCACTAACTTCAACTCCCAATATCTCCTTTATTATAGCTTGGATTTTATGAAACTATACATAAAAAGTGTAGCCGTAAAAGTGCTCTCTCCAACCCTAGTCGCTGATCCTTGATTGCTTTCTATATGCGCGAGTTATATCCAAAAGAGTGACAGTAGGTCCAAAATCAACACCTTAACTTTGGGCGCCTATAACTTCTTCATAAAAAGTGCAAATCACACAAAATTTGCACCTAAACCAGATTCAAAAACCTTAACCTTATGATCCTAGCCTCTGATGTTTGACTCCTCTCGAAAAACAAACCCTAACTCCTAATAAACCCTCGGGCAGCCTCCTTGAAGCCCATTGGGCATGATTTTTGGCCAATTAGAATAGAGATTTCTATCATCCACCTCTATTCATCCACATGGATGGCCAAACTACCCTTTTTACACTAAAAACCTTTTTCTAATCCTTCTTCTTATAAGATTTACATACTTTGTGCTTTAAGCACCAAATAAAAGAAGTAAATAAGATCTTAAGGATCACCAATGTCTAACATAGGTGACTTAAGATATATATAAGTTATTATCAATATAAAATTAATTTCAAAAGTCACTACTAAAAAGAAAATAAGGTCGTATAAATCTTAATAATAATCCTTTTAATAGATCCTTTCTAAATTAACAACCTAATCACATTCTATAATCAATAAAAATTCACTGATATGACTTTCATTTAGTTATATAGTAAATTATACATTAAGTATACATATATAATTTTTTCTCATAATAGCCAAACCACAACACGATAGCGTGCAGCTGGACAACCCAACATTACAAAACTATTAAAGTTCCTCTCTTTCTACTCAACCTGCTCATTGTTTTATAATCTTTTTGTACTTTGGCCCTCAAAAGCTTTAGACAACTACCTTATTACATTTGGGGGCATCTACTTGTTTCATAAATGAGGCATTTACTAAGCTTCATAAAATTCCTTTAGTATAGAAATCCAAATCTATCCATGTAGAGATAATAGATGGACAACCTTTATCCTTGGATAGTGTCATCCACGAAACCATGCCTATAGAAGTGTCATTTAACAATCACGAAAGCCATATTGTGTTCAACATTATTAAAATTTCTTCAAATCTTGTTATTCTTGAGCTATCTTAGTTGGAAAAATATAATCCATCTATAGATTAGAGGTTACAAAGAATAACATTTTTGATAGAGATCCCTGCAAGAAAGATTCATAAAAAGCCACGAATTGATAAATCTTTATTTGTTGGAGGAAGGGCTTTCATAAGATTGGCCAAAGAAGGGATACCATTTGTTATTTATGCGACTCCAATTCCAGAAGATATGACTTCATTGGCAAGTATTCCAGAGTAGTATAATGAATTTAAAGATATTTTTCAAAAGAAAAATATTGATATAATACTGGAGCACCGACCCTACAATTGCACTATAGATCTTCAAGAAGGGACGCAACTACCTTTTGGCCTAATCTATAATCTTTCTCAGAATGAGCTTGCCATATTGAAAGATTATATTAACAAAAATCTTACAAAGAACTTTATCAGGCATTTAAAGTCCCCAGCATACGCACCTATATTTTTTGTGAAGAAGAAGGATGGTTCCTTACGAATATGCATTGATTACCGAGGATTGAATAAAATAACGGTAAAAAATTGTTACCCACTGCCATTAATTTCAAGACTCTTGGAACAACTCAGCCAAGCTAAGATCTATATTAAAATAGATCTTCGCGGAGCATACAACTTGGTATGGGAGATGAATGAAAGATCGCTTTTTGGACAAGGTATGGACATTTTGAATATAATGTCATGCCTTTTGGACTAACAAACGCACCCGCTATCTTCCGACATTTAATGAATGATATCTTTTGAGAATATTTGGACAAATTTGTTGTGATCTATTTTGATGATATTTTGATCTACTCAAAAAATCTAGAAGAACACGAGGGGCATGTCAAGCATGTCAAGTATTACAAAAGCTGCGATATACAAGTTTGTATGCCATACTAGAGAAATATGTATTTCACAAATCAAAGATAGAATTTTTGAAATACATTGTATCTACTGAGGATTTGACAATGGATCCCAAAAAGGTAAAGGTGATTATGCAATGGGCCATTCTGAAGACTGTGATAGATGTACAATATTTCTTTAGATTTACTAACTTCTATTGGATCTTTATCAAAAATTACTCTCAAGTTGCAGCCCCTTCAACTCAATTGACATGTAAGGACAAGTTAGAATGGGGACTTCAAGCAGAGAAAGCATTCCAAGACCTTAAGATGGCATTTATTATAGCTCCAATATTGATGCACCCAGATTTCATAAAGGCATTCTATTTGGAGCCTGATACTTTAGATTTTGCATTAAGGGCCGTACTTTCATAAATGGGTATAGACAATAAATTCCATCTTGTTGCGTTTTATTTTCAAAAGTTCTCTAGTGTTAAAATTAATTATGAAATCTACAATAAGAAACTTCTTGCTATTATGGATTCTTTCCAAGAATGACATCATTTTCTTGAAAGAGCAATGCATCTTGTGACTGTATATACAGACCATAAGAACTTAGAATATTTTATGTCAGCTCGGATTCTTAATTGTTGCTAAGCTCAATAGAATATGTCACTATCTTAATTCAACTTTCTCATCACTTATCACCTTGGGAAGCAACAAGGATTGTCCAATGCTCTATCAAGGAGATCATATCTTGTACCAAGGATAGAGGAGGCAGCATTTGATCAATAATATATAACTTTGTTGAAATCGGAGCAATTCCACCTTTGTGCCACTATTGCATCAGTGCCTATGGATTCTAATTTCCAATGAGGTGCGTGTTGCAACTATTAATGATGCTTTGGTCTTTGATATCAAGCAGCGCTTGAAAGAAAATGTTGATAAGTTCAAAGGTAGATATTAAACTTTCTTCGGCTTTCCATCTTTAAATTGAAGGCCAAACAGAACGAGTTAATGAAATATTGGAGCAATATTTACGATGTAGCATTAATTATTAACAAGATGATTGGACCTCATATCTACCATTAGCGGAATTTGCATATAATAAAACTATTCATGCTTCAACTCAACAAACATTGTTTTATTCCAATTATGGATATCATCTGAAACTTGACCTGTGGAACACGCCAAAGAACAATAATCCAGCAGCTGAAGGATTTGCAAAACAACTATTGGAATATCAAACAACCTTGAAGCTTCAATTACAAGTAGCTCAAGATGCTTATTAGGCATCTGTGGATAAGTTTAGGAATCAACCCCCTACTTTTTATATTAGAGATAAGATATGGCTTCTTTGATAAAATATCAAGAGTAAATGGCCATGCAATAAGTTAGACTATCGAAGGTTGGGACCATTTTCTATCTAGAAGCAAATCAATCCAGTGGCATATCGCTTAGAGTTACCATCTGCCATGAAGGTACATCCAATTTTTCATGTCTCTTTCTTAAAACCTTATAGAGAATCGCACATTCCAGGTAGAATATAACAATTGCTGCCTAATATTAAAATTAAAGACCATGAAGAATACAAGGTTGAAAAGGTACTTAATTCACAACGAAGATGGGACAAATTGGAATATCTTGTCCATTGGCAGGGTTATGACATTAATAAGCGCACATAAGAATTGGCTACAAATCTTGCCAATGTGCCTCAAAAGATACAAGAATTTCATCAATTCTATCTCCATAAATCCAAATACATTCAATGATAATTTCTTAGTGAAGATTGGATCCACGGAATATTCATAAAGAGGGGAAGAGTTAAATTAAAGCCTTCATCAGTATGTAGTCATCCAGAAAAGAGTAGTAGAAGCAAGCTAGTCACCATGTCAAATCTTCAAGCATTGAGAAAACAAGACTTAGAAGATTCATTTGCGACATAAGCTTCGAATAAACTAGTATAGGTTTCACAGCCTTCAATTGAGCAAAGTGAAGACAACACATTCCAATACCAAGTACAACCCTAGTTGGAGCCATTAGGAGCAAGATCCAACCATGCAAGTCTTGATTCCAATGCTCGAGCTTTACTAATATTGCTTGAGCTTGGAAAGGTGAATCCTTTTAGTCCTAAGATTTTATTTAGAGGATGTTTTGAAGGCCGCAATGAAGATCAAATCCTCGGATGGGATATCTCAATAACAAAGGTAATAGCTCAAGGCCATAGGCGATTTCTTCGAGGACCAGTAGAACCTATTGTCCAAGAATGGAGAACAAAATATATAACTCCACTAATATAGTGTATTTTTTATTTTTTACATATGTAGTAAGACTAAACTCTTTTTGGAACTCGTCGCTAGAAAGAAGGGTGATGTTAGGGATATATACTTTAGAGGTTCAAAGAACCTTCTTGGATATTCTAGAAGCTTCTGGAGCTAATAAAATTCGGTTGAGAAGCTTTTTAATTTGATGAAAGTCGGTCAAGAAGCTTCTCAGATAATGGAAGGAGCTCAAGAGGCTTCTCAGTTAGTAGAAGGAGCTCAAGAAGCTTTCCAGTTGGTAGAAGTTGCTTGAGAAGCTTCTTAGTTTGATGGTAGCCATTCAGAAAGCATCCTAGACAGGAGTATATATAGGAGTCAAGGCTGAAGAGTTCTTCAATCTTGACAACGCATCTCTTGGAATTATAACTCATCTTTCTTAGTGTTGTTCATGTATTCATCTCTTTAATCCAAGTTTTTGTTGGTTTTATTCTAGAAATTTTGTCCTAATTTCAAGCTCTTTGTTCTGTATTCTTGTATCCTTGACAGAATATTAATATAACTTGATTATAGAGATCTTACAATTTATTTAGCTAATAATGTTTTAATAGCCTCCTTAAGGTTTATTATTCTAAGGCCTTCTTTTGCTTAATCTAAATAACATGTTGACCATCCTATTTTGGATTGAATTAAGATTGTTATGTTTTGCCATAAGATATTTTTTTCCAATGATTTTATTTTATATATTGCCTTTATAAAATCAATCTACATGGCTAAAAAAATATAATGATGATATTAAAGTATTATTTATTATAATTTACTTTCTAATTATATTGATCTTAGTAGAGCACTAATAATCTAATAATTCTTGTTATTTTATCAATAAAAAATTAATTGATATGTTGAATAAGCAAAAAAAGACAAAAAAAAAAAAAAAAAAAAAAAAAATTTAAAACCTTAGGCCAAGCTAATTTATTTAATAATTCTTACTAATATTTTTACATTTTTTTCTTCTCTTTTGATGGTAATTGTAGAATCATTAGCATATTGGCTTACAACTTATTAGTCAAAGCTCAAAAGAATGTTGATGCTATAAATCTTTTGATCTTTGATTTCTTCTTAAATATCTAAATTGAAAATTTCTCCCACGAAGATAAAAAAAAATATAGAGCTAAAGAACAATCTTATCTCATCTCTCATTTGAAAAGAAAATATTTGATGAGGGCTATCTTAATACCTACTACAGTACTAGCACCTTTGAAAAATTCTTTAGTATTATTGTCTCCTACTTGTTTCTACTACATCCAAGTACAAATTCTTTTTCCTTCTTATTGCCATTCTTCTATTTGATTTAGTTGGCCATAAATTATCTCAAGATAGCCTTGAGCAATAAAGTCTTGCAGATTGGTTTGTAACTAAGAATAAATAAGATGTAATTAGCTTTTAAATTCAATATGTCTTTGTGAATGTAAGAAGGCTTGTTCTTTATAAAACTATTCATAAAAATAGACAAAAATCTTTAATTTATAGATAAATAAGCCTCTTTTTTTGTATTAAGCCCATATTTTACTAATTTGTTGAAGAATACTTGGATCTTATAAGAAAAAATGATTTAACTTATAATTTAAATATCTTGGTTTAGATTTTTGAAGTTGAAAAGTAAACTCAAAGGAGAAATGATTCAATAGTGTAATATCATTCTAATTTGGTATTTATAAATTTTTTCTTCCTAGAGAGAATGGATACTTAAATAAAACCTATCTAGTCTAGCAAGGATACAAATCCCACCCTTTTATTATTCTAAGTGTAGTTTAAAGCACTTCCTTATTTGAATACATCTACTAAAAAAAAAACTTATAAAAATCTTTAGTTATTTTTTTATCTTTAAATAAATAAAAGTCTTCTATAGAAAGATAATTTGTCCTATATTCTTTTAATCATTTTCCAGTTTCCACCAAAGATAAAGAGAGTATTAGAAGATAATCTTTTTGCTAAGTCTAATCATAATTGGCTTCTTTTTTAATGTTAGTAGATATTATTTTAATTTCTATGATTAGCTAGTTTTTTTAATTAAATATAGATATATATATATATATAAAAGTTTTAGTTGATTATATGTATATTATTATTTTTACTATTTTTTGTATTTGAATGCTCTTGGAATTCTAAATATTGTGGGTTAGAATTCATTAAAACCTCATGACAGAAGAATAGATATGCAAAAGTAGGATGTATTTGCCATGGAAATGAATTCTAGTTGGCAAACGAAGTGAAGCTTCGGAAACGAAGGTAATGGTGAGGAGGAGGGGGGGAAGGGGGTAGAAAGAAGGGGAATGGGAACCCAAAAGCATGAGGGAGGGGGGTTTTAAGGGAGTGATTAGTTGGGGGAGAGGGGAAGCCCATTCAGAAGGGATGAGGGGGTTTAACCGCAATCAGGGCTGCAGCGTTGCCGCAATACGTCCAGTGCCGGGGAGAGTTAGGAGCCCGCAACAGCCCCCCCACCAAACCCACAAACCCAGAATGCATCAGGGCACCGGATCCGGTGGATCCTCCGCCCCCGCCCACCCCCACTTTCAACCCCCCTCCTCCATCCCTGCTGCTGCTGCTGCTGCTGAATCCCCTTCACAGTGCCCGAGCTTCCATTTGGTGGCGGTGGGTCACAAATCTGCCTTTCATCTGCATGCATCCCCCACCACGCTGCTGTGTCGTGTCGTGTCATGTCATGTCTTGTCGCAGCTGCAGCAGCTCCCTCCCTCCCTCCCATTCCTTCTTCTGTCGCTCATCTCCCCGTCCTCCCACCCAACTTACAAAGTGCTTGCCTCCGCATGTCTGCATTGCACTCTCCCCTTGTCGTGTCCTCACCTTGTCACCCATTCCTCTCCTTCTATCAGTCCCAATTCTCGTTTTTCTTTTCCTGTCCCTGAGTAGTGGTGCTGTTGGTTTGGTGTTCGTACGTGTGGTTACTGAGGTGTTTAGATCCACCACGGTTGCCGGCGTTGAAGCTTAGCTAAACATTCTAGATCTGTGGAAGCATGGAACTGCTGGGTCCAGTGCAACTGGTTCCGCCCTCAAGGGTCAACGTCATGTTTTTGGTGATCGTGTCTGTGCTGTTATTGAGCTTGGTGCGGGACACCCGCGGATTCAACTACAGCGACGCCCTCGAAAGGTCACTTGTATTCTACGAAGGCCAACGCTCTGGAATGCTTCCTTATGATCAGCGAATGTATTGGCGCGGCCATTCCGCCCTTACAGACGGCAATGTATCAAATGTCGGTTACCTTCAGCATCATTTAGTCGTTGAATTCATCCTATCTTGGCTACATAATCTAGGCAGTGAAGCTGTCTCAGAGTTTTTGTATCGTTCCTTCGTTACAAGCATCTGTCACTCCAGGAATTCTAACAATTAGTGAATGCCAAAAGAGGATACGAAGCTAGTTCAGGTTTGGGAAAAATGCCGAGAATATCTGCTCGTTTTAAAAGTTCACTGTGGTTAACAGATTACATCTTCCTGATGTCCCGCGACGTTTTGCTAAAGCGGACAGAGGCTGGTATTTGTGTTTACAGATTCCTAAACTTGAAATCCATGTTTTTGTAACAATGTATGGTGCTGCGTGAAATGAGGCAGGTGAATCTGACTGGTGGCTACTACGATGCGGGAGACAATGTGAAGTATCAATTCCCCATGGCGTTTACGATCACTCTCCTCTCCTGGAGTGTGATCGAGTACAGGACCGAAATCCAGAACGCTGATCAGCTTCAATATGCTCTTCGTAATATCATGTGGGGAACCGATTATTTTCTCAAAGCGATCGCTGGTCCAGACCAGATATATGTTCAGGTATTAATATTACCAGTGACTGCAATCAAGTAAAAAATATTATTGTCGGTTTCAAATTTACGCAAAGGCGTAGGGACCCTTACGACTCTACAATTCGAGGGATCATTAAGCAACCAACTCTATTCCTGGTAGAGTTATGATTCTGGGAGATGGTCTTGCTCAAGTTTGCGCCGGGAGGGTATGTAGCACGTCAATGCAGATAACTGATCATTCTCGTACCCCAATTCAGTATTTGCTCCTGGAGAGGCACTGCCACTCGAGCGCTACTTTGAAGGAAGTGCCGAGTCCCTCAGACTGCTGCCCTGAGCCAATGCCTCTCAAACAAAAGTTGAAATATTCCTTTCAGTAGGTCACTGTGTCATTCATCTCTCGACGGTACGAAACGCCAACTTGCTGAGAACGTCCTAACTTGTAGAGAGATGGAATGATGAACTATTTCTATCCACGAGAGAATAAAGATGATTCTAGTTGCACCTAAAACAAACAAACATGCCTAGTGACACGCCGAACAAGTTTTACTTTTCAGGAAATGGTACGAAATAAAGAGCGTTTCAGATATAATCGGAGTATCGAAACTAAACTGTATTATGAATTGGAAAGGTAGGGGACCCCCAAAGTGACCACCGGTGTTGGGAGCGCCCGGAGGATATGGACACCCAGCGCATGACGTTGCAGATCAACTCCTCATCGCCGGGAACTGAAGTGGCGGCAGAGACAGCTGCAGCGCTTGCAGCAGCCTCCATAGCGATTCGTGATTCTAACTCGAGTTATTCTGAGAGGCTCTTGGAGAAAGCCTTCACTGTGAGTGAAATTCAACACTGATTACATCGCATTTGTATCAAGGCACTTCCTTATGTGTGATCGCTGCACAGGAACCCTGAGTTGAATCTGAAAACCAGAAAAAAGTTAACATTTTGACTCGGACCATCTTGTTCGCAGGTATTTGAATTTGCGAATACGTTCCGTGGAACATTTACCGGAGCCTGCCCTTTTTATTGCTCAGCTTCTGGCTACAATGTACGATGCTTTCTCATCAGTCCGAGTGCAGTTGCTCATTTGCGACTTCAAAAATAATCTTCCTTCCAAATACTTCGTCCACAACTTCTTTAGACAAAGATGATTAAAATCATTTTTTATTTATTTCTTTTTTTTGTTTTCGTTCAGGATGAGCTGCTGTGGGCTGCTGGGTGGTTGTACAAAGCTTCCAGTAACCCTACATACCTCCGTTTTCTTGTTGAAAATGCTGGCACTTGCAGTGAAATGAATGAATTCAGTTGGGACAACAAAAACGCCGGAGTTCAGATTCTCCTCTCAAAGGTAAACTGAAACCAAATGGCTTAACTCGATGTGAAAGTCAATTTTTTAAAATTACAAGCTAATACTTGTAATTTGCTTGTAATATATGTAAAAGCTAGTACTTAAGCGATAACGGTTGGAGTGCTACAGCTCTATTTTGAAGGCGAAACTTCTCTTAGGCTCTATGCAAATCTTGCATCCAACTTTGTATGCCACATTCTTCCAAGGAATTCTATGACATCAGTTTCATTTACTCCAGGTGATTATTATCTTCACATCAAATAGATAGTTTTGGTCTTTATCAAAAATGTTTTTTTATTTTTTATTTTGGCAAGTTCAAACAAATCAATGTATAATTATATGGAGTGGTGCAGGAGGACTTTTATATGTTAGGGAAGGGGCCAATATGCAATATGTAACCAGCGCAACATTACTTATTTCAATTTTTGCTGACTATCTTAACAACAATAACCAAACATTGGTGTGTGGCAACACCATCTTTAGTCCAAATGATCTAATGAATTTTATCAAAAGTCAGGTGATGTTTTTTCAAAACCAATTTTTTGGATTTTTATTTTCAAACTATATTTTTTAAAAACAAAATAAAAATCTGTTTATTTATTTATAGTCTTTATTTAATATACTTTTTAATCAGGTTGATTATATACTAGGACAAAATCCTCAAGGCATGTCATACATGGTGGGTTTTGGATCAAGATATCCAACACAAGTTCATCATAGAGGAGCTTCTATAATTTCGGTGCATGAAAACGCTGCGCACATTGGTTGTGGGGAGGGATTTGTCAATTATTTTGATCGAAATAGTGCCAACCCTAATATATTGATTGGTGCAATTGTGGGCGGCCCTAACATCAACGATGAGTTTCATGATTCTAGAAGAGAATCTAGCTATACGGAGCCAACAACATATGTTAATTCTGGGTAAGAAAGTTTTAACAATTCTCTTTAATATTATAAAAGTTATTTGAAGAAACTATGTTTATAAATTGTTACAACTATCGCAAATTTTATCGTACATTTTATTTTATTTGTATTATGATTGTTTTAATGATTTTCTATTCATTCCCTTAAATTGGACATTGCAGATTTGTTGGTGTTCTTGCTCGCTTGCTCAAATGATCATTTATCAACCTTGTAAATTTAATTGCTAAAAATTAAATTTGATACAACAAATCTATTTAGACTAATTAAAATCTATTTAAAATTTTAATATTTACTTATTTGAGTTTAACATTATAAATATGTAATTAGGAATGTTAGAAACTATAAACATAATAACATTAGACTACAAACTTTAATACTTTTAAGTTATTTTTATTTAAATTTTAAATTTAAAAAAATAACAATCTCAAAAATCAAATACTATTCTGATTTTATATCATTTTATTTTTAAGAATTCAAATACAAAGAAATTTCAAATATATTTTACTTCTTTTATCTTTAGATTTTGTTATTAGTTTTAATATAAAATATAGTTGATTCTTCTTATGCTTATGGTAATTATTGAATTCAAAACTTATTATATTGAGTATTTTATAATAATAATTAATTAATTTTATACATATATTTATTATTATTTAATGTATATCAAAAAAATAAATTTGTTTAGTAAATTTTAAAATTAAACTAGTAAGATATTAATAATAAATTATCTGATGATATATTAAAATTAAATGAGTAAAAAAACTAATAAAAAAAATTTATTTTTTATTATGTTACTTTTTACAAAATAAATTTATGTTGTAACTCTAAATACTATTTTAGATTTTATTATTTAATTATAATACCAAAAATATAATTTTATTTATTAAAAGTTTTAAATATTTTTATAATCTAATGAATGCCATTTTTTTGATATTATCTTTTAAATTTTATTAATTTTTAAATTTTAATTTAAAAATTATGTAATAGATCAAAAATAAATATAAATGAATGGTATTTATATTATATAGTTTTATATAAAAGGAACAAAAAAATTATATAATATTTATGTAGTTGGTAGCAAAAGTTTTATTGAATGTGATAAAAAAAGGATTGAAGTACTTTTATTATATAAATTTTTTAGTAGTCAAAATTTTAATTATATATTTTATTACCACCTTTATTTTATGAGTATATTTATTCTATTTATAATTTCAAACTAATTATTTATTTATTTATTAACTAAATAATAACTAAATTATTTTTGAGGTATGTAAATGATAGAAAAAATTCTTTTAAAAAACAAATGCAAATTAATCAACTTTATTATAAACTTGTTACATTAGTATTTTTTTGATTAGAAGTTTTTAATAGATGGGTGTTCAAGCAACAGAAGGGAGAAATTGAGACATACATTGTTAACATCTTGCCTTGCTCTCAACCATATTCTATAATCTAATGTTTTAAATTAAAATTTCTAATTTTTGGAGCCTCTTCAAATTTATTTTTGTCAATCATTTTAAACAAATATTCTTGCAATTTCTTTATTGAACATTATTATTAGTCATGCTTCTATCTTCTATATCTTATTTTTACTCCAATCATTTATAAAGATTTGCATGTCTTAGAAATAAAACCAAAAATGTAAGAATATAAGTTACATATATAAATAAAAGAATAGATACATGACAATATTTGTAATATATGTTGAATATTTTTTTGGCTCTCATCTTCTTTTATTTAAAATGTAGTTATGACTAAAGTCTATATATTAATTCTTACATCTAAAAAGACTATAACCATTGCGCTTCCTACATACCTATGGCTATCTTGCCTTTCTCATATCACACTCTTAACTTCCACATAAGATTCAAAACCACACCTACATAATATAATAAAGACTTGACATAAAAATGATGTTCTAGTCTTCACCTCTAGTCTCTTTAAACACTAAGTCTACCATGACCTTTTAAGCATCTAAATCTTCATATTTTGTATATTTTTATAATCCACTAGTTTCCTTTTACTATTACATTTTTTGAATTTCACATCTCCATTGATTTTCATGTTTTTTGTCCATACCAACTTATATTATTGCCTTCTACCAATCAAGTTTGTCCTATGTCTAGACCATCTTTCTACTTTTGATTGTTATTCTATTTGTTTAAAAAAATATTATAATTAAAATTATCTACACAATTTTACTTATGATATGTATATTTATAAATATTTATCATATTTAAATTTGTGATATGTACTATATTTATAAATATTTATCATATTTAAATAGAACTACATTCAATATGTAGATTATGGCTTTAATATGGATATATTATTATAATTAATTAATTAATTAAAATTGAAACTTGCATTTAGATGTATTGTAATTGCTTTAAGACTTATATCATTTTTAAACAATTAAAATAAAAGTAATAAAAGCACATATTGTAAAAGAATTTTAAGACGTAAAAAATATAAAATATAAAAATATAAAATATAATCATAATGTAATTACTACTAAATTATGTGAAGAAAGTAATAAATATCCCACTTTAGAAATTGGATTTATTGCACCAATTAATAGAGGTGAAGACTAGAACATCATTGCTTATTAACCAACTTTAAAAGAAGAAAGAACTAAAACAAGTGCCTATCAAAGTACAATCTATGAAGTAATGTTTTGAACAAGGTTCACAAGTTTATATTTTAAAAGAAATTTAGAAAGTTATATTCTTATTCAAATCATAAATCTTACGATGATTAAATACATCATATGAAGTTTGGACCTTAAAAACTTTTTTTATAAAACAAAAGAAATTACATTACAGCAAACACCTCTTTGAAAATAATAATAATATCAGAATTGTAGCAAGAATATTGCAGTCTGTTTAATCAATGGGAAATCTACTACTAACATAATCAACAGAAGCATTGAATTTTTCTGTTGGAATTAGGTGTTGTGCATGTATTCTGAAGTATTATATGTGGCTTAAAATGTACCAAAGGTATCAAAATGATATGCAAGGTGTGTAATATATGTTGTAAAAAAGTCCACATGACCTTTGTGATAGAAGTGAAATCATGCACATTAACATCACCTTGTATTTATTAATAATAAAAGCAGTGGGGTAGATTCATTAAAGTATATTTAAAATAATTAAAATATTAAAGACTACATTATTAGAACTGTGAATATGCAACTGTAAATTCTACATGTGATCCTTCCCTAATATTACATTAAACACAGTGCTTTTCTACAACATTAATATGTAATTCTTGATATGTGTAGATATACATGTGTTTGTATATGTATATATACACCCAAAGAATGATTTTTCGTTCTCTATTTCTAGTACTGTAGTGATAACCATGGAAATTTCCAGATTGGACTAATTAATTTTGAGACATAACCATGTAGATTCTGTCATGTTAATATTCTATTTCGTGGCCAAATTCATAATAACGTAATTAATCTCATATAGTTTGATTGGCTACTAGAAATTCACATAGAATTAACTACATAGTTATGTATGGTGGGATCCTACATGACATCATATATCTCAAGTTTGTGACAATGAATGTGTGCTAATGTTAAACAAAAGTGGATGTGTAAGATATGTACATACAATAAGCCTTAGAAATAGCATTAGCAGAAGTCACAGGACATTTGGAAATTATTATAACCTGATGCAAAATCTCATGGTGTGATAAGATGATCCATAGTGGACCTTCTAATCACCTGTTATGGGGCAGCTTGTCCAATAATCACATACTCCACACATGTATGCGCACCCACACATTTCAATGATGCATGGGTCAATCAAGGGACGTTCACAGTTAGGTTTGCAAATCTACAATTAGTAAGACAGGTGAGAGTCCTATAGATACACAGCAAAACTCATCCTAACATTAAACTGGTGCACAGAACACACATAACCCACAAATTTTACCTGTACTCCACGCTAAATACACTTTATTCTCTGACCAAATACAAGGCTTTACACAAATAAAAAGCCTAAAAAAATATCTGCTACATTAATTTTTCCTCAAGGAGCCATTACTCCATCAATTGTGTATGACAACGAATTTACCCAGTCTGCTTTGAAAAGTAGTTGACGCAAAGTATCCATAATGTTCAATTCCGGATCCAATTTTCGTTGCCATCCCTGAAAAAAAGAGCAGTATATCACTTCATGTTGGTTTGATTTCGCAAGTTAACCTTCAATGCATGATAAATTCTTGACAGTAACGTACAAAACAGAACTAAGTGCTGATCCTGGAGATCAGAGTGATAAATTAGAAAATTATTAAGATTGTTAGACCCAGTACTAGTTTCTGTATTAAAAAATATAAAATCTCCTTCCTGAATTCTGACTCAATAGGAATAAACTAGCCATACCCACATCTTTGAAGGCAAAACCAAACTTAAACATTCTGAACTTATATGCTTTCAACAATTAGATTCAGATCAAAGGAGGGAAAACGAAGATCTGCAGTCACTTGATTGCTGCTTGTAGACAAAACATACAACTTCATAACTTATACTCTTCAAAACCACTTGGCAAAGGAGAGAGCAAACTTAGAAAACACTTTCTGTAAAATAAAGTTTACAAAGGATTGAAATAGGTACATTTTTAAAAATTCAAACCGTGAGCAAGAGCACTTCTTGCGAGTAGGCGATACAAATAATAAAGATTTGGCTTTTAGAATTAGAAACGGCACTAATATGAAAAGTTAACGTTGAATACACTTACCTCGAGAACAAGGGTGGTCACCATGACAGTGCATACATCACCATCTATGTTAACTCTATGACGCCGGACTTGCTCCAGTAACTCCTGCATGCAATCTCCTGTATGCAGTGCATTCCCTTCCTCAGTGTTCCAAAACTGGAATACTTTTTCTACATCCTGCACTCAACACTCAAGCATATCAGACATATTTAAAAGTACTTCAACAAGAGCATTCCACTAAACTCTCCAGTATATTCGGAAGCAAATAGGCAAGGATCAATATAATTCTTCAAATGCTTCAGTCATGAGAGGAAAACAAAGGAGTATCCAAGTTGTCTGTGTCAACTTACATCAATAAAGGCGCTAGGATTCGGACAATTCTGGGACCGTGAAAATTTGAGCGTGCATTCAGCTGCCTTCTTGCCGTCCTTCTGAGCTACTGCTTTGAAAAAATCCAATAAGGTATATCTATCCTGAGAGTTCAGCTCTGCAATCATACCCACATCAAGCAAAACCACATGAGGGCGAGACTGGAAACTCTGCTTGTTGGGAGGATCCATACGCACCAAGATGTTGCCAGGGTGAAGATCAGCGTGAACGAAGTTATCCACCTGACAAGACAGCAAAAGGCAAACTATAAGCAGACCTTACAATACAAACGTGAAACTCCTTGATATGAAAGAACACAAGGAAAATGATAGGTTGCACTATTTCGGAAATAACTCCAACACGCTCCTACACAACCAGTTGCATAGGGACTAGTACTGCCTTACAAGGAGCATCTTCAACAAAGTGTGAGTTCCGATTGATGCCAGAGCGCTGTTCAAGCGATTTTTTCCACGCCTGTCCACAAATCGTGATACGCTCTCTCCTTGTTCAAAAGTCTCCACTAAAACGGCTGGATGTACCAATGGATACAACGGCTTAGGAAAAGAAACATCTTTCCATCTGCGAAAGTTGTAAATGAAACGACTTAAATGGGCAGCTTCCCTTGCCAGGTCAACCTGCCATACCAATCCTCCAGTCAACAATCACCAGAAATTTTACAGCTAGATCCAAGTGCACCAGACGGAAATCCTCTGGAACGTAAAGACTAATTATAGCTAAAACCAAGGAGTTTTTTCCATTTGCTGTATTGTCAAGAAAATTGAGACGAACATCCAATCCGACATACGGAGAGAATCGAGAAGCTCACGAAATTACTTGTCTCTATATACATTGCTAATTCCTATGGACAGGAAATCACTCATCAAAAAATTACAGATGCTACACAAACACGGATTAGAATTAGCGAATTAGCTGCATGCACTTATAAAGCTCCACCAGTGCAACCTACACAGACTTCATCTTGCACCACAAATGCAGCTTACTGTTGGCAAACTTCAGAGTTAAGCCTAAACCAACTCACCTGTGTCAACATGAAGACTGCAAACTGTTGTATGCTTTCGTCAAGTCTAAGCCACGCTAGACCTGGTACGAAATTGGAGATCTTGGCACACCAATTGATTATAGTAAAATCTCGACGAATCACTTCGCTGACACCAGGATGTCGCACCTTAACTGCAACCACCATTGGCTTGGATATTTGACCTGGATATCGAAACCTTAGAACAGCCCGGTGAATTTGAGCGATACTCCCCGATGCTACTGGCTCCTCTTCAAAATCCTCAAAAATTTCGTCCAATCTCCTGCCGAACGCACCTTCAATGATTTGCTTGGTTTGAGAAAACTTGTGAGCTGGGGCCTTAGAATGGAGCTTTGTGAGGTGCGCACAAAGATCTCTTGGAAACAAGTCTGGTCGAGCAGCTGCCCACTGTCCCCATTTAATGAAAGCCGCGCCCCCATGTTCCAAGGAGAAATGAACTAAAGATAT
This sequence comes from Physcomitrellopsis africana, assembly GCA_036785485.1. Classification (NCBI taxonomy): domain Eukaryota; kingdom Viridiplantae; phylum Streptophyta; class Bryopsida; order Funariales; family Funariaceae; genus Physcomitrellopsis; species Physcomitrellopsis africana. Next base: position 34,777 of record JAWRVF010000178.1, on the reverse strand, counting down.
CCATCTTTTCCGAAATTTGGGCCCAAAGGAATCTGCGAACGGGGCTAAAACAACAGCTGGCGTAAACAAGACTGCTAGATACGTCGCTCTAATTACTAATAAAACGAATTCTAACAGAGTCAATACAAGGGAAACAATGTGTACAGGATGTGGAGGCTGATTTAAGTCCAGGCGAGCTGGGAAGGACTCCACTCCTGCAGCACTCTGATGAGCTAAAGTAGCCTCGCCTACAATTACAGCAATCATCCGCGGTACCACTTGTGAGCGTGCACATGCCAGGCTGGTGGCAGTGACTAGTTTTCGTAAAGAACGATGTAGAAAAGTTCCTGAACACTCATGCGATTGGCTTTGCCAAGTTCCTTGTCCCCCAAACCTAACTGTTCGCAGATCTGCACTAGTAGTCTTCAAAACCTGCTTCCATTCATGTAAAAGTTCACGTTTAACCTCTCCAAGTCCACGTAGAAGTAATTTGGAACGCAAGGCCCACACTCCTGTCACACCACCAAGCCTAAACCTAAAAATCCACGGCATACTAATGCTCGTGATTGAATGCAATCCACTCTCTCGAACGTTTGCAATGCACCTCGTATGGTGTTTGGCTATTGATTTCAATCCAGCATATTCTTTGGGGATTAACAACGGCCTCAAAAAACCATGACCCGTCGCAACTGTGGAACTGTACTTGCGCACCACACTGACGCCCACCATTGCGAGTGATAAGGCACCAAATCCATCCGCATGATGCCTATCAAAAGCAACAGCAACCTTGAGAAAACGTACCAAACATAAGCGAAACCAAAACAGAGTCACCTGTCACGAGAAAAAAACTCCCAAAAACTAGAGAAGGAAAGGTTTAGGGTTTCTGTAGCGTGGTGGACAACAATGACGATTGAACTTTGGGAAAATGCAACCAGAACGCGTCAAAAAACAGCGACCGAGCACAGCGGCAGTGGTATTACCTAGACATGGCATGACGGGTGTCATGCTGAAGCTGGCGACGCCAGCAAGACAAAATCAAAGCGCCAGCCATCGGTGATACTTAGTTCATCGGGTTCATACAAAGAGGAGATGAGCCATCCTGCGCAGATAAAACTCCAACTCTGCCGCACTTGCGTCTCTATGTGGTACCTGCGTGAGGAATCTCATGTTCTGCCAGCCCCGACCTTCATGAAATGCAACGCAGGGAAAACAGTAGACGCACCCTCGAAGCGAGATGGACGCAGCAGTCCGGGTTGGAAGACGGCATAGCTGGTCATCGTCTGCTTCTTCGTCGTCGTCGTCCTGCTTCTTCCTAGTGGTGGTGCTGCTGCTGCGATGCCCCTCGCCGTGGTGGAGCTGCTGCCTCTGGACGCGAGGCGCCCATCTGGTGCCAAGCATGCCCTGCCCCCGCCCACCACCCCCCATCTCCCACCCCCTCGGAATATGTACTTGCGGCGAGGCACGGCCACCTGGACCCCCGGGTCCCTCCTACCTCCTCTCGATAGACGTCATCCAGAGGATGTATTCTGTTCATCTCCTGATATCTGTGCATTCTCTCTCCTTGTCTGCTCCCCTTTGACAGTTACTCTGTAGCATTTGCTCGCTTTTGGTTATTTTGGTACTTGACCATTTGAATATTCTTAAAATGTACTTCTTCTTATATTCCATGAGTACCCGTTTCTTCCAAAATTAGCTTTGGAATTTAAAGTAATTTTTGTACTTACTAGCTTGAAAAATTGCATTATGGAATTGACCTATACGTTTACATATAGATCTTGATGTACAAATACATCAAAAAATTTATGAGCTTCTTTAACCATAAGCTTACTGCCTGTGCATACTAATTTTCATCATTGCTTGTGCTTATAGAAATATCAAATTTTTAGCAATTTTCTTACAAACATAGAATTGGATAAACACAACGTAACAAACAAACAAACAACCAAGTAGACAGACATACAATGTGTATGAAAAAATAAATAAAAAACTACAAAACTACAAAAGTTTAAAGAAAAAAATCTAAAGTTTATTCTATAATTATATTTTAAATTTTATAATTTTCTTAATAAATATCAAAAAAAGTTAATTGGATTGATGGACAAGTCATTACTTTAAAATTATTTCTTTTAAAGAATAATCCAAAATCTTCTCATTTATTTAAATAGTTTATTACAGCAAATATGTATAAACCATTCATCATCACATATTTAACACAAAATCACAAAAAGTTGGTATGCATTCATCAGATAAATTATCCATATATAGAAATTTTTATTCTGTTCCCATTCTTTTATTGTTATACTAATACAAAATCATTCTTCAATAAGTAAGTTTAGAAACATTCAAATATTTTGATTTTTTTAATAGCAATGATCCAATTTGAGGAATTATATGTGTTTATGAAAGAATAAAAGAGAGAAAGAGATATGCAAATCTGTTTTTTTAATTAATAAAATACAAAAAAATTTGATAAATGGAATTTTTTTTCATATAAAAGATAAAAATATCATATATATATATATATATATATATATATATAATAATTGTACCTTAACATGTGCATTTGACTAATAAATGTTGTATTTAATTTATTTACAGATGTATCCTAGTTATTTCATATCTCTTAACTAATATTTCTTGCTTACCTAATAATATTTGTCAGAGCAAATGGTGTTTCTAGGTCGTAAACTTAATTACCTTAACTAATATTTGTTGCATAATATAAAAATTTCCATCCACCAAGGTTTATAATTAAGCAAGATACATATGTATAGACTATACATAAAATTTAAACATGTCAAATGAACATCAATATTGAGTCATGTATCAAATATTATAAATTATACATATTTTTATTTTATTTTATTCTGCAAAATTCAACATTCTATAACATGCAATAACATTAACATTTATGACCACCTCATGATTATCAATCCACTCAATCCATTTAAATACTAATATAAAATATCATTTCAGGTAATACAACTTCAACAATTCCTCCCATTGCCTAATGTTTAGCAAAGAGGGTTTTTATGTCTAAAAGCCCATTTTAAAAAGCCATAATATAAAAGACTTATGAAGGTCCTTTTCTTGGCAAAGAAAAATTCTTTGATAGAAGCTTTGCTCCTTCAAAATAACATAAAGGGAGAAGAAACCAAGAATTAAAATAAAAAATAAAAAATATTTATTTATTATTATTAATTTAAAATTTAAAATTTTAATTCTAATATTTTTTTATCTATAATATTAGCAATATAATAAACTTGGTCATATTTTAATTCTAATAGTTATTTATTTATTTTATTCTATTTTAACAAATATATTTAGCAAATTTAAATACAATTTATTGAATGTTTGTAAAAAAACACCTCTTTAAATTAAGCCTACTGTAAATTCCAAGATACAATATTATTCATGCAATGTAGGAATAAAATGCATTCAACCTCATCCTTTCCTTTTATTGTCTCTTGGTTGATTTTTGTAAATATACAAGAGTCTTTACTCTTAGAAAAGAAGATAAGAAATTATAATTTTATAATTTTATAATTGATTGAAATTAAGAAGTCTCACTTGGTTGACTTTATATTTAGAAAAAATAGCTAAAATATATAAATAGAAAAGATAAGATAGAATATATTTTTTTTTCTCATACAATGTAACTAGTGTTGTTTCCAAAAATTAGTGGCAAATCTACTTCAAATAAATTATTTTTACAAAAATTCAAGAAGTTATGTAAAAAAAATTACTAAAAACATATATATATATATATATTTTAAATATTTTAAGTTTGTTAGAATAAAGATATGAGCTAGCATATTTATAATATAATATAAAAATATAAAATGATTAGTTGGTTCATTTACAGCCTCTTCTCACTTTATACTATCTCCAAAAGCCAAGACTTTCAAAAAAGATTACTTTTTCACCAAGTAAAACTCTTTATAAAACTTTTGTACAATGATTTTTCAAAGTGGACTTCTAGATGTAAAGATCCCCAAAATCAACCAGATGAAGATTCTTGATTTCAACCAATCACAAGTTTTAAAAATTGTGACGTCTCACTTTCACCCATAAAGACCCCTTAAAATGGATGTTCATTCACGAGGGATATCCATTTGAGACAGTAACAAGGGATGTTCTGCCACCAAAGCAGCTAGTGTACTGGATTGTGATAATATGTTTCTGCATATAAGATCAGTTCATCTCAGGTGAAGGTGAGAATGCATGTGGTTATACCATGCTGCTCAAAGAAGGTGATAGTCACGCAACTTTACACTTTGCTTTCTCTCCCGAGTAAATCTTTGGAATTCTAGTGTAACATGTTGAGCGTTTTGATGGTGTTGATCTGAACAAACTTCATTTACATCATGCAGAACGCTTGAGTGACCAATTACGTGCTTAGGATAAGCAAAATTGCCGCATTCTCGATTATTTTGGAAGCGGCTTTGATACCGCCTGAAGAGAACTTGAACGTCCTTGTACTCCTGTCTTGCTGCACGTTTGATTTGCCCTGAGTTTAGAGTCTCATGTTTCCAGCTGAAGGAACGTTGGGGCATTCTCCCCCAAGGATACAGTATCAACAAGTGAATTCCAGCTTGTAGAAAGGCTGATCAGAGTGAGATCAACAAGCTCAACATCAGGCACGGTAATTTCCAAATAACCTTACTAAGCTAGTACCATTGCTTCAGAACCCAGGGGTTGTGCATGGACATGCACTACAGTCTGCTTACTCCAAGAATCTCCACAGGTTCTCGCTAGTCAAGATCTGCTTTGATGTTGAACTTCCATACAACATGCAGGGTGCAGGCTGAGCTGATTGGGGAAGCTTGTTGCTACCCAACTACTTACAACTAGATTTGCATCCAAGCAAAGCCTCATGATTCTAATAAATAAATAAACAAAATTTTGCATTCGTGGTGTTTAATTGGTGACCAACACCATCACAGTACTATGCCCCCAACCTAGGAGCTGGGAGTAGGCCATTGTGCAGAATGCTCTACAAAGATATTTAACATCCTGCCAAATCACATCACAACCACCGCAAAATCAATTCCTTTACATTTGTTCACAAAACTTGAGTGTCGCAGTGACGACACAGTAGATACTGTCATGCCACAAGCACAATTGGAAATGACGAGCAAAAAGGAGCAGCCACTTTGCAGAATATTTTGTCCATTGCTCTGCCTCATTGCATAATGCGGTAGAGATGCTCAACTGGAAGATGGGAAAATCATCCATTGCAACAGAAGATGAAGCAACTCGGTCAGTAGATAGCAGTGGTATATATCACAAATTAGAACATCCGTTCGACATATGCTGAAGATCCACTAAGTCGGAGGTGAGTGTTAGCTGTGACAGTTGAATGTCTAGGTATTCTACTTGAAATTTTAGTGTAGTGAAAAATCACGTCGACAGATTTGATCTACTACACAAAGTGGAATTTCCTTGATTCAAAAAGCATTATCTCTGCTAGTTGAATCAGGAAGCTGTCTTGCTAAACCTCCCGTTGCAGCAGCAGCTTCCGCTCCATTAGAAATGATGTCCATCCACATAACAGGAAATAGAGCAAACCTTGCTTCAATAAGAATCCCAAGAGGAAGCTCCTCAAACGAGTTTGCCAACATGTGAAGCAAAGAAGCTAGGCCAATTCCAAGATAAGCGCTCATCAACCCTGCAAGACATTACAATTAACATTAAAAAAGAAAAAAAAGAAAAAAAGAAAGAAAACAAAAGCAAGCAGCGATCCTTGGCTCCCAGCCGGCCATAACTAGCCCAATAAGACCATAAAGCGACATAGCGAACAGCAACGAGCAAAAACTACAACCAAGCCGGGCACTGCGACCAGGAGTGCAGCGAGTAAAGCCAGTCACCTACACACTTGGGTAGCATCTGTACGCCGGGAAAGAGTCGGAACATGTAGGGTCCGAATAATATACAGAATTCGAAAGATTCGGGCATCCAAAGGGTTCGTCCGACGAATAAACCCCAGGCACCACGAGTATAGGTCGTAATTGTTCCAACCGGGTCTTGCACGCCTTACTTTTTACTTACAAAGGGACGATGCTTTATTGACCCAAGCAACACTGCTCTCACCCGCAACCTCACATCCACACCCACATCCACGACCTCACACACCCCTCAATACTGACCCCAGCCCTGCTCCTGCTCCGTTGTGGCAACACTCGCTTCGCTTCCTTAGTGACATGCTTGGACTCTCTCAACCAGTCACAACTTGGTTTCTGTTCAACATGTCATTACATCCCTCACACCAACTTCTTCGCCTCCATATTGCCAGTATGCTTGTATGCAAGTGGTGATTGTAGCTGACGATTATTATTGGTTGGAAGCAGAAGCTGGGACCAATTTGCGTATGGACATGGTTTCACCTAATCTGATGATACGTATTTGGCTTTGTAATGATGTGGGTCACCAATTATAGCTCAGGTGTTGCAAGTGATGAGTAGATTATGTATTTATTGACGTGGATTCCAGGTTATAAGGATGATCTACGAAGTTTTTATGACTTGCATGCACAAACACTTAGTATTAATAGTTAATTGTTTTATACCAACAAGATAAAATCACATAATGGCACAGGGTGCACATAATGCATCAGAAACAAAATGGGAGGGCCATGAGAAAGTTCAAGCAAATTTTTTCATCTTATGTTACTTTTTTTTTAATCCCTCTTCGTCTATTTATTAATCATTAAAGTATTATTGACTGATCGTAGCCCTTGTATTTAAAGTTAGTTGACTCATGCTGTATTTACAATGGTCTTGAAAACAACACCGATGGAATTTTTTGTAGCTAAAAGCTCATTTAACCATGCAATATGTTTTCAATAGGTTGATAATACTTAAAACTGTAGATAATGGTTTACATTTTATACATGGAAGAAGTTAAATATTTTTGAAAAACTCATTTCAATTTGGTATTTGTACACCATGTAAACCCAAATGTAAAAATGATGGGGAAAAGTAGCGAGAGTAGGGCCAGGAGGGGAGGGGGAGGGGGGTTAGAAAAGTAATTTCATTAAAAAGTTGTAAGAGTGTGGAACTCATTAGAAAGAAAGGAAGAAAGAAAGAAAGAGAGGCATGTGATTGCGGGGGTTTTCCATGCAACTCCGGGAATCCGCGAGGGAGGGTGTAGGGATTATATTATTTCATTCCATTCCGGTTGGGATGGGTTGCGCTATTTGGGGGACATTGGGAGGAATTTGGGCGTGGTTTTCCTGCGTGTCTGTGTTCTGTTTTTCCTCCTCCACCGAATGTTTCATCTCGGTTGCGGTATCGCAGAGGATACTGCTGTGATGGAATTTCCGGAGTAAGATTCAAATTTGAAACCGGGGTCCAGGGGCACTGGGGGATTTGTGAGACGAGGGATCGGATGGGTGTGGATGTGCTGTGAGAGGAGGACGAGGAGGAGCAGCAATAGCAGCAACAGGTGGTGGTGGTGGTGGTGGTGGTGTTGGTGATGAGGTGCTGAGACTTCCAGATGATGTCGCATCGCCCACTGTCCCCGCAAGTAAAGGGTTCCCCCGAATAGAAGAGCTCTCGTGCCTACCGCACTGCCTTGCGCCTTCACCTTCGCCTTCGCCCTCGTGGTCCTTCCTAGTCAAGTGCAGTAGTGGCTTTTTGTTTTTTTTTTCTTGTCTCATCCCCTTCTGTGATTCCTATGCGCCGCTGACTCCTCTCTCCCGCTGTACCTCCTACCCGCTTCATCTTTCTCTGTAGCGATCTGCGCAAGGCACGGCAAGCCTAGTAGGGAAGCGACAGAGAGCGAGAGAGAGAGGGGAGGCACGGGCAACGACCCATATCACCACTGCCCTTGCGTGCACTCCATCCTTTTCCAGCAATCTTCACATGTACCTCCTCGTGCTGTGATGGCCATAGCTCGCATCGGATTCTCTTGTGCACCATGTTGCGGATTCATTCAGCCCGTGCTTTAGATCCCACGTCTAAGGAACTCTCAATCTCTCTACCCACTCCTGCATCTTTTTTCCCCTTTCCCCAGGACACATGGTTGGGCAGTGGTTGGAGCCTCTCGCGGCAGCATTAGGGTTGGGCTCTGTATACTTCCTCTACTGTGTACAATTAATAGTTGAGTTCTGTTGAGGTGGTCGGGAAAGGCTAAGGAAAGAGGGGCACTGCTCTAGTGTTCCCCTTGGGTTGTCCGATTGAGTCGTGCCTGTTGTTAGCCCCCTCATGCGTTTGCACATTTCGCAAGCTGGGCAACGGTGGCGTGAGGTGGAGTGAAGTAGGGCGCTGCTTATGGATGTATTGAGCTGGAGGACAGCCACAAGAGAACGTATTGCATGGACACCTTATTAGGAGGGCATGACCCATGTTTGCATTATTCTTCTTCATTGAAAGAGAAGGTGACCATGAAGAGTTATCGGGATCGCTCATATGCACGTTGGCGGACTTATGCCCACAGCTGCATGAGTGGTATTTACAGAGTAAGGGTGTTGATACTATTATGCCTAGTATTTGGTTCTACACTTCTTATTAGTCGAGCGTCGTCAATCATGGGCTGGAGTCATGATCGCCAGACTCCACGAGTATTCCCCAGGTTATTTCTTGACTTTAAAAGCATTGGTAGGCAGCCATCTGTTCTAAGTATTCAGTCATTTAAACGAACTCTGAAGCAATTTTCTGCGTGTAAGAGATACGTTTCCTTCTGTCCGAGAGTCACTTGCAATTGTCGCCTCAGATGCGAGACTCTTGGTTATTGTGGTGGTAGTGGCGATGGTGATTCACAGGATGCCGGCTTGTGTTTATTCGCCAGCTATACCTGCTTGTCTATTACTTTTCTATGCCACCTTTTCGCGTCATGTGTATGTTGAATTTCGTATTTTGGATACCTTTATATGACGAGGAACAAGATTTTTGCGTGTTTACATAAATGTGTATGGAAAGTCTGAAGTAACAATCACAGCTGTTTCCTAAGGCGCATGCGATAAATTGGTGTTGTAGATTCCTGTCTTCCTTTTTCAATTCCGTTTTCTGGATATTTGTAAGTTCGTGTACCGGAATTGGCTATTACCAAGCTATGGGGTTAAAATTTATTTATCATCTATTGTTTTTCGTTTGTCTTGCTTACAAGATTCCTAACTCTCTCAGTTCTGTAAAATACTCTTTCAGGATGCCTGTTTTTCTGGGGGAAAGCCGTCGTGTATCTCTTTTGACTCGACCTTATTTCTAGAATCTGTTTGCGTGAGAGTTACTGCAGTGTGGAATAACATGACTGGCTATTTGTGATTGATGCAAATTTTTCAACTAACCGGAGGTGTATTTGAATGGTGGGATATTGATATTTTGTTTTGCTCGTTCAGGTCTGGTTACACGGTGCTAATAAATACTTGGAAGAGAAATGACCTCTTAAAGCGCTCAGTATCCCACTACTCTTCCTGCCAAGGTGTAGATGCGATCCGAGTTGTTTGGAGTGAACCTACTCTTCCTTCTGATAGCCTACGCAGCTCTCTGGAAGGTTTAGTAGAACTTGCGACTCGAAAGAAACACCGGCATGTCAGTTTGCAGCTGGATATTCATGTTGATGATGACTTGAATAACAGATTCAAGCCCCTTGATGGTTTAAGTACAGATGCTATATTGTCAATTGATGATGACGTGCTGGTGCCATGTGGTACTGTGGAGTCCGCTTTTAGTGCGTGGACGAGTGCCCCGAACAGCATGGTTGGGTTTGTTCCTCGCATGCACTGGATTAAAGCTATGGTGAGAACGTCTCTAAACTTAACAGTGTCCATCAGGGTAATTTTCTTTGATGCATGTCTTACTGTCAGCTTCGCGTATTTGGAGCACCACGAAATGTTTGGTGTAGGTAGGATTGAGAGAAGTCTTGTATGATACAGCTGCATCAGATTTAGTACTTGATAGTCGGCAGCTCAGGTTGTCAGGAAGTTGGCTAATCGGTGAGGTATCTTTCACTCCGAAAGTAGTGGCTTTTGCTGCTGCTTTTATTTGCTGCATTTTGAAGCCTCGACACAGTTTATTTTTGGACCCTGTCTTTTACTATGTCGATTCTTTGTTTCTGCTTTACATCCTAAAAATAGTGGGCATTGTCATTGTAATTTCTATGAAAAGGAATTGCACTTAACTTACTGTTTTCATTAATTTAACTTATTTTCGAATTTTCAAGTAACAGCCAAATAAACCGTTTTCTTGTGACAATTTGGAGCAACCAAGTTAGAAATATGAGTGCTTGAAACAGGAAGCGATGAGTGATTTTAAATTACCATGGAAAATGAAAGTTTATCTCGGTGTCTCACTTTTAGTAGGTGTCAACTCGTTGGGACTTTCTTTCTTTGCAATGTTATCTTTGCTAACAGTATATTAATAAACCTCTCATGGGTTTGGGATTATGCCTATTCACTTTTCTGTGTAATTGATGCACAGAATCTTCCCCTTGGGAATTATGAATACAGTTATGGAGGATGGTGGTCAGTGTGGTGGATGGGTACTTACAGCATGGTGTTATCAAAAGCTGCTTTTATTCATCAGAAGTATTTCGACATCTACACAAATCAGATGCCTGCATCAGTTCGGCAGTACGTGAAAGAGAAAAGGTATTGAGAAGGTATCTTGGAGTAGTAAGTAAGTCATAGTTTATGTTTATGTCCACATGATTACTGACGGGACACTGACTGCTGTTCTTGGATATAATGCGAAAGTGACAAGAGGACCCTGTTGTTGACTTTGATGTTGGTATGCAGGAACTGCGAGGATATTGCTATGTCTTTCTTGGTTGCAAATGAAACTGGCGCTCCTCCCTTATGGGTAAAAGGTAAATCACTGTGCGCCGTGTCTATTAAAATAATGTATTATCGTATGTGTATTCAGAATTTTGAGTCCTGTATTGGTGTTATCTGTCGCGATTAAATATTTTGGAGAACTTTGCCTTGTCTGTGGTGCTGATGAACTTTTGTGTTCGGTTTGCATTCAGAACAATCGTTAATTTCAGCTTAGGATTCACACAAATTTGATGTTATCTAAGTGAAGTGTATTAGTACTTAGTAATTGTGTGCTGTCGTTGCTGGTTTCTGTGCATGGTTTGGCAGGTACTTAGGAAGTGTTTGAATATGATGCATAATAGACATTTGTTTACTGTCTGTAGTTGTACCATCTCTTTAAAATTTTTACTTCAGGTCAATTTTTAAAAATTTCTATGTGCAACAGAGCAATGACCATGTGTTCGTTCACTGCGCAGCCAGGATTTACGAGATTGGATCTACAGGGATTAGCAGCCTTCAAGGCCACAGTGAACATAGGACAGACTGTCTGAACCATTTTGTTTCACTTTTCGGGTGCATGCCCCTTATAGCCACCCATGTGAAGGTTGCCGATGCACGACATTTATGGTTCTGGTGACTTGCTGTACTACCTGTATCTTCTAATTTAAGTTTCATTATAACTCTTTCAGACACAGTCCAGTCTCATAGGATTGTATTCTTTCATGTAAATACGGATTCTAAATTTTGCTAATTTCTTTGTTTCATTGTTTTGTCACTTGATATGTTCTTGTACTGCTCACCTGCAACCATACTAGACGCAATGTACAATTCGTGGGTGGTAGTTTGGAAACCAGTTGTAATGATTCCCTTCATATTTTAGAACATCCGGAGCTTCCGCGTTACAATCTCAGGCATGTTGGAACTTGTGAGGATGTTCCCGGAGTTCATTATGTCTTGAACGCTGTGCGGGTTGTGTTTGCTTGCTGTCCGGACACTTGCGTCAAGGTTTAGTGCAAGTAATATGACCACAAGGACTTATGCTATGCTCTGATAAGTGTTTTAAAGGTTTAAGTTAACTTGTCGTTTGAAGTAACTAGAATGGTTTGCCGATTTATCTAATTCTATTATATGCCGATACATCCAGTTTATATCATGTTGTACTGGATAAATTGATTGATGATGGAATGCTTTGAGAGGACAGAGATCAGTGTAGTGCAAAGCACATGTGGTTGGAGTCCAGTAGATGACTCCAAGTGTAGGAATATGAGAGTAACTCAGCAGTTTAAGTCTTGGATGGTTAGTACTTGTTTGCAATTAATTAAATGAAGTCAATTGCTGAAAATTCAAACGTCCACTTGCATATTGTATTGGTGAGTGCTTTAATCTCATTACAAATGTTAACATTATTTTAAATATAATCATCTATATAAGATATTTAATCGATTGTGGTGAATTTTAATATATAGTTTAATATTCTTACTCATGATAGTGCTATTTCCCGAACATTTTTGCTGATGTCATTACGTTGGAATATTAAATTATATAGTTTAATATTTCCTGGACGTATTATTTACTTCCAACATATTATTTACATAATATTAAATTATTCATTAAACTACATATTAAAATTCACCACAATTGTTCAGGAAATAGCATGATCATCAGTAAATGTCAGTGGAATTTTCAAGCTTTTTGCCACATTCATTCTCTTAATCCTCTTAAGTTAGTTTTTATTTTTAAGTATTAATATGTGCAAAAAAATGTGGCATTTTAGCCTCATCTAATCATGATTTCTTTTTTATGAATTTATTTATTAATTCTAACAGTTTGTCTTGTTCTTTGTATTTTGAAAATTATATATATATATAATTTGATTGAAACAATATTTTACTTGTTTATAATCCTATTATCTTTCTTTTTGAGCCATGAAAGATCAAAATGTAAAAAGATAAAAAAATTTATACAAAAATCTTATCAATCTTATGAACTTTAGATAAAATATATGATTCACTAATCATATTCTATATATATTTTTGTTTTTATATCATCTTGTTTTTTTAATAGAATACATTGCAACCATGCATATCAATTTTTTTGTGTTAAATATGGTAATTGATAATTCATTGAGACTTTTTAACATTTTTGGTAGAAGTGATTATTTTCTTTTATATTGCACTTGAGGATTTTTGATGTAATATTTTTTCTTAAAATAACTCATTTAAAAAAAATATATTTTGATCAAAAAATATATTAGATTAAATTTATAATGCTAAAATTAATCAAAATAAGAATTTTATAAATAGTTTAATTTATTATCATTCTTTAAATTAGAATTATAATGAATATATTATACTTGATCCAAAAAAAGAATGAGAGTGGGCAATGACTAAGAATAATAAAGTTTTTAAATATTTTTAAATATTTAAAATAAACAAGATCAAAGATGTAAAAGTATAATTGCCTTACAATGTATTGGAATTAGACAAGTGAATGGTTTATTGCCATCCATGTAATACTTAAATGATTATAGACCAATCAAGTTCTTCTTACAAAGCATACTATAAAGAAGAGTGACTCTTATTTTTGTTCTTGTAGTTACAATAAGAAACATCTAAAGAGGTCTTGCAATGCAACCATCCACTAGAATATATTGCCAAGAACCTTGTGACATCTACTTAAGTTTGTTCCAACAAATAAGATTTTTAAGGAATTCACTTGGTTCTAAAGATTGAATAGAAATTAACTTGATAATAGCTTGGGACAAAAATACTTCTAAAGGTAGTATATTGATGCTCATGTGTTAAGAATATAATTTTTTTAAAAAAGTTTATAGATTTATATTTGTATTTATAATTTTAATCTCTTTTGTTTCTATTATTTTTTTTATGCAACTAACAAAAGTTGCTAGAATTTTGTATAAGAAATTCTTATATACATTTTTAATAAAAAAATATAATTATATTTTTGATTATATAATAAATTAAAAATATTTTAATAATATAAGTTGTGGATTAAGGATATTGGAGGAGATAGATAATTTTTGTTTCTTCAATTATTATCAAGTTTCAAGATTACATCTTACAAGGCTTCAAAGTAAATTTCTTTATACTTGTTAATAATGTGGCAAAGTACAAAACATTCTTTTAGATATTTTTAAAAATATTCTTATTTGTCTTATAAAACTAGGCATATTTTTCTTTATTTTTTAAGTGGTTTTTTTTAGCTCATGTCACATCCAAACCTAGATCAAGTTGCAAAGGTATTTGATAATAGCTAAGTTTTTAGTGTTGAGCTAAAAAAAAGTTCATTAAGTCGTTAATTCTTTTCTTTTCTTTTCTTAAACTTTATTTTGTAAAACTTGAAATTTTTAAATTATATTAATATATTCAAAGTTTATATTGATAAAATTTAGTCTTTATTCATAATCTAATCATTAAGTTGCTTAATCTCTTGGATGACTAGAATCTTTAGTTGGTCAAAATCTTACTTAGAATCTTAGAAAATACTCTTATAGAAGTATCTTAAGTAAGTTATATAATAATTTATCTTGTAAGGTATGCAAAGCATGTCATTTTATAAAGAGTTAGATGATATTAAATAAATAGTTGTGATATTTTTCTATGCTTATATTAATAGATGTTGGTTTTAATTTTAAAAATTAAAATCAATTTAATTTAAAAGTCATTATAATAAAAACTTTAAAGTTTTTAAATATTTATTATAGATTTCTTTAGACATAAAAATATTTAGTTTAAAGTGATTTTAAGGACATAAATTTGAATATACTTGTGAAAAAATATTGTATAAGAATAAAGGTAATAAAAAAATAAAAATATCAATAAGATACATATTTATAAAATAAAAAGATACTAGAATGGCTACTACCAATCACAAAGAATTAAAGATTCTTAAATTAAGATTGGAATACCAAAAAAATATTAACAAAACAAAATATTGCGTTATTCTTTTGTTTATAGATGCTAGCAAAAATATTCTTTGTTAGCTTTCTAACTATTCCAAAGTTCATAGACAAAGTGTTTAATTTATAAGATGCTTCTATAAAGGCTTCTTAGAAGTAGAAAAGTTCTTGTAAAAGTTATTTTAACTAGATAGTGCACCTACAAATCTAATCTACATCAAAGAAGTTTCTTTAATATTATTTGTCTAATTTATTTTTATATATTTATATTTATATTTATTTTTTAATTATTTAAATAATATAAATATTTATAACATTATTCTTTTTTGAATTTTTAAAATAATAAGTAGATAAATTTGAAGTTATTACATAAACTTATAAAATCTAAGATTTGTCAAATAGTGTTTGTTACAATCTCCAATATATGGTTTGCACAAAAGGTGGTTGATAAATCTTTTGAGCCATTGATAATATCTTATACTTAAATAAAAATACCATCTACTTATTTTTTTATTATTGAGGTTTTTATTATTATTTTTAAATAGCAAATTTGTAATATCATTTGATACAACATCCACTTCTAACAATATCACCAAGCACCAAAATTCTCTTCTAAGATCATGGTACCAAAACTCTTATATTTTAAAATTTATCTTATAAAAAAAATATTTTTGAGGATTTTTATCTCAATTTTTACTCTGAAAATGTTGTAATGCCCATATTGTTTATTTGACAATTTTGCAAGTGGTAGTTTTTGAGATATAAAGTTTATTATTGATTCTCTTCTTTGTTAAACCAAAATCTATAAAAAACTATATATAAAGTTATATAAAGTTATATATATATATATAAAAGTTATATATATATATATATATATATATATATATTTTTTTTTATCATATATTATTTTATTATTATTATTATAAATATTTGATATTTATATTTTTAGATATTATTATTGAAAGATTATAATTTTTTTTTGGCTCACTTAAAATATTTTAAAATAATTTCTATGTAGACTTATTAACATTGTGTATGTGCCATATTTTATCACTAACTTTGAATAATTTTTTTTTCTTTTTTTTTCTTTTATTTTTAAAATATATTTGTATTGGCAATTTTTATTATATTTCAACTTCTTTTAGCTACATCTTTATTTTTTATGAAGCTTTAGTAAGTTAATTTTCAAATCCTTTGTTATAAGATTATTAAATTTTAGAAAGTCATAAGAATCAAATAATAATTGGTAACCATAACTAATAAAATAAAATAAATTTTTTTTTATAGAAGAATGTATTGTGATATTATAGAAAAAAATTCCAGTAATAAGACATTTAATAATTTTCTTGATGATAATTAATATCTCATTATAAATATTATTTTAATACTTAATTCACACAATATTTTAAAATAATCTCTAAAATTTTATAATATCTATAATGTCTTATTATTCAATTTTAAATTGTACTTGAAATGTATGTAATTTTATTTGATCTTTTAGAATATATAAATTTTTTTAAAAAGAATGGTATTTAATTTTAAATTTAATCAAATAATTATTTAAAAAAATATTTATATTACTTAAGTAAATAGAAATAATTAGAATTATGTAGAAATATATTAGGTAGATAATATCTTGTATAAAAAACTTTAAAGAAGTTTCTTAGATACAAATTTGATCTTTGGACTCTTATAGATTTGCCATGTGGCAATTGAAAGTTATCCCCCAAATTTCTTGCTTTTAAGAAGCCGCATTGGAAGCAACCTTCAACTTAACACTTGGACTATAAGTTTTCTAGTCCTTAGGAAGCTTCTATAAGACCTTTTTGATGCCTAATATATATTGAGATAAGATTAAGACCATCTTTAATCTTGTCAATACTTTTCTTGTATTCTAATCTTGATTCAAGACTCTCTTGTTTCTTTATAATTGGCAATAGCCATTTTAGTTCCTTTTCTATCTCATACTTATTTCTTTTTTGTTGACTTACTCTTTTTTAGTGATACAAGAATATATTGCCTTTTCAAAGTTTTATTCAAATTCATGTCCTTGATAGTTATAAAGATTATTTTTATTTTTAAAGTAATTTTAAAAATTTACTTACTTAAAAAAACTTTATTAAAAATTCTAATAAAAATAATTGATTTTATAACTTAAAAATTTAGTAACTTTAGTTTAATATATATATATTTTTTGATTTTATATAAAATTTCTTTCTTTTGGTATAATTAAGAGTTGTTAGACAAACCTTCTTTTGATTAAATCCTTAATCTTAGATTTTTTTTTTTTTTTTTTTTTTTTTTTGGAATTATCCTTATATATATTTTTTGTCACTTGGTGATTTATACCTTTAATTGGAATTTTCTTTCTTCAATTTTTTTTTTTTTTTTTTTTTTTTTTTTTTTTTCATTTTGTTTATTATTTTTTTGGATTTTAGTTCACTAATTCACTTATGTACTATTATTGTGACTGGTTTGTTTAATCAAAACTACTCACTAATATAAACTTTTTTTTGTTTAATTATATTTTTAAATTTCTATTTTATTTTATTTTTGACTTAATATGAGTTTAGATTTTTATAATCTTCTTCCAAACAAAATATTTTTTGTACTTCTATTTCTTGTTTGTTCCTAATAATTGTCTTTGTTACTTGTCTTTATGCTCAAAACTACATTATAAAACTTTTCATTGTTTGATAATTTTTTTCTATTTTATTTTATCTCACAAAATCTTCCATATCATTAGATTATCAAATTATTTATTAATTGTCTAAATTGCACTATACTTCACTACTTTAAAAATTTTAAATATTATCTTTGTAATTTTTATGTACTCCTATTTAGTCTTAATTCTTGATTGTACTACTTTTATTTCATTTTTACTATTTAACTCCCAAGATTATCTCTTACCTAATTACACTAGTTGTTCTCTTTTTTTTCAAGGTTTGTATATTGTTTTCTTTTTATAACATTTAATGATTGTTTCAAATTAGTTATTTTTAACTCAACTATTCCTTTTGACCATTCCTTTTAAAATACACTTTTTACAAAATTAAGCTTTAAAGACACCTACAACAAAATCTTCATTTCTACTTTTTTTTAATATTAGATAATATGCTCTTTTCAATTCTATTTAGAAAAAATCTTAGCTTAATTTAATTAGTTCAAAAGCTTTATGAGAAGGTGATCGAATACCTAGGAGGCCGTTGTCATGTTATAAATCAAAACATAGTGTGAAAAACATAAAAGAATGCATTAAAATAAAAAGATTAAGATTAGAAGAAAGGTTGATAGAAAACTAGTAATAAGAAGATACAATGGAAATTTATCTTAAAAAGTGAAATTTCTTCAAGTTAGTAAAAAAGAAAAGGTTGAAGAATGAGCAAAGACATGGGCTAAGAGGTCCTTTTGACCAAGAGGATAAAGAAGACTAGGAGGGAGATGACAAGGAAGGGTCGTGAAGAAGAAAGAGGAGAGTTTTTTTGGAAGGCATAGGATTTTTTTGATAGGCAGTGTATGTTTTTGTGTATAGAGGAAGCTTGGAGAGGATTTTAGATGCGAGTTTTTGTGGGTTTGTAGTAGACAAGATAAGAAACTCATAGAAATAATTCTCATGTCTTTTCATTAAGTATCCCAAGTGAGTCGTCTAATTAAGGGTCTTTTCATTAAGTATCCTGAGGGTTACAATATTTCGGGCCTTCATTGCTCTTCATTAAAGAAGACCTAAGTGCTGAAATTTGGTAAGCTTATAGCTTATCTCATGTTGTAAACACCCTCCAAATATTGCTCCAAGAGCCTTCTCCAAACTTGAGTTATAGGTTCCATCCTTCTTCTTTAATTTTGCCTTCTAACAACTATAGATCCGACCACAGCTTTCCTCATAACTCCTCGATTATAACTCCAATAGCAATCAATTTTTTACACAACTTAATAGACTCATATATCTACAAACCCCAACAAATTTTATTCAAAATACTACTCTGATTACAAAGATATGCTCCCTCAAACTTCACTGATTTGGAGATAGACCCCTGTCACTTTGAAAGAGCATAACATTTTATTTATAAGACTAATGAGTATCAAACTTACACTCATCTCTTCCTTAACTTACATAGATCATGTCTATCAAATTTCACACTCAAATTCGTCTCCTAAATCTCTTCATACCCAAAAAAACCCACACACATGCACTGCCCATACAAACCCTCAACCTTACCTTCACTCTATTTCTCTTTTCATTCAAACCGGTTATAATTTCACTCATAACTCTTTGCTCAGAGGTCATATTGACTTGAGATTTTGACACAAAATAGTTAACTCTATAAGAAACAAAAACCCAACAAATTTTATTGCTAAAGTCCAAGTGGTTTCCAAGAACCAAGGCCCGAAATATTGTAACCCTCAGTGCCCTAGTCTTAAACACCTACAACTTTCACGATTCATATCTCCCTTGATACTTAATGAAAAGACATGAGAATTATTTTTATGAGTTTTTTATCTTGTCTACTACAAACCCACAAAAACTCGCATCTAAAATCCTCTCCAAGCTTCCTCTATACACAAAAACATACACTGCCTATCAAAAAAATCCTATGCCTTCCAAAAAAACTCTCCTCTTCTTTCTTCTTCACGACCCTTCCTTGTCATCTCCCTCCTAGTCTTCTTTATCCTCTTGGTCAAAAAGACCTCTTAGCCCATGTCTTTTCTACTTCCTCAACCTTTTCTTTTTTATTAACTTGAAGAAATTTCACTTTTCAAGGTAAATTTCCATTGTATCTTCTTATTACTAGTTTTCTATCAACCTTTCTTCTAATCTTAATCTTTTTATTTTAATGCATTCTTTTATGTTTTTCACACTATGTTTTGATTTATAACACGACACCATGTTGATCATGTTTAAATAAACATTGACATTTTACTAAAACATAATTTACAAGACCGATTTTACTGATGTCCCAAAATGATTGATTTTTGGAGAAAAAATAGAACTCTTTAAATATGTTAAAAAACATGGTGATCACTAAGTCTGCCACTCCACCCTGGGAACACTCATTGTGTGATGAAATCAAAACTAAGACCACTCGCAATATTTAACATCTCATGAAAGGTCAGAAGTAGGATAAAACCGGTACTAGCAGACATTATATCAGACCAGGCTGTATGTCTTTCCTGATTCTTTGTTTGACGGCCCCTTCCCTCTTCCCTGCCCTTTCCCAAGGACACTTCCTCCCGTAGTTACTGCTGCAGTTCAGGTGCAGTAGTAATCCCGGTTTAAGGTCCAGCTTCTCACCGCTTAATAATGATAAGCAATCCCCTTTAATGACGAGTTTGCCCTCGCTTTCGTAAGAAATTTGGTATGTTAATCGTAGAGCTATTACCACCTTGGGATGAGGCCATGGATGATCGACCAGCTTGACCCTCCAGTGCGCGACTTGCATACTGCAGAAGAATATCAGGAACATCATCATCACAAATGCATCGAACACAAAATGCTTGATGGCAGCATTTAACTGCAACGTGTCTAACAAGTAGTAAAAGTTCTCCTTAAAGGAGATAATAACACACCTTTAAGTGACAAACTCCAAAATATAGACCGTCTACTTGATAAATACAACTAAATTAACAATGATAGTCTTCCATCGTGCCAAATGTCAATTTGTTAAAACTTGATATCTTCAAACAAAATTATCTACAATATGTTTCGTCCTCATCTACGTTCCAAGACGGAATGTCCAGATCGCCAACAATTTAGATGCAAATATTCTAGATTATTGACGAATGAAAAAAACTTAATTAGGACC
The DNA here is from genome assembly GCA_036785485.1 of Physcomitrellopsis africana. Classification (NCBI taxonomy): domain Eukaryota; kingdom Viridiplantae; phylum Streptophyta; class Bryopsida; order Funariales; family Funariaceae; genus Physcomitrellopsis; species Physcomitrellopsis africana. Next base: position 14,325 of record JAWRVF010000178.1, on the reverse strand, counting down.
ATACTACACGTCTTACTGATCTATGAAAACAGCCATTTAGATTTGATCACACTAAGAACAGTGATAGAGAATATTAACAGGTTACCTGCATACTCCGTGCATCAGGATCATCTTGAGAACTAAACCCTGTTGCTATTAAGGTTATGCTAATCTGTAAAACATACCCAATCCATATGCTCAACAGGTAATTTTGTAAAAGAAAACCCAGAATGACACAGAAAAAGGCATGATCACCTCATCTAAACATAACCTAGACATTTACCAAGATATATGTAACCACTTGGCCTATATATGTAAGTAATGAATAAATATCTCAAACCAGAGATTCAAGATTCACCATTTAGAATTTGAGTTTGATGCTATGAAATGATGCTCACTTGGCCATGAAGTGCTTCGTCTACCACGGCTCCGAAAATAAGATTTGCGTTTGGATCCACCAAATCATAAATCACCTCTGCTGCAGCATTGACCTGACAATATATTAGTCAATAAGAATGTTATTCACAAACCCAAGAGATAGATGAACGAAAGTGCATTAGGTAAGCGAAATTACTTCAAAGAGGGTCATGTCGCTTCCCCCAGTAATATTCCAAACGATCCCTGTGGCTCGCTCAATACCCACATCCAACAATGGAGACTGAATGGCACTCAATGCTGCCTCTCTAGCTCTTGACTTCCCTGCAAACAGTTAATTTAGAGCCGACATATTTTTCAATTTCACTCAGGTTTATAATAGCACGTATTGAGGGAGAAAACAGGAAACAAACAACAAACAAGTCAAAAACGAGGAAACAAGTGGTAGGCTGTAAACAAGTAGACAAAAAGTATATCCGAATTCAGATCTGCATATTGCAAAAAGGCAATAAACCTGTAGCGGTTCCAATTCCCATCAAAGACGATCCTGCATTTGCCATGATCGCCCGCACGTCCGCGAAGTCCACGTTAACGAGACCAGGAACCTGCAACCAGGACCTTAACTGGTCAATATGGAGGTGATGTCTTCTCAAAACACATCATTTCGAAGGCATTTAAACGTGAACGCTTGCAATTAGCATCAGGCTAGAACTCAAGATTAGCAAAGTGAGGCATGAAGTCTGCTCCATCGAATATGAACTCCAGAATCTCATCCGTATCGCCCAACAACACCAAAAGTCATGATATTTTACAGCCTTGGTAACTTCACAAAAGCCTGTCATTTCTCTATCTTATAAGACCACATCGTGCCGTAACATCCATCCTCGTACCCTTTTCGAGGATGAATTGGACGGTTTCAACATGCATATATAGATTACTGTGATGCCACTTACAGTAATAATATCTGAAATACCCCGCACTCCCTGCCGAAGGATGTCATCGGCAAGATTGAATGCTTCCGTCACTGGGGTAGACTGCGCAACTGCAGTCAAAAGCTTGTTGTTTGGTATCGTAATCAAAGTGTCAACATTATTTTTGAGAGCCGCGATGCCTTCGTGAGCTTGAACGGATCGTCTCCGCCCTTCAAAGGCGAAAGGCGTAGTTACTATTCCCACGGTAAGAATTCCCAATTGCTTCGCTACACCAGCAATGATTGGTGCTGCACCGCTGCCAGTGCCACCACCCATGCCCGCCTGCAACCCAAATCATCCCGAAACCGGTATTTGTGAGACATCAATTCGTTATAAATAGGCATCGAAATATCAGCCAAGAACGTGTGCACACGCACAAACTGATATCGAACTACCACGTACCCTCAAGGTTTAAGCATGGAGAGGAGATGACGAAGCCGTTCGCAATTTGTGCAGAACTTGCCTCTTAAAACAAAATGGAGGATACGCTGGCAAGAGAAACCATAAAAATAAATTTCAAAAATTTTAAAAATAGAATGACTGACAACGTTCCTCAAGTGTTCATCGACAATGGAGTTTAAGCGAAATTTACGTGAAAAAAGACCCCAATAATCACAAAATTCACTTCTAACACGTGCAGTAACAAGGAAGAATAAGCGCGAGCACACAGAAACAAAAATGTGAGGCACGCCATAATCTATCAACGTTCGAGAGAAACTGAAAGGTAGTCATCGACACATACTGTAACGAAAACCATGTCAGCTCCGCGTAAGGCTTCTTCCACCATAGCTTTGCTCTCTTCCGCGGCACTACACCCTATTTCCGGATTACCACCCGCCCCCAGGCCTCGCGTCAATTTCTGGCCAATCTGCAGACGATTCTGAGCCGGAACAGGAGACAACGCCATTGCCTGGGCATCCGTATTCACGATCCAGAATTCCACCCCTTGCATTTCGCTCTCAAGCATTCGGTTGACAGCGTTGGAACCCCCGCCCCCCACGCCTATCACTTTAATTTTCGCCTCATTGTAACTCCCATATTCGTCCCCATTACCTCCAAATGCCGTGACGGGTTTCCCAGTCTCGCAAGAAGAAGAAGGAAAAGAAGACTCCCATCCCGTGTGCAAGAATTTAGCCTCCGCAGCAAAGTCCCCCTCCCAGGGAGTGCAAAGACTCTCACTCCCTACAGTCCTATCCAGATGACGATGCGCCCGAGCGCTCCGCCTCAAGTGCACGCAGCAACGATCTATCGTCGTGGGCACTATTCTCCTATTCTCCCCGCCCGCTCGCGAGCTCACCCTGAGGCCCACCCAGCCCGAGCTACTGCCTAATAGCGCCATCGCTGCACCTGATGGCCAGCCCTCGTCGTGCTCTTCCTCGACCTCGCTGGAAATTGAGAAACCTACCGGATTCTGACAGCGACGAGGAGGAGATCCCGGGCACTGCTGCTGCTGCTGCTGCTGCGATGAGAATGGGGCGGGACTCGCCGTGCTTGATCACCCTTCCTCCCTCCCGCCCGCTGTCTGTAGGCCACTTGAAGGTGACGGCGTGCCATTGGCCAGGCACGAAGCGCTGCTGATGTGACGACGCAGCCTCTTTCTTTCCTTCATTCCTTCCTTTCCTGTCCTCTCCTTCCTTCCCTGGCATTCTCCCCTGCTTGCTGCATTCCTTTCCCCTATGCCGCTCCTACCCCGATTCTCTGCAGGTGCACAACAGAACCACCTCCAGCCTGGAAAGAAATTCCGTTGTAGTGCTAAAGAATAAAGATCCTCCACAAAATATCTTCCCCGCCCCATTCCCTCCCTTCCCTCCCTGCTCTGCTCTCTCCTGTGCCCCCTCGCAGGAATCTCGTCTCATCATCACCCCAGTGCCGATTCCTCATCCTGCACCCCCCACCGACGCAGCTGAAAATGCTCTACTTCATGGATGAAAACTGATGCTGCCAGATGGCATTTGGTGCTGGATGAGAGACCACACTTACTATTGTCCCTTCGTCCCACCATACTTCTTTTCACCCATGGTAAAACATTTTCTGTAATCTTCTCACTCCAACTCTTGAATACTTATCCATTTATATCCTTTCACATATAATCAAAGACATTCCTGTGTACTGAAGTTTCATTAGAGACTGTGTAAGTTCTAATTTTGAAATTTTAAACCACATGTAGCATGCATGATTATTATTATTATTATTATTACTATCACATATCCATGTATAAACATGTACACACACATGAGGATTGAGCACATGAACATTGTAGGAATCTTTTGTTGATTGTCATTGGAAATGAAAGTTTGATTGAAAACTGTCTTTCTTGTTTCAGACAGTAGATGTCTATATATGTCTATATATGTCTATATATGTATATATATAATAAAAAATAAAAATAGGTATAAATAATATAGGTAGATAATATTTTTCTCAAGAATCATTGAAGAAGTTTTCCAATTGAATCTTTATATAAAAAATGCACCATGTCACCATATATATATATATATATATATATATAATCTTTTTTTTTTCTTTTTTCTTTTTTTTTTTCTTTTCATTAGTTATACAAAAATATAATACATCTTATATGTATGTATAGATTTATATTTCTAGCATCTGCTTATTACTAAAATACTGAAATATATTAATAAATATGCTTTGTAATTTTTTTTAATTTTTAATTTTTTACTTTGATTTTATACAATTTTTTAAAATAGAAGTTTAATTATTCTACAAAAAATATATTTTTTTAATTTTAAGATTTATTTTAATTATATTATTATTATTTGCTTATTTAATAATATATTCAATAATATTTATATTCTATGTGCATATTTTATATATTATTATGTTCTAATTCCATTTATTAAGATTGAAATTGTAGATGCAACAATTGAATAACTTAACACATGATTCAAGAGGCAAATAGATGTAAACAGATGTTCTTTATGAACAGGCCCTTATAGTATAAGAAATTTATTTAATATATTTTTTAAAAAATTATCCTATATTAATAGATTTTTTTTATTAAAAAAAAAACTTACAATTCCCACAAAAACTGTGTTTGGTGGTTGTATAAGTGTTTTCTGAATTTCATTGTGCTATTGAATAAGAATTGTGATTAATAGGTCCTAAGCACGTCTTTCCTTATCAAAACTTGTATTTGGAGTAGTTTGGCCTTTGAGTCACTTTCAAAAATGATGTCACTTTGATTGTAGAATTTTGCATTTAATATTTTTGTAAATCATTTGGTTGGAAAAGCAACAGAGTTACTGGAAGGTGGATTCAAAAACAAAAGAAATCAACTAATTTTTAACATTGGTCTAAGTCATTTTGCCTAGATGACATCCGCAAGCACATGACTGAGCATCACTCTCTGAAATTTCAAGAGTACAACAATGCTCAATTGTAGAAAGACAAATCTCCTAGTGCTTTCTTAATATTCTTCTTATAGAGTATAATAGATGCTTATTTTAAATAATAGTGTGTTATTGATGGTGGAAAGTATTGTTTAACAATCTTAAAATAAATTGTCAAAGTAATTGTTCAAGACATGATAAAGAAGTGGTTATTGGAGATATTACAATGAGAGTATTTATTCTTGTTTAAAAAAAGTATAACAATGGTATCCCAACCATTATTTTATATAGGGTGACTATCAAGAATATAATTCAATTTGATTATATTGCTTTTTTTTTTGCATGTAGCCTATTATTTTAGCAGATTTTTCATGTGATCTTAGAGAATTGTAATTGTCTCAATACTACTACCATGTTTGTTTCCAAGAAAAGCCTTAAATGCATCATGCATTATTAGTACAACATCATTGCAAGTCATCTTTGATATTATGAATGCATGTTGGACATTTTCATTTGCTACCAATGTTTCTACTGATGATTTTGAAAACTTCCATTTGAATACTTGCATTTGTTTTTCACCTTTGACAAATGATAATGAATTGTTGTTATTCTTCTTCTTAGTCATTTTTTTCTTTGATGAATTGTATAATAACAAATCATTATTCAATGTCATGATAAAGTTTCTTAATGAAATGTACTTCAATGAGAGAGATAAAATAATTGGATCATCAAGCAATGGAGTACCAAAAATGATTGGCTATATCCAAAGAATTCTAATAAGAATTAAAAGTATAGTAATATCCAATGTGTTTTATTATATTTAGTGCTTGGCGCATCAAATTGACATTGATGTAAAACAAGCCATCACAGACATCACTAACTTAGGTGGTTTTGATTTTATAGCAACTTTGATAAAAATAATTGATTGATTGTATTGCCAAAAAGTTCTCATCTACCACATAAAATCTAAATGTCTATATCATATTAGTATTTGTTGGACATTGCTAAATAAAGTTCTGAAGTGGTTGTTGGTGAATTACTAGTAGATTTCTTTGTATTTTGATGAAAAAGGGTACATTGCATCTTCATCAAATAACTTGTAGTTGGTGGCTTATGTGATTGCATTCTATTTTGATGATATGTTGATAACATTTATCATGCTCTAAGCTAACATCTCTATTGTTGAATGGCAATATTAATACCTTTCAAAGTTGATGGATGATCTATAAATTAGATGATTTGCTAATTCAAACAAATTGTTTCATTAAGCATAGATTCCAAGTAGTTCTTGTTTTTCTCACCTCTATTTATTTGTTGGCAATATTGGATGTATTATGTATACTATGTCTTACACCAAAGGCAACTTCTCTTTGATAGACTATCGACAAAATAAGAATTGCTTAACTCTAACAAATTTCTCATTAGAGGAGGTGTTGTACTGTCACGGACATAAGATTTATTCCAGTAAATTACCTAAGTAATATAGACCAATAGAAGTAGGTAAAATAAGTTGATTTGATAATATCTAATAGAAAAACTTCGTAGAAGCTTCATAGACGTAGAATCACCTTTATACATGTCTATAGGTGATTGGTAGGTTAGAAACTTGGTCAACAAGCTAGCCACATGGCGCACATGTTGGTAGCTTGTAGAACAAGCTAGCCACATGGCATTTCAGGCACATGTTGCTTAGAGAACAAGCTAGCCATGTGTCACACATGTTGGTAGCTTGCGGAACAAGCTAAGTACATGGCATACATGTAGAAAACTTGTCGTACAAGTTTGATACGTGTCTTGCAAATTAGACATGTGTATGAGGTCCTATAGAATATTGCCACGTAGCTCTTACTTAGATAGCTTGCCTCTATAAATACATCTTTTTCTTGTTCATGTCCTTGAGAGATTGACAAGAGTACACATACAGTATCAGAGCTTTGTCTCTTCTTGATTAAGAGTGGATTATCTCTTTCTCTTGATAAGACATAAGCATTTTAGAAGTTGTGGAGTACCCACTTCCAAACTGATATTGTTTCTAGAATTTTTTCTTTTGAATGTGTTATTCTACATTTCTTGAAGTGAGAATAGACAGCTTCCTTTCTATCATATTATCATGGCAGAGCTTGCAAAAATGAAGAGTGCAATGACACAAACGTAAGAATAAATAAGAGAGCAAATACTTGTAATGCATCAACTCAATTTACTACCACAAGGAGCAACAAGATTAGTAGGAAGTGAAGATATAGAGATGGTTGGAGCTGCGTCAATATCTACATCAAACCATACTACCTCACCTATGATGGAGCACCATTCAAGCATTAGAGAATCAAAAATTAGTTTGCCTGAAAAGTTTGATGGCACAAGATCTAAATTTCAAGGATTTGTCAATCAGGTACAATTGGTGATTGAACTTCAATCTCAAAGTTATCCTACGCAAGGATCTCAAGTTAGATTTATTAAAATGTTACTTTTGGATTTTGTTTTATCGTGGTTTTCATCTTTTTTTGAACGACGTGATCCAATATTGGATAATTTGGAGGCATTTTTAGTGGAATTTTTATCTGTGTATGGAGAACATGATGCAATCTATGTTGCAACCAACAAGATTTGCATCCTACAATAAGGCAATCAATCAATGTTGTTATATGCTTCACAATTTTGACAACTAATGATTGATATCAAGTGGAATGATACTACACTCATTAGCCAGTTTCTCTACGGATTACAATATGAGATAAAAAAATTAATGCTCAATTTATTCGATCTTAAACATTGAGTCAAGCAATTGATTTTGTTGTGAAGTGTGACAATCGACTCTTTGAGTTTTGATCCGAGAGTCGTACAAGGGAGCCTCAACGTTATTATTTAATAGGAATATCAATATACTCATAAAATATACATTCACAAGTAGAAGACATGTAAATTGATACGGTGTCAAGGACATACTTGTTAGAACCTTCTAGAACATTCTAAAAAATTTCTAGAACTCTCTAGAACCTTTTAGAACCTTCTAATATCTTCCTAGTTGGTAGAAGTTGCTTAAGAAGCTTCTTAGTTAGTAGAAGTTACTTGAAAAGCTCCCTAGTTGGTGGAAGTTGCTTGAAAAGCTTCCTAGTTGGTGGAAGTTGCTTGAAAAGCTTCCTAGTTGGTAGAAGTTGCTTGAAAAGCTCCCTAGTTGGAGGAAGCTGCTTGAGAAGCTTCCCAGGTAGGACTATATATAAGAGTCGAGGCTGAAGAGTTCTTCAGTCTCGACAACACATCTCTTGGAATTCTAGCTCACCTCTCTGGTGTTGTTTTTGTACTCATTTGATTAATACAGTTCCTGCCAGTTCTTTTTGAACTTCTTGTTTAGACTTCAAGTCTATAACTTGTGTGCGTGACAGTTTGTCGAGACTACTCTCACCTTGGCTATCAGAGCTAGCTCCTTCTTGTTGGAGTGTGGATTATTCCTCTTCTTGAAGGTACACTAGTATTTTAGAGGTTGCAAATTACCCTCCTCTAAACTGATATCTTTTTGTCATAATATTGGAGTCTTATTCTTCTTGAAGAGAGTGGATTATCCATCTTCTTGAAGGTCTTAAGGCGTTTTAGAGTATTTTACAAGTAACTAATACTAACTAAGAAGCTTCTTAGTTAGTAGAAGTTACTTATAAAATACTTATATAAATACTTGATATAAATACAAGTATATATACTTGTATAAAAGGTATAAACAAAGTATGTATGTATTCAAGTATATCTCAAAATACAACCGCATATGAGGAATACAAGTTATATAACAAGCTGAAACTAAATAAATGACTAAAAATTCATCCAAAGGTCTAATCAAGCATGCTTATAGCCTATGGAAAGCCAATAATCCATTGTAAAACGTATCAAAATTTCACAAATAGATGACTTACCATTTAAAAGTTATGGCTAAAAGAAGTAGGCGCTAAAATTTCCAAGCAAATGCAAAGGCAGCAAAGCTCCTCTTCACTTCAGCCTTTGTTGTGATCACTTCCCTTCTCCAAATTGGACATGCAATAGCTTTTTAGAAAGCTCACTCTATCATCTAACTTATTCTAAAATTTCGCATGCATGCCTCTCAAACTCCAGATTTTGTAGCTAGTTGATTCTACTCTTCAAACCCTAGCAATAATTTTCCCTCTTTGATACTTCACGGCTCATAAAACTTTCATCAAAGCTCCAAATGTATTGATTTTTGTTTTTGTGGAAAGCTTACATAAGATTCTATAAGCATCTAAAATATCAAAAGGATTGAAGAGACTGTCCGACTTGGGTGGTTGAACAAAGTCTCTGCCCCTCTTCATCGGGTGGCAGCAAACCCTTTCCCACTCTCAAGCTCACAACTTTTGCTCTCCAATTCCAAATGCTACAAGAGATGTCTTGATAGAAAGCTAGCACAATTTTCCACACTCTCTATAAATTTCACTAAGAAAGAGTCGAAATCAAGCTTGCAGTGGCAGCTCGAAATTTCTGCCCCTCTTCATCGGATGGCAGCAAATCCTACTCTACTAAAACAAGCATAATTGTTTGCTCACAACTCCAAAACAAGCAAGTGAGTAGGTTCTAGAATCCTCACAACTTGGAAAACACATGCACAAATTTTCATTACAAATGCTTCTTTTTCCTCGGAGCTATCTCTCTCCAAAGTTCACCACTCAAAACTGCCCCTCTTCGTCAGTCTAGCAAGAGGAATATATCTCCCTTTCTTTCCATATTAGACTATGAGATGCCCACATGGGCAGCCAAATCCTATTGGATGGGCCTTATTCACCCCATGCTCTTCTTTTTTATCCCTCACAAGGTCCATTCTACCTCAAAAGTCAATAAGAAAGATAAAACAACCTTTACTTTTTTTCTAATTACAAAAGAGTCTATTCTAGGATATAAATAAGGTAGAAACAAAACAAATAGCCATCTTAATTCACTAACTAAGTGGCTATAATAAATCCTCTCCTTATAATATCTTCTAAAATAACCTCTAGTACTCACATATATATTAACAATAGATACAAGATTTTTAATATTTTTATACACTGCACGTAAATGTAGTATGACATCGTAGCGATCAAATTTTTGTTGTAGCCCATCGAGCCTTGTCATGCTCGCCAAATCCTTCTACAAATGCCTCCAAAAAAGTCTCACAGTTGTTCAAAATTGGTGATCTTTTTTCAAATAGAGGAGCAAACCACAATAGAGCTTGTCCCCTAAGCAAAGTTCCAACCAATCCAATGCGTTGTCATATTGCATTTACATGCAGTGTATAAAAATATTAAAAATCTTGTATCTATTGTTAATATATGTGTGAGTACTAGAGGTTATTTTAGAAGATATTATAAGGAGAGGATTTATTATAGCCACTTAGTTAGTGAATTAAGATGGCTATTTGTTTTGTTTCTACCTTATTTATATCCTAGAATAGACTCTTTTGTAATTAGAAAAAAAGTAAAGGTTGTTTTACCTTTCTTATTGACTTTTGAGGTAGAATGGACCTTGTGAGGGATAAAAAAGAAGAGCATGGGGTGAATAAGGCCCATCCAATAGGATTTGGCTGCCCATGTGGGCATCTCATAGTCTAATATGGAAAGAAAGGGAGATATATTCCTCTTGCTAGACTGACGAAGAGGGGCAGTTTTGAGTGGTGAACTTTGGAGAGAGATAGCTCCGAGGAAAAAGAAGCATTTGTAATGAAAATTTGTGCATGTGTTTTCCAAGTTGTGAGGATTCTAGAACCTACTCACTTGCTTGTTTTGGAGTTGTGAGCAAACAATTATGCTTGTTTTAGTAGAGTAGGATTTGCTGCCATCCGATGAAGAGGGGCAGAAATTTCGAGCTGCTACTGCAAGTTTGATTTCGACTCTTTCTTAGTGAAATTTATAGAAAGTGTGGAAAATTGTGCTAGCTTTCTATCAAGACATCTCTTGTAGCATTTGGAATTGGAGAGCAAAAGTTGTGAGCTTGAGAGTGGGAAAGGGTTTGCTGCCACCCGATGAAGAGGGGCAGAGACTTTGTTCAACCACCCAAGTCGGACAGTCTCTTCAATCCTTTTGATATTTTAGATGCTTATAGAATCTTATGTAAGCTTTCCACAAAAACAAAAATCAATACATTTGGAGCTTTGATGAAAGTTTTATGAGCCGTGAAGTATCAAAGAGGGAAAATTATTGCTAGGGTTTGAAGAGTAGACTCAACTAGCTACAAAATCTGGAGTTTGAGAGGCATGCATGCGAAATTTTAGAATAAGCTAGATGATAGAGTGAGCTTTTTAAAAAGCTATTGCATGTCCAATTTGGAGAAGGGAAGTGATCACAACAAAGGCTGAAGTGAAGAGGAGCTTTGCTGCCTTTGCATTTGCTTGGAAATTTTAGCGCCTACTTCTTTTAGCCATAACTTTTAAATGGTAAGTCATCTATTTGTGAAATTTTGATACGTTTTACAATGGATTATTGGCTTTCCATAGGCTGTAAGCATGCTTGATTAGACCTTTGGATGAATTTTTAGTCATTTATTTAGTTTCAGCTTATTGTATAACTTGTATTCCTCATATGCGGTTGTATTTTGAGGTATACTTGAATACATACACACTTTTCTTATACCTTTTATATAAGTATATATACTTGTATTTATATCAAGTATTTATATAAGTATTTTATAAGTATTATATATAATATTTGTATAAGTATTTATATAAGTATTATACCAAGGATTTATATAAGTATTTATATAAGTATTATATAAGTATTTATACAAGTATTATTCAAGTATTTATACTTTATATTTGTACAAGACTTGTACAAGTATAATACAAGTATAACTTGAAAGCTTGAATAAATATTGTGCAAGTATAGAATATACTTGTACAGCTTCTTTTCATGTTCCCTGCTAGTTCTAATAGCAGCTAGGAACCCGGCGTTTTTCCAAGGCGAATTCTCTCTACCCGACAACGACAAGGGACTCGCTCTGCATTAGTCTATGCATCGGATTTCAGGCAATTGGCATGCAACATCAACTGGGATGAAGAAGCATTGATGAGCCAATTCTATTGGGGTCTAAGGGATGACCTGAAGGATTTGTTGTTATCTCTTCCTGATCCACGAACGCTCAACGAAGCTATTAGTCAAGTTGTAAAGTGCAATAACCGCCTATTTCAACGTCGCCAAGACCAACGCTCCAAACAATATACAAGTAATCACAACGCAATTATATCAGCAAGTAGCCTAAATTCATAAGCGGAGATAGAAGACATGCAGATTGATGCGGTATGTGTCAAATCCCTTACTCGAAAAGAAAAGAAGCAGCGTATGGAGAAAGGTTTGTGTTTTTATTGCGGTAAAGAAGGCCATAGAGCTGGAAATTGTCCGAAGAAGCAAAATGGACGTAGCATCAAGAATAGAGGTGCGTTATTTTAGGAAAACGAGGATGCCCAGCCACAATAGGAACCGTGCGGCTAGACAAATCAAAACCAGGTTCCTCTCTTTCTACTCAACCTGCCCGTTGTTTTACAATTCCTTCGTCTTTTAGCCCTCAAAAACTAAAAACCTTAGCCTTATTAGATTCAAGAGCATCTGCTTGTTTCTTAGACCAAGAATTTGCTAAGCATCACAAAATTCCCTTTGTACAAAAATTCAAACCTATTCACGTAGAAGTAATAGATGGATGACCTTTATTATCTGGTAGTGTCACCCATTAATCAGAACCTATAGAAGTGACGTTTAAAGACCACAGTAGTTATATTATTTTTAACATTATTAGCACCCCGTCAAATCCTATTATTCTTGGTCTTTCTTGGTTGAAAAAATATAATCCATCCATAGATTGGAGGTTGCGGAGGATAACATTTTTCATAGAACAACCTAAAGACAAGCTTGGAAGAAGATCCCAAACCAAAAAATCCTTGTTCATTGGAGCAAGAACGTTTGTAAGATCGTGTAAGGAAGGCACACCATTGGTCATTTATGCGGCTCCAACTAGTGGAGAGCAGATTTCAATAGCAGGAATACCGGAACAATACAAGGATTTTCAAGACGTGTTCCAAAAGAAGAATGCTGACATGCTACCAGAACATCGACCATATGATTGTGCCATAGAATTGCAAGAAGGAGCACAACCGCCTTTTGGCTCAATCTACAACCTATTGCAGACGGAGTTGGCTGAGTTGCAGAAATACATTGACAAGAACCTAGCCAAGAACTTCATTTGTCATTCAAAATCGCCAACTGGGGCACCAATCTTATTTGTGAAGAAGAAGGATGGCTCACTACAGATGTGCGTGGACTATCAAGGTCTCAACAAGGTAACAAAGAAGAATCGCTATCCATTACCTTTGATGTCTAGTCTTCTGGAACAACTTGGACGTGCAAAGATCTTTACAAAGATTGATCTAAGGGGAGCTTACAACCTTGTGCAAATCAAAGAAGGAGACGAATGGAAGATAGCTTTTCGTACAAGATATGGTCATTTTGAATATAATGTCATGCCATTTGGTCTTACCAATGCTCCGGCAGTTTTTCAACACATGATGAACAATATTTTTCGAGAATATCTAGACGATTTTGTTGTCATTTATCTGGATGATATCTTGATATTTTCTGAAAATGAAGAAAAGCATAAGAAGCACATTTGTTTGGTACTCGAAAAACTATGCAAGCGAGGACTCTATGCCAAATTAGAGAAGTGCTTATTTGACCAAACTGAGATGGAATTTTTAGGATTTGTTGCGACTACAGAAGGCTTAAAGATGGATCCTAAGAAAGTAGAAGCAATTGTGTCATGAGAAGTTCCAAAGACGGTTAGAGACGTACAATGTTTTCTCGACTTTGCTAACTTCTATCGAATCTTCATGAAGAATTATTCTCAAGTTGCTGCTCTACTCACTCGATTAGCATGTAAGGATAAGCTGGAATGGGGACCTCTAGTGGAAAAAGCATTTCAAAATCTTAAAACGGCATTTATTACGGCTCCAATCTTGGTACATCCAAACTTTACAAAGGCTTTCTATTTGGAAACCGATGCTTTGGATTTTACTTTAGGAGCCGTACTTTCACAGATAAGCATTGATAATAAGCTTCATCCAGTTGCATTCTATTCACGGAAGTTTTCTGCGGCTGAGATAAACTACGAGATTCATGATAAAAAACTCCTTGCTATAGTGGATTCTTTCCAAGAGTGGCATCACTTCCTCGAAAGAGTTGCGCATCCGATGACCGTATATACGGATTACAAGAATTTGGAATATTTCATGTGTGCTCGGATTCTAAACCGTCATCAAGCTCGATGGAATATGTCGCTATCTAGATTTGACTTCGTTATTACTTATCGACATGGAAAGCAGCAAGGACTATCCGATGCCTTATCAAGAAGATCATATCTTGCGTTGAAGATTAGAGAAGCAGCGCTTGATCAACAATGTACCGCATTATTAAAGCTAGAGCAATTTAGGATTTGTGTTGCTGTGGTGCCAATTGATGCTGACTTCCTCAACTAGGTACGTGTTGTGACCATTGAAGATTCAATAGTCCTTGATATTAAGCAGCGTATCAATGATGACAAGTTCAAGGTTGAAAGAGATCTCTTATACTATGAGGAGCGACTGTATATCCCAAAAGGACCACCACGACTTTGAGTCCTTCAATCTTGTCATGACTTTC